>JBBBDQ010000879.1:3835000-4322971 GCA_037127315.1 Ascarosepion bandense
ATGAGCAAAATTTCTAATTCAATTGATACTTTCATACTCAACCAGTAAATATAGCCTAGCGAATTATTCGACATACTGCTAACAAACGAAATAGTGTCATCGTAGCCTCCTCAGACGTAGAAAGTTTATTCACTAATGTTCCAGTCAAAGAAACTATAGACATTGTCCTACAGAATGGATACAAACCTTCCTCGTTTACACCTCCTAAAATTCCGCGAAAACTTCCATTCTGTACGACACAATTATCATTTTACGACTGTCATCGCCAGCAACTGCTCGTTTCTCACCATTGGGATCGTCGTCCTCTCTCCTTATTCACTTTCTTCCTTCTGGTGACGGTCGTGGAGATGGCTGTGAAGGCCCACTCTTCCCCTGAAGAGTAATGAACAAGAGTCACAGAGGAGTGTGGGTGGTGGACGACCACTATAGCAACATTTATACACAAACTGAGAGCGTAGCGATGGATTCGGCCCTTGGACCGACTCTAATTTCTACATGTTTCATGTGGAAAACACAGTCTTCAATAATGCCACTAAGCCTTCTATAAGGACGCTATATCGACAACATATTGAAAAAAAAAAAAAAAAAACAAAAAAAAACTGAAATAAACACTTCAGAATAACTCTGTATTACATTTTACTTTCGAACTCAATATTAACAATAAAATCCATTTCCTTGACGTATAAATTGATGTCTATAGTCAGAATTTTACTACCTCTCTTTATAAAAAAAAAAGAACCTACTAGCAGAAACTCATATTTACTTAACTATACAGTGAATGTTCTTACAAATATAAAATAGCTATTATAAGAAAGATGATTTACCGGGCCACAATAATCTCTTTTTCAAACATATTATTCTATAAAGAATTTAATAACATTAAATAAACCCTAATCAGAAATAATTTCCTTAACCACGTCGTTAACAAACGAATAAAATTAACCTTAACGAAATTTAGAAAAAATGACGACAGATCCTTCCATGGTGCAAACAAAAATAAACACACCATTTACTCATTATATCGTAACCAAATGCACCCTAATTATAAACAGGATGAAAAGCAAATTAATTTACCGGTACATATCACTCACTGATCTTAACAAACACTTAAGATTTATAATCTACTATTAAACGTTTAAAACATCTAATAAAATTATAGCCAACAACACCGTGCCTCATAAATTTCCCCTATGTAAAAAATAATGTTGTCTATTTATTTGTCGTGTTCACTAAAATATCTAATACAATAGCTACGTAAACATTAAAATACGCCTACAAAATATTCATAAACCAATAACACGAAATAAAATGCTTACATCTTAAGACATACCAATTAAACCATACAATACAAATCAGAAAGGTTATTTTATTAGTCATAATAATTTAGGTAGATACCGCCAAAATATTGTGGTCGTAGAAGTAGACATACCATGTATATTTTGGCCAATTAGGAATAAATGAAAGAATATAATTCTGGAGTCGATTTCTTAGGAAAAAAAGGTCACGAAGTCCGTCTTCAAAAAAGAGACTCACAAATGCCACCAAGGTCTAGCTGCTGATATTCAAATCCCCATACACGTCCACAAGCACATGCAACACTCAACTTAGCACTGACTAAACTACAAAGAAACCGCCTCAGCTTACAACGCCTTCGTTCACAGTAAGAACTAAACTCTACCTCTCTCCTTTATTCACGTGACTAACGCATGCATGTACACACTGACGCTTTCACACAAACACACATGTACTTACAGTTATCACATACGTACGCAATAGAGTTTTTAGGTACCTCCAATATTTCGGCATAAATTTTCGATACCTAATTTTAAAATGAATTTTTTAAAATTAAAAAATATTCTTGAAGATTTAATTTTAGATTTAATTAAAAGCTTAATGATTAAATTTATTATTTCCATTAAGTAAAACGTTCTGGCGTATTTCAGATAGAAATTATATAGATTGGAAAGTCACATTTAATTTCGATTTCTTAAATTTTCTTAAAAGCAGTCATTTTCTTAATTTTAAGAAATTTGTAAACAAACATCGATTTTTAAAATATTTCAAAAGATTTCTGACACTTTATTTTAGTAAAATTATAAAATTGAAAGTTAAATTAAACTGATTTTTAAAATATTACTTACTTATAGCATAAAAAAGTAATACATAACAAATTATTAACGATTGGTCGTGTTCATCTGATCGAACGTTTGACGGGCTGTTGACTGATTAGGCGATGACAGCTTCTACGCATGACCAAAAACGACAGTTTTTATAAATCTAAGTGAAGGGACAAAACTCTTACATTACGTAACTTTTTCATAATAATAGCAATTTCAATCTACCACACATGAAAATAAGGTAAAAATAAAATAAATTAAAAATTAATTTAAAAATAAAAAAGCGTAATTAAGTTTATTAATCATTGCAATTTTGGACTCGTAAATTTTGTTTCTGCTTAATTACTATGTCACATCCAATAAATACCCCACTACAGAATTTTACACGATTTTAAACTATTATAAATTATTTAAAAAAAAGGTAAAAAAAAAAAAAAAGATTTTGTGAAATTCATTATTCATCAGAAAATTTGTATTTCTTCAGATAATAATGTTCTTAATATTACTTATTTACAAAAGCAATTAAAAGCTTTTCTAATTAAGTAATGTCATAGTTTTATTGGATTCATTATTTTTCAATTCAGCGCAGATTTCAGTTAAATGGTACAAATTTGAAAAAAAAGTAGGTGATTCAATGACTCCTATTTTTAACGAAAAAAAATTCAATAAATAAGAAGATTCTGTGCGAAATTTAATGAAATTAAGTGGGGGTAAACACATTTAAAAAAAATCTTTTTTTACCAACATTTTCTAAAAAAAAGAATTTCAAAAATAATTTCATTCATTTGTGAATAAGTTCTGAAAATTTCATTAAAATTGAACAATTTTTACAAGAATTTTCAAATAAATGTGTTTTCAACGGGGAAAAAAGCGTAAATAAATGTCCAACTTTGTAGGCGGCGATGACGTAAACGAAACAAACATTTTAACCAACATTTCGAACGTGTTAGAAAGGATAAAAAAAACTTGAAAAATAATTAAAAAATTCCTTGATCTTTCCTCTTAATAATGACATCAACATTTTGACGATAAAACTTTATTTTCGTTAAATTTCTGGTCTTTTTCATTACGCTATACTATTTTTCCGTGAATAACTAGTTTATATTCTATCCAAAAAGTGGGGGTAACTAGTTTATATTCTATATAACATCCCAACAAAAAAAGGGCATTACTCATTTAACACATTTAACCGACTTTTTGTTATATTTTTGTATATAAAATTAATGTCATCTTTTGATACTACATTGTCTTTTCTTTGGTGAATTTTATTCTTTCCATGAAGCCATAGGATAATTCTAAACAGCCGAATTACGAGCAAACCCGCTACAATATTTTGATTTATTGTATCGAATCCCGACATTTCGAATTTTTATGTTTTTATCAAATAAAATTCGAATAGTGCTTTTGTTGAACACACGTTTCTCCCAATGCTGGAAATATACATATCTGCACTGTTTCGTATCACAAATTTCGTCTCAAATTTCGTCAACAAATACATTTTTTTTAGGGGATGGATGAAATCCGACATATTTTTAATTCATTTGTTTAAACGTTACTGTTTTTAATGGATGCTCATATCTGAGTAGATGCTTTGTTTTTTATTATTAAACACTATATAAATTTATTTACATCTACCGGGCTAAATATTCATTAGATCTGGCGCACCTTGACATTTCGGCCACGTAGCACTTCCTAAACAAAGTCCGAATAGTGCTTTCTAATGATGATTTCCTCCAGGGGACGCAGATTCAAATCCTACCGGAGGAGGCGTATTTTTCTAACCAGATCTCTCGAATATTCAAACCGGTAGATCTAAAGTTTAATTATGGCAGTTTTCAGTCATGGTTTCTACTGCGTTTGTAACCTCTTCGACTATTTCTGCTGACAAGTTCTTTACGACGTCGCAGTAACGTGTTCTTTATGAAACGTTCTTTTTGGCGTTAAAAATCTCATGCATTCGTATAAACCACGATTTTATGTTGTTTGGGGTACAAATGAGGATATTTAAAGCCGTCAATGACGCTTCAGTGCGATTTCCATTTTAGTGTTGTGATGAAGGTACCTCCACTCATTTTCGATAACTTTTAAATTTAATTTTTAGAAATAATTTTTTTTGAAACTTTTATTTTACTTTTAATTAAAAACTAAATGATTAAATTTACTATTTCCAATAAGCAAAATACTCTGGTGTATTTCAAACAGAAATTATTTTGATTGGAATCTGATAATTTGAGATTTTTAAAAGTTTTTCAATTTTTCGGCAATTTTTGAGCGATCGACACATTTGTAAATAAAAGTTAATTCTCGGTTTTAAAATTTTTGCAAATATAAAATATATATCTACTTTTGGAAAATTAGCAAAATAAATGTGAAATTGATCTGATTTACACAAGTGTTACTTATTTTTGAATTAAAAAAAAATTTCTTGACACTTTTATTTTAGTTTTAACTGAAGCTAAATGATTAAATTTACTATTTCCAGTAAGCAAAATACTCTGGTGTATTTCAGACAGAAATTATATTGATTGGAATCTAAAATTTTAAGATTTAAAAAAGTTTTTTTCAATTTCTCCGCCGTTTTTTGAGCAATCGACACATTTGTAAACAAAAGTTAATTTTCGGTTTGAAAAATCTTGCAAAAATAAAATATATATCTGTGACATTATTTTTTAAAAAAATTAGAAAATTTAATGTTACATTAATCTGATTTACACAAGTTTTACTTATTTATGGCATGAAATTTAGAATAAAACTATTTCTTAAACACAGAGTTGAACTTTTTGACCTTTCCACCGTATTTGAAATGTGATGAGAGCTCGACAGATGCAAGATAAGATAATTGTACAATTTATTTTCCTGTAAGGGGAACAAACCGTGAAACACATGACCTTTTAATGTACACATAGAAATTGCCATAAAAAAAAAAATACGAAGGCACGCAAGACGATTTCTTTTAAACTATTCAATTTTCGATTAGTAAATATAATCTTCACTTAGTAAATTAATAAACTAACGACAACAAATCTTTGAAGTATTTTAAAAATGTTTTTGAAACTTTAAAAATTATTATAATTAAAAAAAATGGAAACAATTCTTTTGAAATTTAATTATTAATCGAATTTTTTTCTCCTGACTATAACGTCCTTAATATGCATTATTTATTAAAGCAATTAAAAAGCTTATCAAATTGAATAATGTCATAGCTTTATTGCAATGTTTATTTTACTATTTGGGAGCAGATTTGCAGATTATTTTGAAATAAAGGCAAAGTGTTTAAAAAAATAATAGGTGATTTACTTTCGTCAATGAGTTCTGCGTTTAACTAATAAAACCAATTTTCTCAACAAAATTTAATTTCTTAAAATTTCATGAATTTATGTGAAGCATAGTATGAAGATAAAGGCACCAAACTTAATAAAACAAAGTCTTTCCGTCAAAACTCTTATACTATAATAAAGTATTTTTAAAATTACTTTTAAATATTTTAATCCTTTCTAATACGTTCGGAATTTTGGTAAAAATCTTATATTTTTTTCGTCGGCAAGTAACCAGATTTTTACCAGAGTTTACTATGAATAATGTAATATTACGAAACTCATTTTTTTCCGATGAAAAAACATTAATTTGAAAATCTTGCAAAAATCAAATAATTGTCGTATTCTAATGAAACTTTCAGAACTTATACACAATTGAATAAAATTATTTGTGGAAGTGTTTTTTTGAAAATCATGGTAAAAATACATACTTTTTTTTACATCTGTTACTCCCAACACCATCCACGTAATTTCATGAAATTTCAAGAAATTAAATTCTGTTTCAAAAGTCTGTTTTTTAGTTAAACGCTGGACTTATTAGTGAATGTAAATCATCTATTTTTTAACATTATTTATCAAAATAATTTTTTTCAGACTATATATATATATATATATATATATATATATACTTTGAATAATGATGAATTTTTACAAGAAATGTTTTCATTTGTTTTTTTTTAATTATAAATTCAAAATAATATTCAAAAGTCTTGTTGGGGTTAGGTTATGAAATTATTAAGTGAAAACTATATTTACTAATCATAAATTGAAAAGCTTAATACAAATCTTCGAGCAAAAATATATTTAAAATAATGTTAAAGTTTTTTTTTGTGAATAGGAATTTTATAAAATATGCTATTTCGTGCGTGACATTAAAAGTCATGCTTTTCAAGGTTTCTTTCCCTTACAAGAAAAAAAATTAGAACAATTATGTCTATTCTGTTCAATCATACTTAGTTTATCACCATATCTGGCTGGCATCAATCTCTTAACAAGTTAGAAAATTATGACGTCCGTGATTTTTAAAAAAAAACAAACTTTTATTCTAAATTTCATGATATAACCAAGTAATACTTGTTTCAAATCAGATTAATTTAACTTTAAATTTGCTAATTTTCCCAAAATACCATGTCACAGATGTATATTTTATTTTTGTAAGATTTTTAAAACCGAGAATCAACTTTTGTTTACAAACTTGTCAATCTGTCAAAATGGACGAAAAATGATAACTTTTGAAAACTTTAAAATAGCTGAAATTTCAATCAATATAATTTCTATTATATATATATATATATATATATATATATATATATATATATTATACCAGAATATTTTGCTTACTGGAAATAGAAAATTCAATTATTTAGCTTTCGATTAAAGCTAAAATAAAAGCTTTTTATTTTTTTTAAAAATCACTTTAAAACTTAGGTATAAAAATGAGTGGAGGTACTTAATTTATATATACAAAAATACTCGTAAAAACGAGAAACAGCAAAACGAGCATTATTTATTATCTGATTGTTATGTGGTGTTGAAGAAACGAGATACAATAATAATGAGTAAAGTTGTGAGTTTGATGTCAAATGATCACATATACATCGAAATCCGACTGAAGAATAAAATAAAGAATAAGCAAAGTGTATACAGTCTTATGTTTATTATTATTATTATTATTATTATTATTAGTAGTAGTAGTAGTATAGATGTATACATTGCGGTATCACAATGATTTTAATAACACGGTTTATACGCGAAAAATAATCATGTTATTTACTTCAATTCAACACACTCTCAAGACTATGGAAACATTTCAACCTAGCAACTTCATAGAAAGCTCATAGTAAATACAATTAGGAAATATCTTCTTGAATATCGCACAGTTCCTGTGCAATGCTTACTGACATTATCATATACGGGCGGACATGTTTAAAAGCAGGAAACAGCTGGCCTCGAATTTTTACTTGCCTTTTTTGCCTTTCAGATTATTAATCTTTGTCTCCTCGTCCCCGACTATCTTGTCGAGTCTGGGTTTCCCGTGGTTCGTCCTCTGCGGATTTATCAATAGAAGCTTACCAACTTTTAATGTCGTTTAGTGATTCTTAACAGGATCTTCATTTAGTTCATATCTCGATATGACTGGAGACATTAATGAACAGAGAATATCATTTTTCAACACCACAAAGATCAGCTTAATTTAATAATTAGTGGGATAATTATTTTTCTAATGATTACTTCTGGCCACAAGCAATATTGCTTTATTTAGAAATAACACATTCTTTCTGCATTTCACCTCTTTTCATGCTTCCCCCTTTTTTCTTTACGACTCATTAAGCTGTTTTCTCCTATTCGTTATGTTTAACCTTGTTCTTCCTGCTTCCTTTCTCGTACATCTTTCCCTTTTCGCCTTTTTCTCTTAACTCACCACTTCATTTCCTTCTTCTACGTGCTGTGTCTCTTCAAGACGTTGGCGGTCATGGCTCTTCACAATTTCCTGTCCCTTGTGACTCTTAATACCTTTTTGCTATCTCTCCCAGATACTGCTCTGCTACCAATTCGCACAAGCTCGTCAGGTAGGTTGACTGTTGCTTTTCTTCAATATGTCCTGTGTGTATCAAATTTTTCAAACCGTCTTCACCTTTTTGATTAAAAGAAATTATTTTTCTTTCTGTTTGCCCTCTTTTCTTTCACAATGTCTTCTATAATTTTTTCCTTCTCTCTCTTAAGGTTCTCAATAAATCTAACCATTTCTTCTTTCTCTTATTACATCTTCAAAGCAGCGTCTCCGCGTCCTTATGGGTGATGACGAATCATTTTTCACTCTACAACCCCTTTCTCACAGATAAAACGTCACAAGCCTCTCGCTGCTATTTCCAGGGAAAGTGTTCAAACGAACCATATTCCTTAGTTCCACCAGTTCTAACCTTCACGTCTAATTCCCTCCGTACTCTATTGGTGATATGTAAGTTCCACTCGAGCAGCTTCTTCCCATGAACCGTTTCTTTGTGGAACTGAATACCAAGAGGATGCTTCCCTGATCACTACAATTTTAACCTGCTCAAGTCTAGGGTCCACTGTTATCTTCCCCACATATTCCCATAAACTGTGCCTCTTATTTTGCAACCCTCTACCTCTAGTGGCTTGTGGGCCATGTACAGGGTGATCATCACTGTAAAAATGTGAATGTATTGTCTTTGGTGATTAAACGAAACCTTCTTTGGGGGCATAAAAAGCAAACAAACAAGTGTGCAGGATTCAAACGAGAAAAACTAGAAATTCTTTGTAATGTTACTAAGTATCCATTAAATTATTTGTTTCTCTTCCAGCCTGTTATAATTTTATAATTTGCTTCCTCGTTTGTTTCTTCTACATACATTAACGAGCATAACAACTTTAAAAGGAGAAAGCTATTTATTTAAATATTCATTAACTTTAAATATTAAGGAAGTCAACTGTTTTCCTACATTATCGCAAACATGCACACACACAGGCAGACTCTCACACACCCACAATTTTAATATATCATTTAAATAGTACATACCAAATGTGCACACACGTTATATACTACGCTTAATCGCACATTTATGAAAGTTCTTAATTAACACTGTTTAGGATGTGGTTTCCGGCTTTCTCTTTTCCAATCTTCTCACCTTGTTTTTTTTTTTTCAATTGGAGTAGATAGATCTATCTATCGCCCGGTTCACACTCCACCCACGTCTATTGATCAGGTTAAGAGGCTCATCCATTGTTCCCTGTTTAGGATGTGGTTTCCGGCTTTCTCTTTTCCAAACTTTTCACTATTACGTAGCCCCCTGCACATCAGTGGCGTTACCGCCTTGCTCGGGGTGATACGATTAAAAAACAAAAAACAAAAAAACAAAAAAACAATGAAAATGCAACAAACACAAACGCTTGCATATTTTTTCCTATGTCGATGTACTTGACAGATAACAAGCCTCAATAATGCAGTTTAGTAATCTTCAATTGAATATAATGTTTCCTATGAAAATTCACCCACTACAATGACTTTTTGATTGATTTTCTTATTAAATGGCACAGAAAATTCCCTGTATACGTTATGTGTTATAGTATTTGAAACGAATGCTGACAATAAATTCAAATTTAATTAACTTTTAAAATCTCCCTGCTATTTTTTACTTTTTTGGAATTTCCTTTTTTTTAAGATAACACTTCCAGCATGAGTGATTCACTACGGAAGCTACTCTCGCAGACTAACGATACTGTTGTGAGTTCAATCCTCATTCATTCCCTCCAAATGCAATCTTGAATCAGAAAATATTTAGTAAAATACTGAAAGAGCTATAGATTCTATATCAAGTTTTGATTTAAGATATCCCAAGGTAAAATACACAATGCTAACTAAATTAGTTTATGGAAGTGATGGTAACATGAGAGAACCAACAAGTAAAAGTGTAAACATACAGTAGGTGCCTCTTCCAGTTTCTTACCGACCGAACAAATCACCCCAACGTTGTAGATCGATTTTTATTCGCGTCTGTGGGCTCAAATAACTGGATGAGACCCGTTGTACGTTCACAAGGAAAGAAAAGGTGGTAGTTATCGCCGCGGTAACAAATGAAGACCGAGTTATATTTCCAATATATTTGGTTGTTTATTCATGAATTCATGGGGTGGATGTAGGTAACATTTGGGATAGCTTTTGCTACTTCTTTCATGACAGGCGGACGCTTCAACGTTTCCTTCAACTAACGAGAACTATCACTCCTACCATCCTTCTGTCTATCTCTCGTAACTCGCCTACGGATGGCTTGAAACTATTCTATAACGATCGGCGCCCGAACTCTCTTGACAGTCACTACCCACTAATGAGCAGCCCCGCACGCTCTCTCTTTCCGTTCTGTGACTGTTTAAATCAGTAAGCGGACCTTTTTTAATTTATGCCCAGACATTACTTGTTCTCGGAAGTTTTCATTTATTTACCTATTTATTTACTTTTTTTTGGTCAAGTGGGTGACTACTTTGACGATCTAAGTCCTAGTCTTTACTGCTGATCATAAAAAACACAAGGCACTTAAAATACAAATAAATTAATTTATCGTCGATATTTCTGTGTGTGTTCTCATTCTATCTTGTTGGGAATTAATGTCATAAACAGACGAGGGAAAATTATGAAGATAGTTTAGATTTTCGAACTCTGAAATTAATATTTAATCTTGACGCACACCAATCAGTCAGTTGTGTTTTGAAAATGCTCACATAAAGTAACAGAATGTCACACAAAAATAGAAAATTAACAATCAACTAGGTTTCACATATTTCATTTTTACATACTTTATTAGTCATTTATCATCAATCAATATGTAGATTTGTGTATTTCTGACACTAAACTGTATAAAAACTACAAATTTCATGTCAATTTTACTATAGATTTATTGAAACACCGTATTAAAACTGATTGAATTTCACTACTGCTTTTATCTTGTACAATTTCTTTTGATGTTGAACGGATTTCGTTTTCTAATGTTGATGACAAATTTTAACAGCAATCTATATTTTTGCTATGACATATTTTCGGTTTATTAATTAAAACAGATGAATCAGAAAGTCTTAATTTGGTCTCGTATCTTTAATATTAAAGATGTTAAATACGACCATTTATGATTAAACATTTTGACAGTTATTTTCATATTAATCTCAAGAAGTCTTTCACTAATATTGAACGATTTAAGCTGAATTTTATCATATTTTCAAATTTTCATTACAAATTCCATAAACAAGTTTGATCCCCTATCTTTATGTAATCTAGTTTCCGAACTATTTTACTATAAACACTGGATTTGTTCGTTAGTCACTGGAAATGGATAAAGAGCAAAAGCTGGAGAAAAAATTGCTTTTTATTGTTTTATTGGACGATAGAACTTCAGTCTTTAAGATATTCTGATAATCCTTAATTTTTTGTTTACCTCAGAGCATGACGCAATTAAAATTTTCATAAAACAATGAAGGGCCTTGTTGACAGGCTGAAATAACTTTTTCAGTTTAATGTTTTATCCTAAAGAAAAAAATGATAGATTTTCTTACAGCAGTTGTCTTAGCCGTTGAATCTGTCAATTCCGATTAAACCCCGAAGGATTTAGTTAAAATTTTTAATTATCAGATTTAATGTAATGTTAAACATGGGGCTGTGTTTTTCAGTTGGCATAAACATATAACATTAGGTATACCTTTACCGTTTTTCGCTTTCATAGGATCTCTAGTAATAGAAATAATATTTTTTCATTGTGAGCGATTTTCTGAGCTGAGCTTGTATGTAAATATAGCCTTCGGATATTCTAGTAAGAGAAGATCGGTTTTTAATAATACGTAATACGTAAATTAGTATAAGTTGTGTTAAAAAATCAATTAAAAGTTAACAACAATTTTTTAAATTTCAGCTGGCACAACAGAAAGAAAAATGGTTTGTTAGCAAATTGTCTTAGTAGATCAATATTTAGTGACTTTTAAGAATTTCGAGGAAAAGGATAAAAAATATTGGATTATAGGATACAAATCCTATATCATGCATCAACTAACTTAAATGAAAAAAGTAAAATTGCACACCCGCAAAAATGGATAAAAACGACTAAAAACATTTTGGAAAAGCCCAGACCAAGGCAAATGTCACAGTCAATGTGAAAGTTAAGATTCTAGATTCTGATTGGATAGGAAATAGTAAATTGATATATGACCCCGGTCAATTTTTCTTAACACCTAGAAAATTGGTATGTGGTTTCGATCCAGTCACGTGATAAATTTCACTGCTCAAACCACGACACTTGACTGGTCAAATCAGTCCGACATGTGAGCGAATCTGAAGGACCTCGTCTCAATGTGACTGAAGAAAATTTAATTTGCCGACCCAGGCGTAAGAGCGCGTCACATATTTGTTTTATCTCTCCTTCCAATTTTCCTTTCTTCGTCTTCACCTACACACCGTCAAAGAAAACAACAACAAGATACTTCAACGGACTCCGATAAGCACAATCTCCTTTATTGCCTGACTTTCCTTTTCACTTTTTATCTGACCATAAAAAGGAAAAGAACACAGACTTTTATTAGCAACCATTTTAATCTTTTTACATACACGCATTCTGCTACTATCAGCTATGAATTCTGAATTTCTGTGGGATATTTAAATACTTACATTCTCTTTGAACTATTAACTACATGCATTTTCTCTATGAACATTTTATTTTTCTTCTTACAAATTTGTTAATCTGTTACTAAAAATTTTACTTTAATGTACAAACGAAATATTTTATCCTTCCATATTTCAACATCCAACTTTCAACCTTTTGATATTTTAAATTGTAGAGACTTCGGTTGTGTTTGGCACGTGGTCAGTTTGACAGACATAACTGATGCCACTACAGGATCAAAGAACGACAGTTTAGATAGAATTCAAAAATATTACTTGATTTAACCCTTTGGTGATCACTCTCTTAATATATACATCAGATGTGCCGAGGTTCTAAGTAGGTAATTCGCTGGTGGTGGTAGTGTTTGAAAAATGCAAACACGCAGAAAGACGCACGCAGAAAGAGGCTCCTCAGTAAGCTTCTTTGTCTGTCAAAACGGTAATACGCCTTAAGTGAGAGTTCACAAGAAGTGATAAAATAGTCTAAATAGATTTCATCAAACTCAAAAGAAAGTCATTAAATGTTTAAAAAAACGAGAACCAACGATATCGTGTTTCTTAAATCTCATCAGTTCATTTTTCTGCTCCTATCGACAGATTATCCATAATTTGTTTTTCTAACCTGTTTATCCATAATAATCCCGTATATCATTCAATATTGTAGTGCTAAAGGCTTATTTAGTATGCTACAGAATAATCCTTTTTATTTTGGTCTTTCAAATCTTATAAGAACTCATCAATTCGGAATTTGAAGTGAAACCTTAAAATTATATTTTCTCAAAATTTAATCAAATTCTAAATTAGAACAGTTCTAATCTAGCATCGTGAACTAAAGATGCACAACAAATCGTTATAATTGTTCATTTTTAATGATCTTTTGGGAAAATCTAAATTTTGAACAGACAACCATCACAATTTTGACGCAAAAAGAATCTAAATCACCATAAATAATGTCATATCAACAAAAAGAGTAATAAATTTCAATGTTTTTTTGTTTGTTTTAATCGAGCAACAAATGTAAAAGAATCATGTATAGTTATTGAAAAAGCAATATTGGATATGTTAATGCGAATTAACAAGACGTCATAGGATGATAGCTTTCATGAACCGACAGTTGATAGATACTTCATTCAGCGCGTTAGAATTATTAATACTTTTCTGTTGCAATTAAATGACATTGATACCGTTTGTTTAATAACATTTTATAAAGCTTTGGGCCTGATTGCACCGATTTTACATTAGGAATTCTCATCTCACTTGAATAGAACAATTTCTCAGGAATTCAGGTCGATGTACATTGATATACTATGTTTCTGTTTAAATGATAAAGAAGGTAACCGCGGATCATGTAGTAAGAAATCCCTTTCTCATTTATCATATTAGAGATTTTTCATGAGAAATTTAATCTCTCACAAGTGAAAGTTTATTATGAATTCAGTGCATACCGTGTGAAAGCTTTGTAATTGAAAAATATGCCATGGAATTTGAAAAAGAAGAAAATCAACACTATTGACCTTTAATTGTAAATAAATTATTCAAGTAATAAATAGGATAATTTTAAATATTTTTGGCAGATGAAACTATATTTTAGTATTTTCTATCGAATCTTTCGTAGGTATAAAAAGTGATTAGTTTAAATACAATTGTAAAATATATTTTTTGTACAATACACGTGTAAAATATATTTTTCATTTGGAAAAAGATATTTTTCACCACTTTCCCGCAGCATACTAATTTCTATTGATGTCACTACTTCAATAGTGACATACTTTTGATAGCAATATTGGTATTGTTTTGTTTTTCTCCGTTTCCAAGACAGATCAGATTGTAAAATTCTATTGGTTGCTGCTAAACTGAAGCAACTAAAAATTATAGATAAAATATATGTTGTAAAAAGAAATCTTCGAAATTATAGTCGGATTGTAAATGGTGGGGAAACGAATTAATGATTCAACTTTTATTTAAAATACTAGCTTTTCAGAAATAATTCAAAACCCTACAATAGCATCATATCTCGGTTTCTAATATAACGTTTAATAAAGTAAAAAACTACACTTGAGCAGAAAGCTACTTGGTCCATATAAATCACACTGAGTAAAGAGCTTGATAATAAAACTGATCAGAATATACTTGCATTTCACAACGGTAAGTTAGTTATTTTATTGCTTATTGTGAAAAAGACCAGAGTTGATTGAATAAAGTAAAAGTAATCTTTTCTTATTGTCCAGACGGTACAACAAGTACAGTCATGTTTAGCCAGATACTTTTTACACCTTACAATAGTTTGCTTTTATTTCTCTTAAAGCATTTTGGTGGTCATATCTTATGATCAGCTTGAATGCTGAGTAACTGACACGATTGTTGTAGGCAACAAACCACACCTGTATGTATTATTTTTCATTATTAAGATTTTTTTTCCGTTCACGATGTGGTTTGTAAATAAATATTAGCTAAAACACCTAGCAACGTCCAGTTTATGTCTATTTAAAGATACTTATGCTACCGGGATATTATATATTTTAGAAGTATATATGAAATCTCGGCCTTTTGGCTGGGTTCTCTCGTATTCTTAATATTAAGACCAAGACCCAGTGAGCCTTTCTCTTAGGTATTACTTCTCCTTCAGGAGGTTGGTGGATTTATTACCCGGTGCCTGAGGTATCCTCAGAAAGAGATGTACCGAGGGGGCTTGGTAATTTTCGCGCGGTATGGCTGTTAAACCCACTTTAAACTTATATTTTAGAAGTATATGAGTAAACAAAATCTGACACCGTGAAGGCTAGAAAATCAACTTCCCAAGCTGGAATTTGCTTTTGCAACACTTGAAAAAGAATAAAATTCAGGAAACAATTCTCTCGATTTAGATTCCATTGTTATAAGTAACACAAAGAGGTTATTATACAGAATTCAACCTAAAGTATCTTTATTTAAAATGGTTGTTCAAAGTATAAAAGTACTCCACAGAGGTTAAATATGATTCTGAAGACCTTTTCAACTATAAAGCTACAGAGAGCGCAATTTTAAGTAAACTGAAAACAAAATACACACACACGCGTGCACATACACAAATACACATGGATTTTCAAATAGTTGGCACAGACAACAGTAATCTTGTTTATTATCAACATTACTCGCAATAATCAATAATCGAACAGGCAACAACAGAAAGCATCAAAAATACAGCCATGTATCTATCATTTTAATGGACAAAGGAAAGTTAATGAATTCATAAAAATTAATTACTCTCATTCTGGAAATGCTAATCTTACAAATTAAAACAAAAATATTTGCTTAGATACCAACTCATCTTTCCAGAGATTTGTACTTTCAAATTTTGCTTCAAATACGGACTTGTCAGCTCTTAAAAATTGTGTAATTAAAGTTAATTCTTTACAGAAACGCTAGAAATAACATGAAATAAATGAAGGTTATACGGCATATTATTTACTACGATTTCTATTAACATACACTTCCACATTTGTGTTTAAAAACTTCCACACCCCTTGCAAATTCATTATTCTATACAGCAAAGACAAAGAAATTGCGCATGTCTCTTCAGTTTAACCTTTGTTTTAATTTCTTATTTTCGAATATTTTTTGTTAAAGATAAGTTCAACACAATAACTTTTACACGGAGAATAACTCTTTCAAAAATAGAAGTGTTATCTCCTGTATTTAATGTCTGCAGATGTGGGTTGTATAACAAAAATTAAAAGTAGACTTCTACTCTTCCCATCCTGTGCAGCGCCGGATACTTACTGCTAGTAATGAAGGAAAACCCTAAAATGTTTATCAATATCTATAATACATGCTAAGAAAATGCCTATAGATATCATAGATAAGCATATATCCTCGCCACTTGCTATCACGAAGCGAGTTGTCTGCAAATGACACATTCTTCAAAGTATCATTTCAAGTGGCACGTTATTGACGCGGAAAATGAAATCATCAATTCGAGTTCAAATTTCTGCTTAATCTTTTGTGTTCACTTCACGCTAATAATGCTCTTGTGGAAGATATGTTTCTATTTCTTCTTAACCCACCATCTATGAATTAAATAGAAAGAGAGACAGGACTCTCTAGCTTTGGGTGGCAGTTAGTTTAGACGAAAGACTAATTGAAAACCAAAAGCACAAAAAAGCAAAGTGAAATCTCTCTAAAATGTTTCGGTAAAAAAAAGAAAAAAACAAAGAAAAAAGGGCAGTTCACAGAAAATAAAAGAAAAACTCTGTAGAGAGTTGTGATCACTGACGTACTGAACGGACAATTTATTAAAAACAATGCTGAAAAAGATGTTTGCGGAAATCTACGTGACATACATTATCCCTATTATATGAAATGAGTCATCGACCTTTAAAGTCTAAGCTTATTTCTATTAACTACCAAAATTGATTTTCTTGTTTTATTTTCATTTGTAATTCCCAATCAATGACTGACGTGAGGGCAGAAATGCGCACACTTAAACACACATACTCATGTACGTGCACTTTGGCATATGTACATGAGCATTAGCTTATTAAAATGCATTGATTCATTATTGGGTTGTCAATTTTTTTATAAGAATGCGCTTATGCTGATGTGAAAGTAGAAATAAGAGAGAACTAATATATATTCAGCATTCAGATCAGAATAAAAATTTCTTCTTGACTAAGAACTGATTAAATAGAAGGAAAATATATCGACGTTGGTTTCAGAAACACTGGACTAACAAAACACAAAACATGAAATAGTCTGGACGATCTTGTCATAGAAACCCAGACGCCGTCGTGCTATTCTTTACAATCGTCAAAATGGTCTGGCGAGAACCGGTCGCCATGGAGTTATGCAGAAGAAAATTTATACCCGGATCTGTTGCTAAGCAACTGTATTTCGTTGACTAGTGATAGACTTCGGGATAATTTATTGAACTTTTATCAGTTAACAGTGTTCTGGTGAACAAAGCTGAAGTGAGTCTCTTGCTTTGCTGAAGTTTCAAGTAAGTCTTTTCATATATATCTCACAACGTTCATGAATTTTAGCGTGCTACTGCTACTGAAATTACTATTGTTACTACTACTATTACTACTAATAATATAAATAATAGTGATAATATATTTGATTTAAAATATTTTATTGAATTTGTTGCAAGCATTAATTAGCACGAAAAGTAATAATCGATTTAATGTTGCTTTAGGTAAAAAAAAGCACTATCAAAGTATGGCACATTCAATGAGTTAAACATTGTGAAGACAAAGTTTTGCAAAATTTTTTGTATCGTACATTAGTGTTTTTAGAAATTATTTCTGGTTCATTTGGTATCGAGTACATTTAGATCAAATATAATTATTTAAATTAAGAAATTGTTTATCAGAATACATGATTATACAAGCAAATATATTATTTCTTCATATATAGTGCTTAGGATCATGTTTACAAAATCAAAGGAGTAGGCTTTTGGTAAATCTTGACTTCTTTATTTCTGAACTCCAAAAGTTCAACAATTATTAATCAGAATAGACATATATCCAGAGTTTTATGCCTAATCAACAATTGATTCAACGGTGAAAGAGAGGAAAGTAAAAGAAAATATTACAAATATATTTTGAGAAGATTTGCTTTTAATTTATCTCTAAATCACACACTTCTACTGATGAAAAGTCTCAATAATGACAAATAATAAAAATAATGCTTGCTTATCAGCTATCAACTGTTTCCTCTATTCACTGTGATAATCTTGTCTCAAGTTGATGTCATCAGTATGCTTCGTATATCTATTTATTTTTGATATAAACTTTATTTTAGTGGGTAGAGGTCTTAGAGTAGTCATTCTTTTGTCAACAGGCCTAGATCATCGAATATTTTATTAAAGAAAGGGTACCTCTCGGCAAGGATCGAACCTGCATTCTCTTTACCTGGAAAAGCATGAAGGTCCTTAAAATCAAACGTCAATTAGCATTTTTTAAGAAATGAACATCTCACGTAGGCACTGCCATCTTAGATTTTGATGCCTAAAACGTAAACAAAGCAATTTTTAAAACCTGATATTATTACGTGTTGCTATAAACGTTACACACACACACACACACACACACACACACACACACACACACACACACACACGCTCCCAAACACACATTGCTTTATAATGTAAGCGTTGGAATCGAATGATTGGGTTAAAAGGCAAACTAATAAAACATCTCAACATCGCATAGCTATGTACGCTTCTATGTAATACTTCAGATATGATCCTTAAAGGCTTATCAGGCAAAGACCTGAAAATATCAGTTTCAGTCTTCTTTTATGTCTCATCTCCCCTCAGGAAGTTGGTGATCATGGCTCTCCACAAATTCCTATCGTTTGTCGCTCTAAGTAACATTTGTCTTCTTATCAGATCTGTTATTCATTTAAGTAGGTTACTCACTGTTTTTCTCTATCCTTCTTGACTTCAGTATATTCTGTGAGTGTCAAATTCTCCAAGCTCTCTTTCCTTATTATGTGTCCCAGAAATTTCAACTATCTGTTTCTGATTCTGACTATAAATGAACTTTTTATTTCCATTTTTATTAAAACTTCCTCGTTGCTTACATGCTTTTTCCATCCTTTTGTACATGCTTTTTCCATGCTTTTTCCATCCTTTTGTAGAATTTCATCTTCGATGCCTAAAGTTTCCTCTTCATTGAGTACTAAAGATACAATGAATCATAGGTTGTTGCGTCGTAACAGAATATGTATATTTTTGGGTCACGTTACAGAATTTTTTTTTCTTTCAAAAACTCCGCCTTTTACTCATGTGTCTACTGCTTGTATTCTGTGTTGTTTTCTTTTTTCAACAATCCTTATTGCGCCACTCTTAACTTTTCTTACAACTTTATCCCGTCCATTGTATACACGCCATCATTAACCAAACACCAGTGTGGCTGTAGAATTTACTGTGTGGCCCTACGCCAGCCACACACACTCAGAATGGTATTTCTGCTGTTATTCATGGACTACTTCAAGGTGGGGATATGTCAAGCTGATCGTTTCAAACAGGCCACTCTCGTTAAATCTCGCTATGTCACGCACATAGATAAACACTCTGGCATACGCACACATACGTGAATTCATAATGTAACTCTATTCATTCATTCGCTCGAATCCCGAACCAGAAATCACCCACGCACACCAAGTAGTGTAAAAAGTAGACAACTGTAGTTTAAAAAACATCATCTAACAAACGGAGTACATATATACAGTATTGAGTAATAACCAGCAAAAATATCTACTATTATGGTATGTCATTATTTTTCTTTTTTCAAATAAGTTTTAATGTATAGGTTTAATGTAATTTCTTTTAATGTAATTGGCTTTTCTTTGTATACAAAACAAGTTACTTTAAAAGTCATACATTGTATACAATTTATCCGAGACGTTATGATATAGAATTCTATGAAATCAATACTTGATGCCTAAAACTGTCAGAGTATCTTGTCCACTTTTCTCAGTGGAACATTCGAGTTTTTTTTTTTTTTTGCTTTTATTATTTTAGTGAACGGATAGCAAAATCTATTTTGATTTTAAAATAATTTCTTGAACTATGCCTTTCATTAGTCATTTTGCGTTTATTCTTCTTTTTCTTTGATTTTATGGGTATATTTGTATTCTTTTTTGCAAACAAGATTACGCGTTATTTTAATATAAATTTCCTTATGCAAATTTAAAATAGGCACAACAAAAGAGACGTATACAGTAAAATATGCACAAATGTTTGACAATTCTGTGAAGCGAGAAATGTTTTTTTTGCATACATATTCATAAAAAACATATATGCTGTTTTGCGAACCTCCCTTTTTAGTAAAGCAAATGACAACTTTGTTTACAACTTTTACCTGCTTTTGCTTCAAACGATTAAATTACTATATATACAGAGAAGTAAGTAGTCACATAAACTGTAATATCCTGTTATACGTGAAGTATAAAGATACAGTAAGACTACACATTCAAATATACTTTCAAATGTCCAGGAAAAGTGCATACGTACACAAACAACTTTACACGTGTATATGGGATCAAACAAATTATCAAAACCAAGAGATAATCACTGTGTATATACTTTCATTTCCATGATTTAACGAAGTGCAATATCTTAGAACAAAAATTGAAGATATCATTATAATTAACTGTGAAAATCCCAAGTTAATGTCCAATCAGGATCGGCCTTAGTAATTGAGGGACTCATTTGGAAACACTAAGTTCAAATCCAATTTTTTCTTTGTGCCGTGTCCCTTCGGAACGTTGGTGATCATGGCTCTCCAGAACAACTTTGTAGCTCTCAATACTTTTTTTTCTTTTCGACACGTCTCCTAAACCACAATCAACCATCCATTCACTCAAGTTTGCCAGGTTGTGCATTGTCTTTGCCAGTATCTCTTGACTTCGATCTGTCCTGTGAGCATGTTTATGTTTGAGTTTTCGACGTTTATTAGAGAAATACATTTTACGGTGTTTTGTAATTAACTGCCATAGTATTTAATTCAAGAAAAACACAAACTGTATAAAAAATACTACTGACTTCTAAGGATGCCGAAGAAATTTTAAATCGTTGGTGTTTTTCTAAAGCTTACAAAATGGATTTAAGCTTATTTTGCAATGTTTTGTTCGTAGTTGAGAAAACAAGTGCAGATTACATTAGCGAAGAACGCAATTGGGAGTAATAATGTATCTTATGAATGAATGAATGAATGAATTAACAATTATAGGATACACGTAGATTTAAAAATTTGAAATATAGTTGATGCAAAAAATGCCATAATGCAACTAACAAAACTTTTGTCTACGATAATGACAGCATTTAACTCTTGATAAAAACAGAGACGTTCTAAGGTACTCGAAAAAGAAAACTCGAACTTACTGGAAAAAACGAAAAAGTAAATCAGGCAAACACTGTAGGCTGAATCTAACAAGATTTTGAGAGAGAGAGAGAGAGAGAGAGAGAGAGAGAGAGAGAGAGAGAGAGAGAGACTGAATTTAACAAGATTTTGAGAGAGAGAGACTGAATTTAACAAGATTTTGAGAGAGAGAGAGAGAGAGAGAGAGAGAGAGGTCACTTAACTGAGTAGAGTAATGCCGATTTTGAAGTTTGGTTACACTTCTACACACTCTATTAACGCTCTATCTCGATATCAACAAAAATGTGGTTGCCAAAATATCTTTTTATCAGTAAACCACTAAAAAAAACAAAACAATAATCTTGGCACTGAGCAACATCACAACTCAACACTATATATATATATATATAATATTTATTCAGAAATTATAACATGAAGATGTTATAATATCACTACAAAAGTAGATATTTTGTTTCGACACTTCTTGTGTCTTGTCAAGTGATGAGGATTATTTCAAGTTGAAGAAACCTCATCACTTGACAAGACACAAAAAGTGTCGAAACAAAATAGCTACTTTTGTAGTGATATTATAACATATTCATGTTATAATTTCTGAATAAATATTATTAACTGTACTTTATATTGAGCACTTTTTTAAGAATAGTGTTTCTTTGGATACGGAATATTATTTCACCCATAGGTACCCTATAGATTATATATATATATATATATATATATATATATAGTGCTGTGTTGTGATATATATATATATATATATATATATATATATATATGTGTGTGTGTGTGTGTGTGTGTGTGTGTGTGTGTGTGTGTGTTGAAACATTAAAAGTGAAATCCTCATATCCGATTAAAAACTGGTGTTTCAATTTATATATATAATTATTAATTCCACTGAAATTAATTTTTTTCTTGTTTAAGTCGAATGTCAAGTGGAAAGAAATAACTTCTCATCTTAAATGTCTGAAAAAGGAAATGAACCCATGCGTTCATTTGATGTAAAAAGATTTAAAATTTATTTTCGCTGTGTTTGTTTTTTTTCACAATGCAACATTTATTTTCATCTACCTCAGTCAGTCAGTGAAGTGCCATACGTGATACACACTTGTGCGATCATGTTTCGAAGGAAACATGACTGACTGGGCAGAAGATTATCCCGTAGTAGTGTTTCAAATTTGTAAAGTTTACCTATTGTTTATTATAAATGATTTTGCACTTTCAGTGATTCACTAAAGGTGGACCCACCCGTCTATGCCATCAGTTATACAGATGTCCTTTTTTTTCAATTCCTTTAATATTTGAAATTTTAACTGAACTGTGTCGACAAAAAAATAACAAAATGTGATGAATCTATTTATATTTTTTCCATTTCTATAAAGAGTATTTTTCAAGCAAGATACAATACGCTTCTATTAGATTTTATTTTGAATTTAAAAATCTTCAGAACTAAACTGCAGTCCATATGGCACTTTTCTGTGATACAACATTCAAATATCAATAAAAATGAAAGTTTGCTTTTGTATTTGTAAATTAATATAACTATATATTAATATCCTTTTAAATATAAGTATATATTAAACAGGAACGTATTAAATTATAAAAATACCCTTGCACAAATACAAAGCATAGCTTGATATATACAGATTCACTTTTGAAAATAAAACACTTTTCTATTGGTCTTGGCAAGTGAAAAGAAGATGTACCTGGATCTTGGATTTTGTTGTATTTATGAGAATAAATACCTGCCTGTTCTTGGCATAATTCACTAAAAGATTGACAGTTTTAACGACAGTGTCAAAGTCACCCGTGAAACTGAACAAGTGAATCTCCAGGGTGAGTGACTAAAATTACATATGAATAAAGTGTGAAACCAATAGGCAATTTATCAGAAAGAAAGAAAATAAGAAGGTTTGGCGTTATGAGGAAATGCTCAGACGAAAGCACCCCTTACTGTAATGGAGAGGCAATCCGGGACAGTTCTTTAACAAATAACAACTCAAAGTAATCTCTCTGTAGAAAAAAGGAAAGAAAGACAGAAAGAAGAGAGCGAAAAATATTGAAAAAATATGTACGCTAATAGTCGTCAGAGAATATAATGAACATAAAGATGCGGGACAATATGAATAGTTTCAAAATAACAGTTAAAGTTAATGAAAGAAGAAAGACGAAAAAAAGAAAATAAGCGTAACAAGGCGAAAGACCTGCATCGTGTTTGGAACAGTTGCACATTTCTTACTTATGTCATAGTTAAAGGTGGAGATTTTGAATGCTGATTTTTAAGGTAAAGAGACCTACTTCGATAAATGGCGCAATACAATCTTCTTCCCCCGCCACATTTCACTGCTATGCGGCCTTGGCCTGTACCAAAGTAAATTTAGTAAAGATAAATGATAAAGAGTAAAACAGAAACAGTAACGAATAGGAAGAGAGAAAAAATAAGATAATAGAATAAGAATGAGGAGGGAAAAGAAAGAGAGAGATGAAGTGAAAAAATGAGGTGGAGGGAGTGAGAAGTGTGATTCCTTCAAATGTTGAGAATAAATGAAAAAAAAAAAAAAAAGAGAGTGTTTTTCAATTTATCTTGTCTCTTTCTCAACCCCTTCCTTCTACTCTTCTCACTGATAGCAGAATGAAAATGAGAACTGTTTGGGCGTGAAGAAATGTTGGAGGGAATATTTATGGAGTGCCAAAGACGAGGCCGAATTTGTGACAAATTAGTATAACCTAAACATTTTATGTGATGTAAAGTGTCTGACCTTATCATATCAGGGCGGCACAGGTAAACAGTCACCTCAAGTGTTCGACCTTAGATACCTGTCGTGCTGCTTACGTTGATGTCAAGGAATGTAATAAGGGCACCTCAGGTGTGCATAAAATGTATCTTGTTTAAACATGTAATTCAGCAATGGAGCACTAGGTTGAGAATTTTCGTTTTCATTCCTCTAACTAGAAACATGTGGGTATGGAGTAGAACTTTGCGTTAAAATACTGATGAAAAAGTTATTCTATTCTTCAGCGTGGTATTTACTCGAAATATGTTAAAAACGAATAAATAAAACTTTTTAGTTATAAAAAACTGCTTTTAATATAAAATTCTAAGTATATAAATATATAAAATAGTTTCACTCATAAAGAACAGCATGAAAAGCTAAGTTTATAACGGATAAAATTTAGTCATTGTGAGGTTTTGAAGTTTGAAACTTTTTAAAATTACTTTAATTTCCCAGTTAATTGGGTATTATCAATAAATAGGTATATATTGCATGCATCTTTTCAAAGAAGAGAGTAATTATTTCTTTGAGAAATGAATTGTTTCTCAAAACACGGAACCTGTAAAATTAGGTTACACATTTCCCACAGCGTTTGAATGGTAAACTAAATTATGAAAAGAAAGGATGGGATAATCAAATAACAGTGAGGATGCACTTATGTTCGCTCGAGCACGCGCATCTGTGTTCGGGAACATGATGATAAGACTTAAATTGGACTACGAAGAATAACCCTGAAATCATGTTCTAGTTTTTTTTTAAGAGCTTCCGGTAGCAAATGAGTATACGCACGCAGCCCCACTCTACACACGTTTAGCGCGCAAATGATATAGGTATACATAGATATAATGTAAATGGATTACCTTTTCGGACGAAAATGTAAATCTTTAATAACTTTATTTAAGTAATTAATTGATTTGATGGCCAAAATTTTATGAAACCGTATCAACAACCAGCACAATTTAAATATTATCTTTGGTGGTTTGTACATTCATAGATTAACAAATCTATGGATGTACAAACCACCAATGATAATATTAGTTAAATATAAATTAATATAAGTTAATTTGTCTGAAATATTAAATCATAAAATAAAATTAAAGAAAGTTTCACTATCCAGACCTTCTTGTTTTTAATAGCTGAACAACAACAACAACAACAACAACAACAACAACAACAACAAAAATAATAGGGTGAGTGTATACATAACACCAGCACTCTAAGTGTGATAACTTATATATATATATATATATATATATATATATATATATATATGATAAAATAGTTTTACGATATGGTATATTTATGGATTAAAGTGGTCAATATCATGGATAGTCAGTTAGTTAAGAGCCGTACATAATGCACACTTGGGCGATCATGTCTCAAACGAGACATGTCTGACTGAGCTGAATATTTTCCCTCGGTAGGTTGCGATCAATTGCTGCGATAGACTGGTTGCCAACCAAGGTTAAAGAAACCAATCTCTCCTGCTATTTAAACCATAGCTAGAGCGAGAAACGACGGATTAATTCCTTTCCCAATGCTACTTGCGCAAAAGTGAATCCAACGAATTCAACTGGAATTCGAACTCGGCTGTGCAAGTTGTTGAATTTCATTCACGGATAGAGGTTATGTAAATATAAAAGTGAGCATTGAGGCTAGCAAACAGCGGCAACAGTCTGTTTCATGTTTAAACGCAATCTTCAGGCCATCATGAAACAGACGCCGCTGGGTGTTGGCCTCAGTGTGCACTAATAACACAACACTCAATAAACCACGGGTCTAACTAATAAAACAACAACTTTTACCCAAAATTTGACTTTATTCATCAACATAATCTCCTTTACGATCATACACTGATTCCAACGCTTCTCTAACAATTCAATGCCATTTTGTAGAACGATTTATCTTTGGCCTCAAAAGACACCTCAGTTTCCGATATCATTTCTTTATTGGAGCCAAATCTCTTTCTCTTGAGGTCTGTAAACAGTCAGTAGTCGCTGGGGGGCCAGATTTTGAGAATAGTGTGGGTGCGGAAGCAATTCGAAGTGCAATTGATGTAGTTTTTGTCGTTGCGATCGACTTGTGACACGGTGTTTTATCTTAGGGAAAGATCACCTTTTCCTTCTATATTTGTGGCCGTTTTTTGTCGATTTCTTCCTTCAAACGCACCAATAATGCTATTTAATATTCGCTATTGATGGTTCTTCCTTTCTCAAGGTAATCGATGTACAAAATACCTTGCGCATTTCAAAATACGGAGGCAAAACCTTGCCTGCTAATGTTTGCTTTTTTGGTCGCTTTAGACGGATTTCACCAGGTGCTGTCCACTTAGCTGACTGCCGATTTGACTCCGGAGTGAAGTGATGGATCCATGTTTCATTCATTGCCTTATTTACGCAAAAACTCCTTCTTGTTGCGCTGAAACAGTTGCAAACAACGCTCTGAATCGTCGGATCGTTGTTGTTTGTGATCGACTGTGAGCAAACGCGGCACCCACTTTGAACACAGCTTTGTCATTGACAAATGTTCATGCAAAATGGTGAATACACTGCTTTCGGACATTTTCAACTCCTCTGCTATCTCAAGCAACTTTAATTTACGATCGGCCAAAGCGAGTTTGTGAATTTCTCTTTTGTTGTTTTCCGGAACAAGTGCCGATTTTGGGCGACTTGAGCATTCAGCATCATTTGTGTCTGTACGACCACGTTTAATGTCAGCATACCACCTCTTGTTTCCGACGGAGCAGAGTCCGAATAACACTTATCAAGCTATTGCTTTGCTTGAACAGTATTTTTCCCACCAGAAAGCAATGCTTTATTAACACATGAAATTCAAATTTTTCCATTGTTTTGAAAATTTACAACAGTAGCTTCACTTAGCTGTAATTTGTAATCTAATAATCTGATTGGGCCCAAATCTAGTCACATGCCATTTGTAGGTTAGTACTTCATAAAAAGCATATAGATTTTTTGTTAGTGGCGCCATCAATATGTCAGGCTCGGGTCTTATTGAGATGTGTTAAAGTTGAAATTTATGGATCACGTAATGAAGAAAGAGTTCATTGACGAGACATATTGATTGCAAACGAGGTAGAGTAACCTCCTAATGAGCTTGTGTAAACTGATGGCAAAACAAGGAGTGGGAGGGATATTAGAGGGACAATCATTGCTTAGAGCTACAAAATATAGAAAGTTGTGGAAAGCCATGATCGTTCATGTCTGATTGGGTCGAAATTTTGTCAAGTGCCATTTGAAGGTTAGTACTTCATAAAAATCATATGAATTTTTAATTAGTGGTGCCATCTATATGTCAGGTCCGTGACTTATTGAATGATGTTTTATATATATACAGAGTGATTGAAAAATAACTCTCCATTTTAAAGTACTTATAATTCATTTATTAACTATATTTTTACAAGAAATGGATATGAGAGGAAAGCATGAAGTTTTATTTAAAATTCGATATGAGCAACAGATTTTTCTACCAGCTTTTCGAGTCACTCAACAACTGATTTCACCAGGAACTCTTGTAGTATGGAAGACATAACTTTTTGTATTCAACCTTCAAGTACTTCCAAAGTCTTTGGTTTGTTATAGTAGACTTGCTCGTTTAACCGACCCCAATGAAAAAAGTCATAGGGTCTTAAGTAAGGACTCATGGCTAGCCTTTCATACATACAATAGGGAGTGTCTTATCTGATTTTCGCGGAAATTAAATTCATTTGCTAGATGTTTTGATTACTAAACCCTAAACTATACTTTACTACTATTCTCTTGATATCGAGCGCTATAATTATAACTACTTGCATTAAAACATTATCTTTCAGAATCATTCCGCATGACAGTTTATTTTATGTTATTTTATTTTATTTTCGTAACCATCTTTATTAAAAACATACACATATATTCATTAAGAAATTTGTATAAAAACGCACACAGTAGTCTGGTATTGAACTCACAATTCTTTGGTTAGTTCCTGTGACTAGACCCAAAGTCCATATCCACTGGGCCATGTGTCCTTAACCAAAGAGTTGTGAGTTTAATACCAGGGTTAGAGGGTGATAACTCATGACTACCAGAAAAGGCTCTATGCAAGGGATGGAGATCATATACCTCAGTGACTGTGATAAAGGGTTCGGGTCGAAATTCCTAGCTCCTGAAGAAGGCCGAAGCGTACAAACGCCGAAACGTTGTACAAATTTCAACAAAGATGAGGACAATAATCCGAATAATGTAAATACTGTAAATGCATGTCGTTGTTTTTCTTTTGACACTGAAAAACATAAAGGCACATATATGTGCAAAAACATGATCATATAATCTTGACTACACTTTAACAGATCCTTAAGTGTCCACACACACACACACACACACACACACACACACACACACACACACACACACGTTTGTTGCGTGTAAGAGTTTTTTACAATATGCTAACACTTAAATTTACATATGTAGAAGGGCGGAGTTGAACTAATAGTTCAAATTAAAAAGAAATGGAATCGGGGAACTGAGTTCAAATTTCGGTTGATGTAGCTTGTATAAGCTTTGTGCTAATATCTTTAAGACACTACTACGAGTAAGTAAGGTCATAAATGACTCTCTACTGCTTTAAAACCACCTATGACGTGTTATTCAGAGAGAAGATAAGTATCGCTAAGCAAAAGGAGATACGTATCGCTATGTAAAAGTTAATTCCCCAAGAAATACCACACATGGATCCGACATAGTGATCTACAAGTTGCAGAATAATTTGCATTTGCTTGAGGATTGATCAATAAATCTGACACAGTTATTAACTGAATTATGAACCAACATTTTCAAGTAATTGTTTATGTGATTAATACTTACCATTGAATTAAATGTATTGACAAGGAAGTTCATAGCTTTAAAAATACTTTTGCGTAGTAAATGCTTTTTTAGCATAAAGCTATGAATGTATTGATGCATCTAGGTATTTATGTACGTATTTACGTGACAATTAAACTGATGATTATCATAAAGTCGATTATCAATAAGGTTCAACACAGAAATTTACTCCTGGAATATAATTGCATTCACTCCTGAATGAAATATCGATATAGATGATAAAATTTCTTTTATCTTGGTGATATTTCATCAGAAAAATCGAAATCATTTTGGCCGTTGAAATTATTATTATTATTACTTTATGTCAGTATCCATTGTAATATTTATTACTTAGAAATACTTATAAAAGCATGTCAGATTGAATTAATGCATCACAACACTTCAGGCATAATCCTTATTATGTAAACGTATATGCGTAATTCAATATGCAAAGACGTCTGTAAATTCTAAAAAGCAATTGTCTCCTTCTGTTTATTCATATTACAAAATTTCTTAGAAATATAGATACTGTTTTTCTTGTCTAACAAAACAGATGGCAAGAAGATACACGTGTCTCTGCATTCAATCATAAATATTTTGTTTGGGACAAATAAAGAAAACTGTGATATCTGTTTCTGTATCAGAAAGGTAGGCTCTTTTTTACTTACTTTTTAAGTCTTCAATATGTATCACAATGGAAAAATGAAATTCCTTTTCCAAAGTCCGCTAAGTTTTAAGAGATGAGCCTCAACGCCCATCGTTTGAACATAAAATGTTTCCATCTGACCATATGTTTATTGTAATAGGTTTGACAAAAGGTTAAGAATGATATCCTAAAAACAAAAATTCCTAATTACATGACAGAACCAATTACAAACAAGATTGTTCTAACCCCTTCAACAAAATAAAAAATATAACCAGAAGAAAGTGAATAACGATACTGAGGTATCTTTAAGCCAAAGCATGTTTAAGTATATATTTTTTTAAATCACTCTTTTCAGTCCATTTTTTTTCTTTCCTGTTCTTATGCACAGTTATATCTTTTACTTATACTCCATTTTTATTACTCTTTCCCTTCTTTTGATATCTTTTCTTTCATGGGTACGCATTTCTTTCATGGGTACGCATTTCTTTCATGGGTACGCATTTTTCTCTTCCTGTCTCAGTTTTATCTTAATTAATAAATTCAGGTAAGAGAATCTCTGCTACGCATTGCTGCAGCAGATATCATGTTCATAAATACAATTAGTTTAACTCAAATAGTAACACTATCAGGAGATTAAGCAATCAAGGATGGTAAGCAAACATCAGGAAAACATGTGTACACGTTCGTACGCTCGCATGTAGGGAGCTTGTGTACATATGCACACACATACACAAACACACACACGCATGCGCGCACACACACACACACACGCAGAGTATCTTCTGATTAGGAGCCAAACTTTTATAGAAATTGTTTTTAGGATGAAAAGCAATAAAAAGCAATGCTTCATTACCAGCGTCCGTTGAGTTTTGTCTGTACGCGCAAGTCTACCGCGGCTTCTTATCCAGTCTGTCTGCTTACAATAATCTCTTTCAATGTGTTGCTTATATACACTTTCTGTAACAAATAGCACTGTTTTCAGAAACACTAGAAACTTTATTTGTGCCAACAGAAATAAAACAAAAATAGATATTTTGAATATATATATATATATATATATATATATATATATATATATATATATATATATGAATGTCTATTATGTTTAACCATGAGCCCTTCTAAACGTCGTATTTTGGCTTTAATTTCAGTTGAAAATAAAGACAAAAATTCTCCAAAATTTGGATAATTTTTATTAATTTGCTTCTAAGCTTTCGGCTCACATGAGCCATCTTCAGAGAGCTTATTTAGACGGTAATACAATAACATTCACCATCACCAACGATTTTATTTTGTACTGACATAAAACTCCGCTAGGCAAAAGCAATAGTTACCAAAAATAACAAAAGCAGTTCTCAAATTTGCAATGCGGTTCTATAATGTCACACTGCGTGATAGCACGAAATGACAACAAAACCATGTATTCAAATGCAATGTAACGTGTTATGTCCGGATTTAAAGGTGATTTTATTAAGTGTTGGTTGTTTAGATTTGATGTACATGGCCTCCAATATCTGAAGGTTCCTCTTACTATGTGTATGAGTAAGGATCACCAAGATCTGTCTGATATTACCTACATGTTTATGTTTTTCAGAGAAATGTTGTTTAATTGTACTCTGATCAGAAAGATGACATGTAAGTCTATGGGAGAGCGTGGTTTTAGTAAAACCAATATATGTACTGGGTTTTTTATTAGTATCAGAGATGCAATCTCTGAATGGGCATGTACACTACATTGTTTTTTGTAGAGGATTTAGTTTAGTGCATGTAGGGTTATTAGAGACTATGAGGTCAATTGTTTTGAATTTTTATAATATATAATGAGTGTAATTTGATTATTACTATCCACTGGTTTAACATTTCTACGTATTATGTTTTTGAGAGTTTTTTTATCTTGTTTGTAATTAATCTGTATTTGGTTGCAAAAGTATAAGTTAATAGTGTTATGTTTATTTTGATGGAAACCATTATTGTTAATATTATCAATATTGTTAGAGTTATTGTTAACTTTGTTGAGATACATTTTAATTTGTTGATCAATAACGGAGTTAGGAAATCCATTATTGACAAGTGTTTGCTTAATGTTGTGTAATTCTTTATAAAATATAGATTTGGAAGAAGATATCATTTGTGTGCGTTGAAGTAAGTTTTTATAACAGCTAACTTATATCGTTGGGGGCATTCACTATTATAATTAAGAAGACACGAATTTATGCTAGTCGGTTTCCTATATAGAGAAGTAGTAAATCTATGTGTGCTAGAATCAATGAATACATCAAGGAATGGGATTTTGTTATTAATATTAAGTCCTAATGTAAATTTGAGGACGGAGTGACTTTCAAATTTGTTTTTAAGATATGTAATTTGATCGATATTCTTAGCTAAAACAAAGATGTCATCTATGTATCTTAATATATAGAGGGTTTATTGTTGTCATTAATGATTTTATTTTCTAAATTTGCCATATAATAATTAGAAAAGAGGGGACCTAAAGGAGATCCCATCGCAATATCATCTATTTGCGTATAAATATTGCCTAAGGGACCGTGAAAGGGTACTTGTGTGGTGCATGCTAATAATAGTTTTTTTTAATATAGTGGGTTTAATATTGATTGATGGGAGAGTAGCATGATTGTATACATCACGGATAATGATGTCAATCGTTTCATGAACGGGAACATTAGTGAATAAGTTTTGGACATCCAAAGATGCAATTATTTGATTATTAGGTTTTACGGAATGGAGAATCTGTAAAAATTCGTCCGTGGAATTAATACTATATTTACCAGGAAGATAGGAAGTAATTAGTTTGTTAAGTGTTTTGGAAAGGTTATATATTGGTGTGGGTATTTGAGAAATGATAGGTCGGAGGAGGTGATCTTTTTATGGATTTTTACATTTCCATAAAGGTAGCCGGGCTGATAGTTACCTATAATCCTTTGAAGTTTATAGGATCCTATTTCAGCATTGTTTGCAGTAATAAGTTTATTAGTATGTTTTTTTAGTTGGGTGGTGGTATTACTAGTTAATTTTTTAAATTTATTGTGATCGTCCAGAATGGCCTGTAATTTGGAGTGATATTCCTGTTTGTTTAAAATAACAAATGTATTGGTTTTATCGGCACGACGGATAACAATATTTTTGTTATTTTTTAGATGTGTGGCTGCTTTTATGAGAGGCGTATTTATGATATCATTAGGACTTTTATGGTAACGGTGTTTGATTGATTCAGCTTTGAGTAAATCTTTTAAGTCTACCTGTGTAATCTTGTTCGAGTTGAAGTATTTGTTGGTATAAAGCTTCAATTTCCATTAGTTTAAACATTGAATTAGGTTTCTGTGCGACATGAAAATTTGGTCCGAGATTAAGGAATTCTATTTCAACTGGAGTGAGTTGGTAATCCGATAGGTTAATGAAGTTGTCATTGATGTTTGGTAAAGGTATTTTTCCTTTATATAATTTGTTTAGCTGTTTTTGGATGACTTGTTTATGGGATTCATGTTCCTTTTGTGTTGTATTGTATAATAAATCCAATATTTCCTTGAATTTTTCACTTGTGGTAGAACAAATCACTGTGGTGAAATTCAAATTGGAATTATATTCTGGAACCACAACTTTTATAGAGTTTTCAAAAATTATCATTTGTTTGTCCATTTTAACAGATTGACAAGTTCGTAAACAAAAGGTAATTCTCGGTGTTAAAAACCTTGCAAAAATAAAATATACATGTGTGACACGTTAGTTTTGGAAAATTAGCAAATTCAAAGTTAAATTAATTTAATTTGAAGCAAGTATTACTTATTTATACTATGACATTTAGGATAAAAGCATTTCTTAATCACTGAGGTCATGTATTTCTGACGAGTGGAAGTGAGTGATAACCGCCTGATGTGGTGATAAGCTGAGTACGGTTGACCAGAATTGGCATAATTGTTCAATTTTTTCCTGTAAGGAGAAGAAACCGTGAAACACCTGACTTTTTAATGTCACACACGAAATAACATACTTAAATAAACCCCCTTTCTGCACACGCAAAAATAAATAAATAAATAAATAAATAAATAAATATATTTTGGCTCAAATATTTGTATCAAGCTTTTCAATTTTCGATTTGTAAATATAGTCTTCAATTAATAACCTAATCACAACAAGGCTTTGAAGAATTTAAAAATATTTTTGAAACTTTATAAATTATTATAATTAAAAAAGAAAAAAAGGAAAACAATTCTTGTGAAAATTCATTACTCATCGAAAAATTTATTTTCTTCAGACTATAATGTCCTTAATATATATATATATATATATATATATATATATATATATATATATATATATATATATTAAAGCAATTAAAAGCTTATCTAATTAAATAATATCATAGTTTTATAGCATTTTTTAATTTACCGTTTCGAGCTGATTTTCTGAAAAAAGGCCGTTTGAAAACAAAAAGTAGATGTTTAAGTTCCCCAAGGAGTCCTGCGTTTAACTAATAAAACAAATTTTCGAAACAGAATTGAATTTCTCTAAATTTCATGAAATTACATTGATGGGGAATGGTTTAACAGATGTAAAACAAAAGATATTTTTACTAAGATGTTTTTAAAGGTATTAATGTCTATCATTTTTGAATAAGTCCTGAAAGTTTCATTAAAATCCTACGATTATTTGATTTTTGCAAGAATTTCGAATTTTATGTATTTTTCACGGGGAAAAAATGACTTTCGTATTATATATCCATAGTAAACTCTGGTAAAAATTTAGTCTCCTGCAGAAAAAAAAAAAAAAAAAATTTTTTTTACCAAAATTTCGAATGTGGTAGAAGAATTAAAAAATTAAAAAATAATTAAAAACATTTTGGTCTATCCTCTTAAGAACATAAACATGTTGACAAGAAAATTTTGTTTGTAAGTTTGAGGCCTTTTTTCTTCATGCTATGCTGTTTTTTCAGTGAATTAGTAGACGTACCTAAATTCTCTTTCGAGAGATTCACTATATATAACTAGAATTTTTTTCGAACTCACTGTATTTCATTCTTTGAAGCAATTCAGGGTTACTTAAACGTAAAATGAGAATAGTAGAAACAATACAAATATATAAATTAGGCATTTCCACTAAATCGCGAAAAAAAAAACAAAAAAAACAGCATAGTTACTTTTAATCTGAATTTTGAAAAATGAAAATTTTCTTGAAACTTTTTAGGTGCCTCCAATCAATTCTTAGATACCTAAATTTAAATTGAAAATTTAAAAATAATTAATCTATCTTCAAGCTTTAAAATTAGGTCTATTTGAAAGCCAAGGGATTAAAGTTAGTAATTCCAATAATCAAAATACACTGGTGTGTTTTAAAGTGAAATTATATCGATTGGAATCCGAAATTTTTCGAAAAAAAAAAAACTTTAAATTTTCCGCCATTTTTTGATTTATTGACAGGTTACGTCAACATTAGCCAACTTTCTGTTTAAAAAATCTTGAAAAAAAATATATACATCAAAGACACTTTTTAAAGTCAATTGTTTAATCTGATTTCACACAATAGTAATTCCTTACTTTATGAAATTTAAGACAGAAACTTATCTTAAATACAGTAGTCCTGTCATCCACGTAATTCGAGCTATGATTGATTGAATATGTCAGCTACTGTCTGTCAACACCCCAAGTATGGCGTCCGGAAGTGCCAAATTTTTATGTATCTAAAAAACCGGTTTCTGTTTTTTAACTTCATAGCTAACCATAACATAATATTTTCATCAATTACATAATATTTTATACAATGTTCGTTTAGCATTATAGCTGGATGATTGAATATGCTTGCTAAATAAATAAAAAGTGAAATTGCTTTTAAAATAATTTTACAATTTAATAACAAAGAATGAAATTAAAATAACCCAGTAAAGTTATGAAATATTATGCTAATTATTAATATTTTTATTATGCCTTATTCATATTAATTAGTAAGATAACTAGGTAAAAATATCTAATTTAATTTTTACATAACTGTAGATGTTATAAATAAGTATCTATATTTTTGTACATGTCATACTGTATTTATGAAGAGAAAGGAATTTCGGGAATATTTTGTGGCCCTGAAAAGGGCCGTGGTGTTTTCTTTATTGGCACTCCAATCCTCCTCACTCTTTAGCTGCTTTTCCAGGTACAGGTATGTAGGTATCTCCTTTAATTTGATAACTAAGGGTAAAATAATTTTATAACATGTGTTTTGTACAATCATTTACAATTTAAAAAGAACATGAAAGTAGGAGTTAATCAATAAAAATGTATAAATTCAATAGTAGGATTAGGCTATGAAATAAAATAGAAAAAAATGTCTTTTTCATTCAATTGAAAATAAAAAAAATGAAACCTTTTTTAATTTGTTTTAATCTTAGCTAGGCACCATAAAATTGTAGTACATATGTGTTTCTTAAAAACATTCTGCAAACACAAATTGAAATTAAACATATTTTTTTTAATTCCAACTTTCCTCTTGATTTTTTCCATTGTGAATGTAGGTATCTCCCTTTATTTGATAACTAAGCGTAAAAATAATTTTATAACATGTGTTTTGTACATTCATTTACAATTAAAAATAAACTTTAAAGTATTAGGTTAACATTGAAAATGCATAATTTCATTAGTAGGATTAGGCTATGAAATAAAGAAACTAAAAAATGGCTTTTTCATTCAATTGAAAAGAAAAAATGAAACCGTTTCTAAATTGTTTTAATCTTAGCCTATGCACCATACCATTGTAGTACATATTTATTTCTTAGTCACATTTTGCAAACACACATTGAAAGTAAACATTTTTATCCCTAATAATTTCTTTTATGAATCATTACCACATGCCATTGGAATGAACAGCCCAAAAAAGCAAAACAAATAAAAAAGAAGTTTTGATGTTTTTTCTAAATTCTGTCAGGTAGATAGATTCACAATTAATATTAGAAATGATTAAACTAATAAGTTAAAAATATAAAAGTTACTTTAAATATTTAAATTCTGACTAGAAATGAGTTCTTTCTTGAGCGATTCAGAGACACACATGAAAAGAATAGCAGTAAGGACCTTCGGTGTTTATATATGGGAAAATTTTATGTAAGGGCGGACAATCCTTGATTCACGTGACCTTTTACAGATTTATATTGTTTATGGGCACCCGCACTTATCAAAAACGGGAAATTAACATGCAAAAATAAACAGTTTTAATTAAATTACAAAAAAAGCTTCTCTTTTAGAGTAACTTTTTAAATTTTTCGATTAATAAATGTATTTGCCACACATTAATTAAAAAACATCTGAGAGACCTATAAGGAGAAAATTGTAAAAGACTTATGAAACTTTCTAAATTACTTAATAAAAAAATATGAAAAATAAAAACAATTCTTGTAAAAATTCATTATTAACGGAAATTTTTTTTTTTATTCAGACAATGACACAATTTTAATTTATGTTTATAAAAGTAATTAAAAGTTTACCCAAATAAAAATTGGCATAGTTTTATTGCATTTTTGTTTTCCTAATTCAGAGCTGATTTTCTAAAAGGTAGCTTGTTTTGAAGAAAAAAAGACAGTTGATTAGCTTTCCTTAATGACTCCTGAATTTAATGAAAACTATCTATATTTTGTGACCGAGTTGCATTTTTCGACATTTCTGGAAATTAAATATTGGGGGGAGGGGGTAACAAATTAAAAAAAAATATTTTTTACCAATATTTTTAAAAAAATAATTATTTCAAAAATCATTTCAGTTATTTGTGAATAAGTCCTGAAATTTTCATCAAAATCAGACGATTATTTGAGTTTTGCAAGAATTTCCAAATTCATGTGTCTTTCACAGTCAAAAAATGCCTTCGCGTAATATTACGCTGTTGACGTAATAAACTCTAGCGTCAATTTACCCCTTTCACTAACGAGAGAAAAAAAAAGATTTTCTACCACTAAATGAGCCTATCAGAACCTGTTAGAACAATTTTAAAAATTTGTAAAAATAATTAAAAAAATACTTTGATCTATCCTCTTTATGATAGCATAAACATTTTGCCGAGAAAACTTTGTTTTTATTTAGTTTGAGGCCTTTTACTTCAGACTATGCTGATTTTCCCACGGTAAAATTGGAGGTACCTAAAGGTACCTCCAAAAAATCGCTAAAAAACAGCATAGTATGAATAAAAAAGGCCCCAGACGTAATAAAACAAATTTTTTCCATCAAAATGTTTCTATTACTATTAAGAGGAAATATAAAAGTAATTTTTAATTATTTTAAAAAAAAATTTAATCCCTTCTAACATTTTCGAAATTTTGTCAGAAAATTTTGTTTTGATTTAAGTTAGCGGTTAAACAAACTTTACGACTGTTTTACAATGGAAAACGTAATGATCGTATCACCCACTTTTTTTCGGTGACAAACACATTAATTTGGAAATTCTCGCTAAAATCAAATAATTGTCGGATTTTAATAAAACTTTCAGTACTCATTCACAAATAAATTAAAGTATTTTTGAAATTCTTATTTTTTTAAAATCTTGGTAAAACTATTTTTTAACTCTGTTACCGCACCTCCACGTAAATCCATGAAATTTTAATAAATTTTAATTGGCTGCAAAATATTTTTTTTTTATTATTTAAACGCAGGACATTGGGAAATATAAATCATCTTTTTTTTTTATTATTTTAAATTTAACAACACTATGCGAAAATCTGTTCCGAATAGGAAAATGAAAAAATGCAATAAAATTCTGATATAATTTAATTTGATAAGCTTTTAATTGTTGGAATAAATAATTATAATTAAAGACATTATAGTCTGAAGAAAAAAATTTTTGATTACTAATAAAATTTTAAAAAATTTCTTTACATTTTTATTATTATTATTATTATAATTCATAAAGTTTTTAAAATATTTTAGTAATCTTTTAAAGAATTGCTGTATTTATTTTTTTAGGTTAAGAATTGATAATTATATTGCCTATCGAAAATTGAAAAGTTTAATAAAAATCGTTTTGCATAAATATTTTTAAAATAATTTAAACTTTTTTTGTGCATTTGATTTTTATTTTTTATTTTTTTTGTATGGTAATTTCTATGTGAAAATTAAAAGGTCAGAGTTTCCTCCCTTACCCGAAAAGAAATGAGGACAATTTTGTAGCTTATGAACGCCCTACTTTTTTTTAATTTTTATCTCTAATCAAGAACCTGTCAACACGTACAGGTGAAAAAGTTTAAATTTTTGATTAAGAAATAGTTTTATTCTAAATTTCACGCTATAAATAGGTAATATTTGTGTAAATCAGATTAATTTAACATAATATTTGCTAATTTTTCAAAAATAATGTGTCACAGATATATATTTATTTTTACAATATTTTTAAAACCGAGAATTAACTTTTGTTTACAAAAATGTGTCGATCGCTCAAAAATGGCGGAAAATTCAAAAGTTGAAAAAAAACTCAAACTTTTATATTTCAAACGATATAATTTCTGTTTGAAATACATCAGAGTATTTTGCTTACTGGAAATAGTAAATTTAATCATTTAGCTTTAAATTAAACTAAAATAAACCACATTTTTAAAAACCATTTAACTACAGTACACTTCTGCGTGTCATTTAACCACAGTTCTACATACGATTTGATCGCACTTCTACATTAGGTTACACTTCTTTCTATCATGCTAATATTATTCACATCTGTAAAACACGTGTATAAGCATAATTAAAAGTAAATAATAAAGTTAAATTTCATCATGTTTCTAATCTTTTTCTTCTTCTTTCCACCTCCAAATTTTCATTGGTGTCATTGGACAACACGCTCACGTAAAACGTAACTCGAATCTAATAGGTAACAACATTCTGAAAATGAGACAGGGTGAGGAAAGGACTCATAAGGAAAGGAAGGGTAGTACGAACTTGCTAGAACTTATTTGCTGACCAACTTGTTTAACTTGTCTTTGTTAAATATTTTCATAGTAATTTAGGACGTCAAAAATATAAACTTATTTGAATAATAACAACGAAATTATTCGAAACATAGACGTGTGTACTTTTATGTACGCTTTGTAACATTTTGCAAGTGGAGACATACATTCAGAACACATCCCCTCCATATATATACACAGGGTGCGATGGATATACTGTCGTCTAAATTAAAATAACACTGAGATTCATTTTAACAGATATATTTACCAAAATTACGCAGAAATATCTTGAAATCCTTGTCATCATTGGTATATTGTTTCTCGCTCAACTGCGTCCCACGCATAATAATCAAAGAAGTTGTAATCTGGGGAATTAGGTGGTCAGATGTAAGTTGTGAAGTGGCTGCAGAAATTGTCTGATAGCTGACAGCCATGACTAGATTCTTCTGCTTGTGTGTCATGATGCAATCCTGTTTTCAGACATAGGGTCTTCCAGCAGTCACCCTCTTGACCCAGGGAAGCACTACCTTCTGAAGGAACTGGATTTAGGCCTCCATGTTGAGTCTGAGGGAAGATGAATGGATGCATAATGTTGCTATCACTAGTGATTACTCCATACAACTTGATGTTGACTGTATATATAATCCATCTGTTTCTGAATTATCTGCACTATCATCAAATTGACACACAAACACTCCGAAATGTTCGTATTAGAGCTTCCAGCGTGAATGACAAACAGTACAGCATGCCGTTTCTAAATTTCTGGTGGAGTGAATTTCGTCATGGTGCTCTTTTTTTTCACAGGCGGTGCCCAACTGACCCTAAAACAGTGTGCGTTCGTCAAAGACACTGGAACAAGGAACGCCATATTGATAATTAGGATGCTCCCTGAAAGAGCAATACAAATGAAGAAGGACTTGTACCTATGTTTTATCGATTATGCAAAGGCGTTCGACAAAATACGTCACAAGGAATTGATGAAGATGATCAGCAGCCTCGACATATTTGGGAAAGACATAAAAGTAATTAAGAATCTCTACTGGCAGCAAAGTGCCTGCATACGGACAGGTAACGAATTCAGCAGATATACAAAGATAGAAAGTGGCGTAAGACAAGAATGTGTCTTTTCACCGGATCTATTCAATTTGTACAGCGAGACTATTCTGAGAACCCTAGATGTTATGCCAGGATTCGTCATCGGAGGCCGCAATTTGAACAACATAAGGAACGCAGATGATACGGTGCTGATAGCAGACACAGAAAGACCTCCTACAAGACCTTCTACAGAAGGTAGATGAAGAGAGTGACAAGAAAGGACTTGAATAAACTGTAAGAAAACCGAATGCATGGTCATAAGCAAAAAGAGTAGCCTGAAATGCCAAATACAGGTGAGGAATTCTAAAAACTGAAGTGTTCTAACAAAAGAAAAATGCAACACAGAGATTCGATTGTGAATTGACATGGCAAAGGACGCATTCCGGAAGCTGAGTAGAGAATTAAGAGTCAGGAAAATTTCGCTAGAAACAAAGAAAAGTGTACTGGATTACTATGTGGTGTAAGTTCTTCAATATGGCAGTGAATGCTGGACGATATAATCAAAGGTGAAGAAAAAAACTTAAGGCAACTGAAATGGGTTTCTAGAGAAGGATGCTGCCGATAGCGTAGATCGAGTATGTGAGCAATGATGAGGTTTTGGAAAGGATGCCAACGAAAGGAAATTAATACCGCGCATCAGGAAAAGACAGCTAAAGTTCCTGGGCTATGCAATGAGGAAGGAGAGCTTGAAGAACCTGATACTAACAGGTGTTACAAGGATGCATTTATATATAAAAAATAATATTAATAATGTCTAAAATGTTGTAGTAAGGGATTCTTGTGAGTCCTACTTGTTATTACAAAAAGTTTAATTCATGAAGTAGTCGTAAAAATAGAGAAATTAGGAATAAAACGTTTTGGAAGATGCCAGAATGTTCCAGTAAAATCGAGAGAATTCTAAAAGATTCTAGAATATGCAAATTAGGTGTTAGCCCCTATAAAAAGAGGTTTTGGGGAGAGAGTAGTTAGTTTTTAACAGGATTTGCTGACATTATCAACTCCAGCTTTGATTCAAGAATTTATATCCAGCCGAAAGAATTTCTAAGAAAAGTCGCCGACCAACTAAAATCTGATGGAACTATATGGGTAAATAGATATTTTTGACACTTCAACTAATAATTATTCTTTATATACACATTTGAGGATTTCCTAAAAGTATAGCACTTAAACTTCTTCGCTATCTTAACTGAGTAAAGATTCTGACCCTTCCTTCCCCTTCGTAACACTTCGCCTGCTAGTAGTAAACTTTACCTTTCTGTTTTGAATGGAAAAAATTGTAAATTTTGTATATAAATCATTTTGTGTTTATCGTAAATTAAAGATTTGTATGTGATTTTTAATTCTGAGTTTTGATCAATCATTTCTTTTCCTTTTGTTACACTTAACCTGTAACACAGGCCAGGAAAAAGAGACAGGGGAAATCAGTGGATAACATATTTGAAGGGCCTGAGCAGGTGGATGAGAGAACGGGGGTTGCGTGGTATAACAGGAGAAAGCGTGCTAAGAGCGACCAGTGATAGGGAGATGTGGAAAGCTATGATCGCCTATGTCTTGAAAGGTCAAGGCACATAGAAGAAAAAGATTTATTTTTCAATATTATCTTCTTACATGTCAATGCGTTTCTCCATTACTTCAATAGATTGAATATAAAAAGCGAAATGACACTATAATAAATAATATAATAAATGACACAATCAGGCTATAGAATTATATATATATATACTAGCATTATAGCTCGGCGTTGCTCGGGTGTAATGAAAGCTCTAAAACTAATTCATGGTCCTGGAGCTCAGACTCTTTGGACGTTGGCACGAAAGACTAAAAAGCAATAGTTGTTTTAAGTTAAAGCGAAACCGTAGACTGAAAGAAAAATGAATGGATTTAAGTCAAATTTTGATTTCCTGGTATCAACATCAAATAAGTTTTTTTCGTCGTAAACTGAATTTTGAAGACTAAATAAGTCCTCTGAGTAAATGGTATCATGGCTGAAATTAAGAAATACAATTATACCTACTTAGAGCCAAACCCGAAGCAAAAAGTAAAATAAAAGGGCTGAAAAAATACAGACGTACAGGCAGATAAACAGCCACACACACAAACATCTTGCCTTTTATATATATATATATATTATCGATTTTCTGCACTATTGTAAGAACTGCAACCTTGGAACTTCTGAATATCGTTTCTTATGTCTTTGTCTATGAGTGCATCAAATTTGATTAAAATCAGACCACTCCTTCTATAACCAGATTTTTTCGATTATCGATATTTATCTTTTGTACCTCGACACAAAACCTAGCTAAGAACACTTGCAGATGCTTATAGTACAACTGTGTAAATTTTCAAGAAAATCGGTTTAGCTGTTTCGGAGTCTATAGGTAACAGACACACACACAGACACACACACACACACACACACAGACAAAGTTCCATTTATAAATAAGTTTATATATATATATATATATATATATATATATATATATATATATATGTGTGTGTGTGTGTGTGTGTGTGTGTGTGTGTTTAGATTTTTTATGTGTTTTTATTATTAGGTGCGTGTGTTTGTGCATGTTTTTATGACATATAAAATATATATCTTACACTTTATTTTATGATACGTTTATTCCTCTTTTGGACAGGGTCATTTTTAAAAAATACTTATTCAGGTTTATAAAAACGTACTCAAGAGGAGGTAATAGTTTTAAAAATTACCTATTTCCAAAAATCTGACTATCAATTTAATGATAAATATCGAACTATATTGGATGAACCTGATGGCTGGTCTAAAGTTTGTCCTTTATGGAAATAGTCAACCAATACAAATTAGATTGCAACATGTAACGTGGAGTAATTGTTAGGGCTAAAATAATAAAATAATAATTCATTCAGCGCGACAAAATTTTGAATTAGTCATATGTGTGTGTTTTTCTGGTTTATATCGTTTTAATTTATTTATTAATGATATACTTCACTTTGCATAATAAAACGTGACACGCCCAAAATAAGTTATTATCGATGTTTTTATTTTATTTTTTTATTTTTTTAATGGGGATAAATTAAATAAGCTGAAACTCACTTGATATATTGTGCGTATATATATAAATATATCTAGAGAAATTCCCCAGCCTCAATAAATATCAATTTTATTATGAAAACATTGACTTACTTATCTGACAACGTGTACGAGCGAGAAAGAGGGGGAAAGGGAGAGAGAGGGAAAGTAGAGAAGAGAAGGAAGGGAGAAAGAGAGAGAGAGAAAGCGAAAGAGAGGGAAAAGAAAGAGTGTGTGTGAGAAAGAAAGTGAGAGAGAGTTAGAGAGAGCGAGTGTGTGTGCGTTTATAAAGATGGGTGTTGCTATGAAATTTACCAGCTGGATTGTCTCAGCCTGTTCAAGTATCGAATCGTGACTACATTTACGGTTACACCCATTATAAACATTTTAGCGAACATGTACACATGAAATATATAGACATGTATATTAGTCTAGGTGGACATTACATACACATACATAATTGGGTAAAGGCACGCGAATGTTTAAATGAGTATTTCTATAACACACACACAAACACATGTACGCATATATATATATAGTATATTGTAACAAAGTTGTGGAACTCGTAGGTTTTTTTACCTGCTGTTCATGCATTTACTTTTATAAAGAGTGCTCGTTACAACGTAGAGTATTATATTGTACTAGCTATTACAATGGTTTATAAATTCATAGTATCGCTACACAAAAATTTTCGTGTTTCGAAGCTGCTATGCGCGCTTCGCATCGGGGGCATTTCAACTTTTCATCCGATGAGAAGCGCGTGTAGCGATACTATGAATTTATAAACCATTGTAACAATACTATATATATATATATATATATATATATATATATATATATATATATATGAAACACATACAGACACACACGCAGAGGGTGCAATAGATAAATTGTTGTCTATATACACAAAAATGAAAATAACACTAACATATCATTTTAATAGATATATTTGCCAAAATTACTTGAAATACTGGCATACTTGAATTATGTATTCAATAATATCACCACTGGCTTCAAACACGGCCTCTCGACAACTATGGAATCTCCTGTAACTCTTCAGGACGGTCTACTTGTTTAAGTTGGTGAATGCGGATAAAATCCTTGCCTTGAGTTTATCTTTGATGTTACAATGCGTTTTCTTGGTCTCTCACTCAACTGTGTCCCATGCATAATAATCAGACTGGGGAATTAGGTAGCCAGATGTAAGGTGTCATGTGGTCTCAGAAATTGTCTGACAGCCATGACTGGTTTCTCTTGCTTGTGTGGCATGGTACAGAGTTCTGTTTCCAGACATGAGATCTTCCACCAGCAACTCTCTTGATCCAGAGCAGCACTACCTCCTCAAGGCACTTGATTTAGCCCATTATGCTGATTCTTAGGTCCCAACCAATAAATTTGATAGTTCTTTTCTTATCAGAACGATCAGAGCTTTCCGAGCTACCGTAACGTCGTATCATCATTAAGCTCACTAACTCTTCCTATGCACTGTCTTCAGGTTGACATTCAGATACACCAAAATATTTGTATTGGAGTTTCCGGTGTGAATGGCAAGTCGCACAGTAAGCCATTTCGTAATTTCTGGTAAATTTATTCAGGCTACTCTTTTTCTCACGGACGGTGTTCCACTGACCCTACTATAATGTGCAGTGGACAAAATAAAAAATAGAGTGCGTACATACGCGAAATTAAATATATGAAATGGCGCAAATTTACCCATAAGTAGCACACACACATATACACACACGTGTGTGTATATATATATATATATATATATATATATATATATATATACATATATATAAGAAAAAATCCTGTTCTTGAAAATTTACCCATAAGGGGCACACACACACACACACACACACACACACACACACACACACACACACACACACACACATATATATATATAAGAAAAATCCTGTTCTTGAAAATTGACAATTTAAATATTAACACTGTTTATTTACAAAAATAAATTTATGTTTACAGCATAATAAAAATCGATACAATTAGAACTAATGCAATGCAGTATTTATCATTTACCAATTGTAACGAGGAAGTTAGAAGTGTTTTTTCACCTCAAAAGCCTTGGGTCATGACTAAAATAGTCACCTTAGTAACAGTAGTAGTAACGGGTCATTCGGGCAGAGTTCAACCACTCCAGAAAGGAGAGTAGTATGAATTAGGTCACTGTGTTCAGGTTCTACCTTTCCCCAAAAGAGATTAAATAGCCTGGTAACTATGGTTTCAGTGAAAAGAAGGAAAAAACCAGAGAAAAATGGGGCCAATGATTATAGGACCCTGTTTCTATATAAAAGAGAAGAAATAGTAGAAAATCCCAGATTTGTTGGGCTACCGGCCAGGTGTAGACCTCTCCCTGGCTAATCGTTCAAGACGTCGAAAATCTTTACCATCAAGCTACCAGCCCTTCCTCAACATCCAGTGAATACACTACGTGCTGCCTTGAAAGGTAAAGATTGTTTTGTTAATCACTCTGACCAAACCCTAGCTGTTTATAGTTATATATATATATATATATATAATCATTAGCTGAGTTGAATGACCTTTTTCCATTCCGCCTAAACTTCCTCTAAATATTCACCTCTTATTTTTCAGTGAATATTGTGTGAAACTACTACGAAGTTGAACCCGTTCTAGTGTCCGGTATATTATAGTTCTGTCACCTTATTTCTGTGTGTTTACTGAATATTTTTGTGTGTTATAATAAATTTCCTTTACGTATAAAATTATCTTGCGTTATAGTTTCATTCACTCCCTTCAGCATTATTCCAAATAAAATTGTATTTTTATGTGTTGCTGACCCAAACAGGTTCGTAACACAATTTATAAACGAATATATGTGGAAACAATTTTCTTATATATAAATTTATAAACATTTATTAAATTATTAAATATGTGAAGCAACTATAACGGAATCATTATTATTTACCATTTTATAAAGTTTGAATCAATTGTCAGTTAATTAATGTTTTTCCAACAATTTCAATTAATCATATTGTGACACTAGTTTCTCACATTTAATAAAAAATGCAAGAGGAAACAGAGTACTAATTGGATGATAGTTGTTGAAGTTCGCAAGCCAGTGGATTGAATTTTTTTAAAATTAAAGACGATATTCGCTGAATAATTAAATTTCAATATAATAAAATGAAATCTCGAACAGTAGGAGAATAGAATTCAAATTTTACTAGACAGCATTCAATAAGAATGAGCAAAACCAAGACTACACGATCTTCCCTACTCTCTGCCGATAAGAAGACAATAAGACAATTAATGTATCATCGAAAATGTCGGTCCTGGAAAACTGAAATATATATATATATATATATATATATATATATATATATATATATATATATATGGACTCTGTTCCGTCAGAAGCAACGGTTAAGAGGTGGTATGCTGACTTTAAACGCGGTCGTATATACGTAAATGACACTGAACACTCAGGTCGCCCAAAATCGGTAGCTGTCCCGGAAAACACCTCAAAAATCCACAAACTTGTTTTTATAAATTGAAGTTGCATGAGATAGCAGAGGTGTTGAACATATCAGAAGGCAGTGAATTCACCATTTTGCATGAACATTTGTCAATGAGAAAGTTGTGTTCAAAGTGGATGCCGCGCTTGCTCACAGTCGATCAAAAGCAACAACGCGCTGACGATTGTTTGCAAGTGTTTCAACGCAACAAGAAGGAGTGTTTGCGTAAATATGTGGCAATGGATGAAACATGGATCCACCACTTCACTCCGGAGTCAAATCGGCAGTCAGCTGAGTGGACAGCAGTAGGTGAAATCCGTCCAAAGCGACCAAAGACGCAAACATCAGCAAGCAAGGTTTTGGACTCCGTATTTTAAGTATTTTATTCGTCGATTACCATGATAAAGGAAGAACCATGAATAGCGAATATTATATAGCGTTATTGGTGCATTTGAAGGAAGACATTCTGAAAAAAAACCCGGCCACAAATGAAGAAGAAAAAGTGATCTTTCCCCAAGACAACGCACTGTGTCACAAGTCGATCGCAACGATGGCAAAGCTAGATGAATTGCACTTCGAATTGCTTCCCCATCCACCCTATTCTCCAGATCTGACCCCCAGCAACTATTGGTTGTTTTCAGACCTCGAAAGAATGCTCCAGAGAAATGAAGAAGTGCTATCGGAAACTGAGGCGTATTTTAAGACCAAAGATAAATCGTTCTACAAAAAAGGCATCGAATTGTTAGAGAAGCGTTGGAATTAGTGTATCACCCTAGAAGGAGACTATGTTGATGAATAAAGTCGAATTTTGCCTAAAAGTTGTTTTATTAGTTAGGCCCGGGATTTATTGAATGATGTGTTACGTGTTTTTTGTTTAGCTGGTTTAGTTTTATTTCTTCGATTGTGTATTGTCATGATTTTTTGGTAAGGAGAGGTCTAGAGTAGTAGTATCAGTCGGTCGTGAAATGCAACATGTATGGGGAAAGGAACTGGCATAGACTGCAGCATAAAGTGGCTTCAGGGTTGCCCACCCGATGCACTTACAGAGACATCCATCCATTTGTTGATCAGAGCAGTATCTCAAGACGCTACACAAGAGTTCGGGCTCCTAATTACCAATCAGAAGCAGCAACCAGGAAACTGCCCACCCAGTACCTTCAGTACGAAGAGACGTTACCACCATCCACACACATTACAAAAAACTTGCGACAGCACCACTATTAAGAGCTTAGGAGAGGAAAGAAACCGGGAACCCCTCCTTAAACAGGAAACAAGGAATGAGCCTCTACTCCTGTTCAAAAGAAGGTGTGTAGTAAGAACCGGGCGATAGTAGGGTTTATCAACTTCAATTTAAAAAAAAATTCAGAAAAACAAATTTACTATGTTTTAACTTAGTTAAAGTCAGGAGATCCTTTACTAGATGGTCTAAAGAAAAGTAATAAAGTGGTTTCTTTACGTGAAGGAGTTAAGTGTTTTCAATAGGATTTCTTTTACTGCTTATCACCACTTTGTGAGTTTTTTTTAAAGTCAAAACGTATTTGGTATTGTAGGGGATCCAGTGTTTTTAAGCGTTTTCCTATCTAAATACTAATCAGGCTCAACGCCGCTTAACCTCGGTGAACGAATCGGTATTTTCAGCGTAATTTATCAATAGGGAAAAGAAAAAAAAAGAGAGACGCGTGTTGAGACTATTAAGAGCCAAGTTTAGTATTAATTTTCAGTCATATAAGTTTTGTTGAAGTATCTTGGTATCTTGTTATTATTTGATTATTACTTGTTAATCAATATATGAATTCACTTTTATCTTTGGGGGGAAAAATAACGTAGCTTATATCTATGGTGTTCGGTATTATCCACGCTTTCAGGCATTCGGATAATGGAACACACATACACACACACACACACACACACAGAGAGAGAGAGAGAGAGAGAGAGAGAGAGAGAGAGAGAGAGAAAACGTTCTATCATCGTATAGAAAAAAAGGAAAAAAATTATAAAAGTTTTTAGAAATGGTGTTTTTTTCGCATTCGGTTTGTAATCGAGCAATTCAATACAGATTTATGTAGGCTAAAAATAATTTGGCAATTATGCAGATTTACTCAGACAAGCTTGCTAACCATTACACAACCTCGAATTTTTACTATCTCTTTTAATCTCAGCTTGGTTCCTTATAACGGAGATTTCAAATGAAAGAATCAGAAGTGTCTTGTAGTTTGACTAAGCTAATTTTATATTCTGACTCGATTTTAGTAAAATGGATAGTCATAGCAAATCAAGTAATTACATCTTGTAAGCACCTGTTATATAATCGCTGCGCAGAATACGTATAATTGGCATTAACTGATCATCGACTTTCAGTCCATAAAAACCACGAATTTTATATACCTTTACTTTTTAGGTTTACAGGTAAAACCTAAAAAAGTAAAAAAAAGGTGCATTTTTATTAATCTGTGCTGGCTAAAATAATTTTGCTTACACGCTGGAAGAATACAGATCGCCCTTGTAATTTTCTACAGAATCTTCTATTTCAAGAAACCGTCTGTCGTGGCAATTCTTATGAATCTGTTATGTGTAAGTATATATATGTATATACGTATGTGTGTGGTGTTTATGTGTTATAATCGATAAGATCTACTCTGCATAAACGTTTGAACGCATTTTTAAAAGTATGTGCGGTTTTTTTTTATTTTAAAAATAGCCAAGCAATGATCAATATATTTTTCTTTATAGGGAAATTATTGTCTGTATATTATATAGTGAGGAGGCGTTCTAGTGGCGAGTAGTTGTATGTTATTGCAGGTTAACGGAATTTGGCCTTGTTGTAGATAGCCCACTATAAGTCATAAACAGATTATAAGTCAAGAAAAGCAAATTGAGTTTAGAAACAACATTTTATATATACACATATCAATTAAGGTTTTTACAATTAAAGTAATCCTTTAAAGATGGGTTCAACGGACGTTAAAATGTTCATGGCAATAAAATGCTGAAAAGAGAGTTTTTGTTCGTATGAATATGGGGAGCGTTGTAAATTAGGAATGTCTTTGATGTGTCTGCTCCTTTGGTCGGTAAGTAGTTTATAGACAGCAAAGGGTAAAATGATAGGGAAGGGAGGCGAGCATAGTAATTCGCTTGACGTCAGTTAAGAGAGATACTAATTGCACTCGTCTCTCTCGAGTCTGTGTGTGTCTGTCTGGGTCTGTCTGTGTCTGTCTGCGTCGGTCTGTCTGGCGATGCTTTCTGTATCGGCTTTTTATTTCGACTTTTTGAATCGCAGCAGATCATTTAGAAATTCACATCCGTATTTGATTCTGGGCTTCCCATTGGCCGATAAATAAAGTTCGCGTAGGCTCGCGAACTGGAATTTGATATTTAATTTTTAGTTTTCAGCCGGAACATCTGCGCGGAGCCTGGGGTGCGCACCGACGAGTTTTGGTCATTTGCTTTTTGGTCGTGAGAGTGCAAACATCCGGTCCCCCCCTTTGCTCGGTATCACCACATATTTAATGTTAATCAGCATTCAAACAATCTAGCCTCATAAAAAACTAACACGATAAACAAGATAACAGCAGAATAGTTTTCAATGGGAGCTCATTTAGGGCGACTCATTAACAAACAGGACTCGCATATAGATTTCTTTACTTATTTTGTTATCCGCAGAACTGGGTATATGTCAGATTAGTCGAAATAAATGTCTACGTGTTATGCCTCGTGATTAAAGTAGTTGGGTCGTTCTTATTAGTTTATTATCTGACATTCAACATCCACGAAATAAGATTTTGAATACTGAATTTTAAAGTATGCAAGTCCTCTTCACCTAGAGGATTGTTGCAACACAAACTTCTGTTCCCATTAAGTAAAAATAAACGGGTCTAGTTGTAAATTGTTTATTGATTGTTGGATGACAACAACTGTTCGTTAAAAGTATGTGGCTAGAAGAGCCAAATAGTCGAGAAAAGATTTTAATTAAAGCAACCTTTAATAATAGTTTAATTTAGTACGGCACAAGACCAAATTGAACGGAAATGATCAGTAACTAATATTTTTCTTTCTTTTGTGGATTTTCCCAATCTTAACCTTCAAAAAACAGAAATGCTCATTATTTTTCAATTGAGCCAAGTAAATTTTTTTTTATAATTGTATCGCATTAAGCAAGGAATTATACTGCCACTGTTGTGCAGGGAATTACATAGAAGGAAAGTTATGAGAAGGAGTGACAGAATACAGGGGGTGTCAGGAAGCGGGCAAGAGAGGGATGAGAATACTGAAGAAATGAGATGAGAGCATGAGAGAGAGGATACAAGTTAGTGAGATAGGGGATGACTATTGACTTTACATTTAAATTCTTGGAGATTGTATCTGTCGGGAAGGAAATTAAACGGAAGGAAATTCCACAGGCGGGATGTGCGAGAAAAGAAGATGAAGGAGTAGAATTTGCGTTTACATCTTATTGGTTTTACAGTAAAACGATGGGACCTAGTTGCTAATTTTGTGGCTCGAGTAAATTCGGATATAGGGCGCATCAGTGAGCTAAGTTCATCAGAGCAGAAGCCGTGAACGTACTTGTAGAAGAGACACAGGGAAGCCACATTGCGCCGGTGAGAAAGTAACTGTATCCGAGCTGCCAAGTCGGGAACCGATCACATTACAGATTCTCCGTTGGATTTTGTCAAGGACCCCTGGGTGGATAGCAGGAACACCAGACCAGATATGGTAGCAGTATTCAATGCACGGGTGGATGGTATATTTGTCTATGTGCAGGATTGTTTCAGACGGGAAAAAACTTCCTGGCCCTGCACAAAGAACCGACCTTCTTAGCAGCGGATTTAGCTATGGATTATATGTAGACATTCCATTTAAGGTCTGTTGTAAAAGTTAACCTGAGGAAGCGCAGTGTTTTACTTTCAGGAATACTAGCCTGATCCATGCTAATGGGTGGGGAGTAAGAGCGATTGTTTGTGATGGTTAATAGATAGCAACTTCGTTTTAGAAGCATTAAAATTCACGAGCTATTTTTTACCCCAGTCCACCACGGATTGGAGGTCCTTTTCAATAAGTTCTGCAGCGAGGTTTGCTTTGTCAGCCTTGGCAGATTTTTGATCGAGACGAGAGTAAACCGTAGTGTCTTCAGCGTGTATGCCTACTTGAGATCTTACTACATCGGGGAGATCGTTAATGTAGATAAGGAAAAATGTAGGACCTAGAATAGAGCTTTGAGGGACACCCGCATTCGTGTGACAGTATTGGGAGGCATGTTCGTTCAATTGTGCGATTACAAAGATCCAGTTAACTAATTTTGTTAATTTTACAAAAGTCATCAGTAATTTTTCAGTTGAGAGGACCTTAGTTATTGTTGGGGGATCTCCCCTTTTTCTATGATAATGGACTCGACTTGAGTATACATATACTCCTGGCATAGTGAGATACGTCAGAATACAAGAGTATCGTGTCTGATCCGCGAGATACCGAATGATACCGAAGTCACAGAGAACACTGCGTCCGTAGTCATAGTAGCTCTGAGCTTAACTCAGACAGCATAGTATTACACAGCACCCGTCACTTTGACGTGGACATACTAATTCCAGCGCAGCTTCACTTCAAAGACTTATATATATATATATATATACATATACATATATATATGTATATATATATGTTATATTAAACGTTTTATATTTAAATATTTACGTTTAATATAACATATGTTTCTATCTCCATTATCTGTTTTGTTGTTCATTATTTTGTGTGGTTCCTCATTCGGAATCCACAACAGTCATAATTTCAGGAATGATTGTATAATCTGACGTGATCACAGGGCCAGTCCGCTCAAATCCTCAGTCACGATGACTTGTAGCTTGTCAACCATTGACAACTTCCGAACAGCTGTGCCTACCCAACTTCACTCACAATGGTGAATATGGTTTTCAGCTATTTCACAACTGAACAGCACGCTAGGCTCATCTCTCAAGAAATCACCACATTGGTGAGATTCAAAACCTGGGTCTCGTGGTTGGAATCCTAACAATATAACCACTCGGCCACTCGACCACATCTTATCTGAAAATTTGAAAGTTGCACGTTATCTACCGCAGATTCTTCGAGATTTCATTTCAAGTACATCAATGCAGTCTCTCCTGGTTTCATGTGACGTCGAGTTCGGTGGCGATGGTTTGGGAGTCACTGATTTAGATAACGCTTACGCTGAAAAGGAAGTTTTTTGATGTTTTGGCGATAAAGTATATTTTTAGGAGGCACACACACACACACACACACACACTGTGAATGAAAGAGAGAGAGAGAGAGAGAGAGAGAGAGAGAGAGAGAGAGAGAGAGAGAAAGTGGCAGAAAGATAGAGTAGGAAGGAAAGAGAGAATAAGAGAAATTGTAAGAAGAAGAAATAAACTAAACAATATTTGAAAAGGAAATGTGAGAATGAGAAAAATAAAATAAATGAATTATCATAAAAATGAAGAGGATGACAGCGAAATGTACGAATGAAGAGATAGAGGAACGAATCGAGTGAGTAAAAGAAAGAAAGAAAGAAAGAAAGAAAGAAAGAGAGAAAGGAAGAAAGAAAGAACGAAGTATAAAACTAGATGTTTATGAAAAATCTGGCACAGGGCTATGTTTGTGAAGTAGATTGTTCCTTTAACAACGATTAGCTGAACAATCACTGCTTGACAAAAATATTTACAAATACATTGATATATATGAATAAGCCAAGAAACGTTGATCGGAAAAGTAAAGATATTATTTTGTTGTTGGCCGTAAGATGTTTTGTTGGCATAATTTTTTTTTTTCATTTGATGCTTTTCATTTCCTTTTTCTCTAACTATAAACTTTACATGACCAAATTAATTCAATTAAACTGCTTTAGTCACTTAATTTTGCTTATATTTCTCATTGAAAAACTCTGCACTCAAAATACATTTCTAGCATATTTTAATTGATATATCAATCAGATATCAAATAATACAACGTAGGTGACAATTTAACCGTCTCGAAATTAAAATTAAACTTTAATCATATCAAGATAAGAATTTCATTGGACATAGTGATATTGTTAAGGTCTGCATTATGTTACCGGTAGATGGTCACTATTGAAAAGACGTAAGTGGAATTGGTAAAATAATAATAATAATAATAATAATAATAATAATAATAAAGCATTTATACACATTTATAAAAAATAATTTCAAATGAATTTTAGTACAAATCGAAAAATTAAGTGAAGCCTGTAAGTGTTCTCATGATTCTCTTAGGTTTCGTTATTTTACGGGTCGTATAATATTCTAAAAATAACTCTGAAGTAGCAGTTATTTATTGTTGGGGTTTCAAAATTTTTAGACCATCGACCCCTTCATGAAATCCTTGAACACTGATTGCCCGTCAGGCATTTATAAATATAATAATATTAATAATTTATTTTTATTTTAAGGTAGAAATACATTTGCCCTTTTCCTACATTATTGTTTTTTGATAAAATTAATTTTAGCTTGACGTTTTTTATACTTTTTTAAACTATAATTTCTCTTACTACGCTAGACTTGTTTGTTCTACGATTACTACTACTACTACTACTACTACTACTACTACCAACAACAACAACAACAACAATAATAATAATAATAATAATTGAGAGGTGGCTTTGGATAAAAGGTGATTCTCGTCAGAATTAATCTAATCATGATCAGGATAGACAGATCCCAAGAAGAATGCAAATACAGGATGCGTGGACAAAGTGATGAGACAGTTAACTACATACTCACTGAATATTCTAAGCTGGCATAGAAGGAGTATAAGCGACGATCGAATTGGTAGGAGAATCCATAGGGAAGTATACCGTAAGTTTTGCTTCAGTGTATAAGAGAATTGGTATAAAGATCAGCCAGAGACAGAGGTAGAAAATGACAGTTACAATATATTATGGGATTTTTCAATCCTGACGGATCAGGTCATTGAAGTACGAAAATCCGATCTGATTGTTACAATTAAGGAAAATATGTCAAATTATTGACTTTGCTGCTCCATATCATACAAGAGTGGGTTCCAAAGAAACTGAAAATATCGGAAAATACCAGAACTGTCTAGGGAGTTGAAGAAATTATAGAATATGACTGAAGGTGCACTTTGAACACCACTTAGTAAACTGAAAAAGCGCTTAGGAAGAACTGAGGCAAAGATTGCAGAGCTTCAAAAAACTGCCATCATTTACTAGGAGGATTCTTGAGTTGTGAATAGTCTTGTTGACTCGAGAACAGAATTTCCATTGACTACGTTATTGTGTGACACCAGCATAATAATAATAATAATAATAATAATAAAGATAGAAAAACATGAAATGGAGTCATAACAACACGCCACTACTGCCTTAGGTCTCCCCGCAGACTTGGTTGGTAGTGAGACCAATGCAGAAATCGAAATATGATGAAAAATGACATAATAATAATAATAAAACTCTACAATGCAGCACTGAAATCAATACTGGATGAAGACCCTCATACAAATCTTAACGAAATAATATATGCATCAGCAACAGCAGCAACAAAAAAATTGAATATCAAAATAAAAACAAGGCAGTCTCGTAGACGTGAAGATCCACCTTGGAAAAGAAAAATAGAAAAAGAAATCGAACAACTTAGAAGTGAACTGTCAGTACTGGATGAACTGAGTAGAGGAATAAATGTAAGAACTAAGAAAAGCAGAAGAGCCGAAAGAAAATATAACATCAGGAATGAAAATGACGTCTTATCAAATAAAGAAAAAATAAAGCAAAAAATCCAACTGAAGGCTCAAAGAATAAGACGCTATGAAAAAAGAGCAAGATTTTACAGAGAAAACAAGATTTTTCAGACTGATACAAAGAGATTTTACAGGGAAATAGGTAAAAAAAGAATTGAAGTGTCAGTACCCCCCAGAATGGAAGAAGTCAAACAGTTCTGGGAAAAGATATGGGCTTGCCCTAAAGAACTTAGCAAGGAAGTACATTGGATTACGCAAGAGATAGAACGAATGAAAAATAAACCCGAACAGACATGGTCTGGAATTACAGAAGATGATGTTAAATATGCACTAAAAAAAGCACACAATTGGAAATTCCCAGGTATAGATAAAATTCCTAACTTTTGGCTATATTATTTAAATGCAGCACATAAAAAACTAGCCAAAGAACTTCAAGAAATGGTTGACGATCCCACTAAAATTCCTGCATGGATGACCAAAGGAATTACATTTCTTCTACCCAAGAATGGTGACACAAACAACCCGAAAAACTACAGACCAATTACATGTCTTCCGACAACATATAAACTATTAACATCTATTTTAACAAAACAGACATATTTATTCTTAGAAAGAAATGACATGATACCGCTTGAACAAAAAGGGTGCAAACGTGGCTGTTATGGTTGTAAAGACCAATTGCTGATTAACAAAATGATCCTGGAAAACTGCTACAGTACAAAGAAAAATCTTAGTACAGCCTGGATAGACTATCGAAAGGCATTCGATAGTGTGCCACATGACTGGATTTTAAAGACGTTAAATATATACAAGATATCGCCCGTCATCATCAATTTCATCAAATAGTGCATGTCTATATGGAAAACAACCCTTTACCTCAATCATATAAATGGAACCTATAAGTCTGATGAAATAAACATCAAAAGAGGTATATTTCAAGGTGATTCTTTATCTCCCTTACTATTCTGCATATCATTAATAGCACTAACCAGTCAACTTAATAAGACAGAATGTGGTTATAAAATAGGACAAAAGAAAATAAGCCATCTATTTTACATGGATGACTTGAAGTTATATGCTAAGAATGATAATGAACTGGAAGGTCTTCTGCAAACTGTAAAATGCTTCAGCGAAGACATTGGAATGAAATTTAATTTGAATAAATGTGCTAAAGCTACAGTTTTACGTGGATCAATACAAGAAACATCCTCAATTAGCCTAGACCCTGCTGTAACAATAAAAGAATTGAAACCAGAAGAAGCTTATAAATACCTAGGTGTAAATGAGAGCGAAATCATTCACCATAAAAAAATGAAAGAAATAGTGCGTAAAGAGTACTATAGAAGGCTACGAATGATATTAAAAACTGAATTAAATTCACAGAACAGAGTTATGGCCATTAATAGCCTTGCAATCCCAGTTGTCCAATATAGCTTTAACATCTTAAACTGGACTCTAAACGACATCAGGCGAATGGATGCTAAAACAAGAAAGCTTCTTTCTAAGCATAAGATGCATCATCCAAAGGCTGATGTAGACCGTCTATACATACCCCGTAAAGAAGGTGGAAGAGGTGTTATTCAGCTGGAATTGTCATACAAGACAACAACTATTGGCTTACTAACATACATAGAAACAACAAAGGATTGGATGATACAATTAGTAAGGCAACATGAAGAAAGAAAGAAAAAATATTCAATAATAAAAGAAGGCAGTAAATTCAAACAAGATTTACAGTTAGTAGATTCTGTAGAAAAGCAGAACGGAAGCCAAGAGCCGGCTATTGCGGCAAAGAATATGAAAATGAAAGCCAAAGATAAAGCTCTTGAACAGATGAAACAGCGCTGGCAAGACAAACCTTCTGCATGGCCAATATCCAGTACGTGCCAATAAATCCAATGTTGACAAAGTTAATACTCATCGATGGTTACGTGCATCTGGATTAAAGTCTGAAACTGAAGGCTTTATTCTTGCAGCACAAGACCAAGGTCTTTTCACGAGAAACTTTCAGGCAAATATTATGCATAATAATATGGATCCAAAATGCAGGTTTTGTGATAAACACCAAGAAACAATAGACCACCTAATCTCAGGCTGTTCTGTGCTTGCCCCAAATGAATATAAAAATCGCCACGATAGAGTTGGGCAATATTTACATTGGGCAATATGCAAACATTATGGAAAAGCTGTAGGCAAACACTGGTATGAACATCACCCAGCACCGGTTACAGAAATAGAAGATGTAACCATTCTATGGGATTACACCATCTTCACAGACAGAAAAATTGAAGCAAACAGGCCAGACATTATTGTTAAAAACCAGAAGGAGAAAACTTGTCTATTAATTGATATGGCTTGTCCAGCGGATTGCAACATAGCAATCAAGGAATTTGAAAAACTGTCAAAATATAAAGACCTGGAAATTGAAATAGAAAAAATGTGGAAATTGAAAACAAGAGTTGTGCCAGTGACAGTAGGTGCACTTGGAATGATAAAAAATGGAACAAAACAACACATTGAAAGAATCCCTGGAAACCCCAGCTTAAGAGATATACAAAAAATTGTCTTATTAAGTACAGCCCACACACTAAGGAAAACTTTATCTATGTAATGCTGGAGATGATAGGGAAGATAGAAAAACATGAAATGGAGCCATAACAACACGCCACTACCTGCCTTAGGTCTCCCCGCAGACTTGGTTGGTAGTGAGACCAAAGCAGAAATCGAAACATGATGAAAAATGACACAATAATAATAATAGATAGATAGATAGATAGAGAGAGAGAGAGAGAGAGAGAGAGAGAGAGAGAGAGAGAGAGAAAGAGAGAGAGAGAGAGAGAGAAAAACAAGAAAGTATATAGTCAAATATTCTGCATTATACCAAAAAAGCGAACGTGATCAGATTTGTATACACACGTAGAAAATTTAGGGGAAGAGGATAGATAAACATAGAATAATATATTGCAAGAGAATTCAGAGATTTGAATCTTTAAATTGCAACAATAAAAATTCGAATAAAGAGAATATCGAAAAAAAGAAAGAAAGAATATAAAGAGTAGATTATAATTAAGAAAGTCACTTATACATGGAGAGTTTGAGCGTGTCACAGTTGGTCAAAGATGACTTCTCATGGAAATTGTTGAAGAAGTGTAATGTGAAAATAGAGAGATTGAGAGCCATATAGTAACTGAACAATACCAATATCCAAATACAAATTCAGTGAAAAAATATAAACATTTATCATCTGACAGAATCAACAATATCAATCCTTTTGAGAACCTTCGATAATTGAAGAACAGTAGCAAAAGGACATTGATATTTGGTTGAAAATTAATCGTAAATAGTCACACTCTTCCAGGTTCAGAGTCTGTTCCTTTGTTTAATCAAAATTGCATTTTCATAGCTAAAACCAGCTGCAACCATGTAGGAACCTGGTAAGTAAAAATGGCACAGCTGCTGCACTTATATATTGAAATGGTTACTGAAACAGTAACTGAAACTTTTTTTAACAAGAATTTAGCTCCGAGATCCATATACAGTGCATAAGGTACCTTCAAATATTTGTTAAAGATGAGCATACATAATAAAAATTGCCCCAAACTTAAAAAAAAGTTTATCGTCAAAATATTTCTGTTATTATTAAGAGGAAAGATGAAATGATTTTTTCTGTAAAAATGTATTTTAATTCATTTTAGAATATTCAAAATTTTAGTTAAGAATCTTGTTTCTCCGGTGTCAGCACTGTACCATAAATTAGTATAGGAAATTTTAGCCTCTTTTTATAGTGAAAAACGCACTGATTTGGAAATTCTTGCAAAACCAAATAATTGACGGATTTTAATGAAATTTCCAAAATTTATTCACAAATAAACGACATTACTTTTGAAATGTTTCTTTCTTAGAAAATCTTTGTATTTTTTTTTTTTACATCTGTTAATCCCTACTTATTTAATTTTATGAAATTTCGAGAAATTCTTTTTTGTAGCGCTTAATGTTTATATTCGTTATAAGGTCAAATATTTGAAGAATTTAAATCATCAAATTGTTTTGGTCAAACAGAAACCCTAGTTACAGAATATAAGCTCTGAATTGTAAAATAAAAAAATGCAATAAAACTAACACATTATTTCATTAGAAAAGTTTTTAATTGCTTTTATGAATAGCATATATTTAAACACGAGAAAAAAGCATTTTTTCGATGAATAATAAAATTTTACAAGAAACCTTAAATTTTAAACCTTAGCTATTGCATCTCTTTAGAGGTCCCTACATATATGTATCAATGAGTTCACCGAGTTCATTCCTGTAAATGAAATTCTGTGTCTGAATTTTATGTTTCAAAATCAAACAATGTAATGATTCAGTCAGGTACATGCATTTTATCATTGTCTTCAAGACATCCTGTAAAGTCTTCCCTTAGTTTTCCCCATATTCTTCATGTATAACTTTACGTCACACTCTGAAATGTTTGAATCGTCTTCTTCTGCCAGTTACTGTAAGTTTGAAAAATATATAAAAAATTCCTGTATGCCAATGAAGATATAAATATACCTATTTTGAATTGTAAGCCTATTAGTTTTGTTAGGGATTGATCTTGCAGATGTTTCTGTAGATCATTAAATTCTAAATATAGGTCTGCTAAAATAGAACTGATAATTCTTACACTTTTTCAACTGATTACATAATGATGGATTTATACCTGTAAGAAAGTCTACGGTTAAGCAATGCAAGTCTTTGCAAATTATCACCTTTTCACACAGACAGACACACACACACACACACACACACACACACACACACACACAAATTACCTCTGTGTGCAAAAACTAGTTGGTTCAATTTTTTATCATTTTTTCCCAAATTGCAAACAGTTGCAAACATTTAAAGAATGCACTTTAAGTTTAAACACACTTTCAAGGAATCGTTCAGTTCGCCATCGATTTTATTGTTTATAAGAGAGTGGCTGTGTAATACACGGTCAACACTACGTATATCAGCAACTTTTTCTTGATGTAAGGTCGCAAATCCACTTTAACAGTCAAATATTATTGATACATCATCAGTAGCCAGCATAGTAATATTCCTGAAAGAAACATTGTTATTTTTTCTTTCAAATAATCTCCTAAAGATCGAAAGCTGTCTCACCTTTCGTATCCCCTTGAAGGTATCTGGTAAATGAAAACCCTTTAACAATGCAAAGCTTGGACACCATTTCTTTTTTTTTCCCATCATCGGTCATTTCATCACGACACTGTTTTAACTATATTTGTTTGAACTTGGCTTAATGACATACATTTAGAATAGACTAAGAAATTTTCATTATAACAATTTCAATCTATATGTAGTATGATGATCTTCCCACCAACTGTATACTAATAATCTTTCTTTGTTATATATAAAAATTGTTTAAATGTATAATCATCTAGGTTGTTTTTTTAATGCACGTTCTTTTGAGAGAAAAATATATTTATGTAGGCCAGACGGTTTGTGTAAAATCTATTACAAATTTATATTTTTTTCGGCTCAGTGGTTAAAACTCGCACAGATTTGTGAAAGATTAATTTCCAATTTATGGAATTCATTTTTTTTGTATACATTGACCAATGAGAGACGTGGTCTCAAACTCTAATAACATCCCGAATAGTGGGGCAGAGGTGAGCTTAAATTTATGAATAAATCAGGCTCAATCAGGAGATACGAGCAGAAGACAGTTTGACAGCAAGGGAAGGCGACAGGTCAACATAAAAGAAGGCATTGGCATCAAGGGAACATCAAGAAGACTCTGTTACCAGCCAGTGAGCTACAGAAAGACGAAAGAAATTGGAAGTTTCAGTGAAAATTCTCGTGGGGATGGGCAGGCTAAAGCGTTAAAGAGAAAGTTAAAAAGTTAAAAAGTTACTGTGTCCCAGAGACGCCCGAGGGCAATTAGTAAGTAGGTCTTTTCGTATTTTATCAAAGGTGGTTGCACCCTTGTTTTTTACTGCCTTATTGTAATTTTTAAAAAAATCCTTCTTTTTCTGAGTTGTAATTTTTCTCCATTTTTCGGTGGTGATCCTTTATCATAAATTGTTATCCTGCCTTAATAGGAAACTTTTGTGCAAATTTTGTTTGTACCTTTATTCGTAATTGTAAACTGTAAATAGATGTGTATTTTCTTTTGGTTGTTTTGAGTTTTATAGTTTTGTGCCGTAATGTATCATGTTATTTCTACAGAGATTTTGTGTCTAGAATAGGAACTTGGATTTGGTGTAAATAAAATTTTCATATATATTAAATTATATACTGTCTTTCTTTATTATCAGAACAGGCAGTTGGTCGTTTTCTGAATCTGGATAACTTGATGACTAAGATGTTATACTCATTTAATTCTCAATTATAAAAAAACAATTATAAACTAAGACTCCAGAATAAATTATTAATACAATTTTCACATTTATTTTTCAGATTAATTGATTTGGTAAAACTAATTAATGTCTGACTTCAACATTCTTAAAGCAAAAATGAAAGGAAAGTATATGATGTATGTGTCCTTGCCTGTGTTTTGCATGAAGTTTGTATGTGCGTACCATTTAATATATGCACATGCACACATCCATCATGCATACAAACCCAATTTGACTGAAATGGACATCGGGTGGAGAAGGCTAACCAAATTTCTCGTCACGTCGAACCAGGACAAGCCAATACATCGGCTTCTTTTGAAGTCTGGTTCTATAATACATTAAAATGATTTTTTTCTGTTTGTTTTAACTTTGTAGAAATATATTTTAGGCTTATTATCCCAACCTCGTTTAAATCTTTGAAAATACTAGGTTGTTAAAAAAAATGACGGCTCCTTGAAGTATTGTATTTTGAGAAGCCATTTTAACATAGTATTCGCGGTATATATTTCTTAAAGTTTGGTATACATAATTATTAATGTGTGCTCTTTAATAATTTTTAACTTATTTTTAAACAGAAATATAGAAACCCTTAATCACAAACATGACAAAACATGATCTTCGCTTACTTTTCCTTGAGTCATTTCAAACTTGAGCCCAGTGCCTCCGAGACTTCTGCCAATATCAACAGAGCATGAAGAGATAGGTCTACAAGTGATAAGACAGTATGAAAGTGGTTCAAGAAATTCCGTACTAGTTGTGAGAGCCTTGAAGATGAAGAAGGTAAAGGACGGTCATGCAGTCTTGACGATGAACAATTGCAAGCAGCTGTTGAGCAAAACTCACGTCAAAGTGTCAGAAAAAAGTCCCAGACGCTTGGTGACAGCACTGCAACAGTATCACACTATTTGCAGAGTATTGGCAAAGTGAAAAAGTTCGATAAATGGGTTCCTCATGATCTCAATGAAAATAAAAAAATTGAGACATTTTGAAGTGTGCTCGATGCTCTTTCTGCTTAACACCAATGATCCCTTTCTTGACCGAATAGTCACTTGTGATAAAAAGTGGATCCTTCATAATAACCGTAAACGATCAGGTCAATGGTTTGATCGTGATGAGCCCCCCAAACATTTCCCAAAGACAAAGTTGCATCAGCAAAAGATTATAATGACTGTCTTGTGGTCTGTAATTGGTATTATCCACTATAGCTTTCTGAAAGCCAATCAGAGCATTGATATAGAACTTTATTGCAATCAACTTGCTAAAATGCATGTACGCCTGAAACCTGCATTGGTGAATCGACATGGTCCAATTCTGCACCACGATAATGCGTGGCCACACATTGCAAGAATGACGTTGCAAAAACTGACTGACTTGGGATACGAGAGTTTATCACACCCTCCATATTTTCCTGTTCTTTCACCCACTGATCATCATTTTTAAGCACTTGAGAGCATTTTAAATGGTAAAATGTTTAAGTTTAAAGCAGAGATGGAATTAGCTATCAAACACTTCATTGCATCAGAACCAATAACTTTTTATCAAGGAGGAATAAATAATATCGTCAATCGATGACGGAGGAGCAAAGACGGACAAGGCTCGTATTTTGATTAATTTCAACATTTATACAGTTAATCTTTCAATAATAAGATTATGTTTCGGAAATCATTCATTATTTTTCTTATAACCTAACAACACGAAAATTGAAATGAAGCATTTAAGCACAAATTATCTGAATTAAAATAAAAATTTCAATAGTTTTTTTTCTAATAAGTGTTTGCTTCAAGAAGAAAATAGAGGGGAAAAGCTAATAAAGTTAGTTCGAAGATTTTTTCAATATTTTATATTCAAATAGGTATTCCCACCCACAAAAGTAATATATAAAGCTTAAAATACATTTTAAAAATGAAAAATCTTTCTTGAACCTTTTATTTTAGTTTTGATTACAAGTTAATAAATTAATTTTAATATTTCCACTTTGCTGTATTTCAAACAGAATTCAAATTTGTTGAAATAATTTTTTAAAATCGCTCAAAGTGACTATACTGACAAATCTTTATTAAATAATTTTTCAAAAATAAAATATAGTTTTCTGAAACTTTATTTGAACTAGATTAGCTAATTTAAAGTTTAATTAATCTGATTTTAAATAAATATCATTTACCTTTGTTTGAAATATCGCAGAAGAGCATTTTTAACATATATTTAATATAGATTTTACTTAACACGGAAAAGGGTGTTTTTATAAGGTGTTAACAGATTTATCTAGAGTTTAGATGTTTGGTATTTTGAAATAAAGGGTATATAGCAGTAAAAATTACTTGAAGAATACAACGTGAACATCTTATATATATATATATATATATATATATAAATTATTCAGTAATCTTAAAACAGAAAATATTCTTTTAGGTAATTTTATACTTTTATAATTTTTAGGTACGTTGGATTTGTAATAGTTTTACTTACGAATATGCTTATTGAGTAAATGTTAGAAAATTACCAATAAATTTGAAATTTATTAGAGTTCAGTCAGTTAAGTGCCATACCTGATATGCTGATTGAGCCATTACTTTCTGTGGTAGACTGGTTGCCAACCAAAGATATAGAACCTAATCTAACCACTGCACCACAACGTACATCGGCATAGAGTTACCAGAGTTACCGTTCTTGTTTTCTGATAATGTTTATCGACACCTGTATCTTAAAAATTGACACACACACACACACACACACACACACACACACACACACACACACACACACACACACACACACACACACACACACACACACATTCTTTAACAATTACTGGGAATCGCTGAATTGTAATAAGTTTTACCATTTATAATTATAATATAGATTTTACTTAAGAATATAACTTAACCGATATGAATTAATACAGAATTTTAAAAGATTTAAAACTTTACAAATTATTGTAACTAAATTTTAAAAAATTGAAAACAATTCTTGTAAATATTAATTATTCACTGAAAAAATGTTTTTTCTTAAGTCTGTGCATAAAATGTTCTTTCTTAATGGTGTCCATGATTAATATATCTTATTCATAAAAACAATTAAAATCTTTTCTAATTAAATAATGTATTAGTTTGATTGCATTTTTTTTATTTTACGATTCAGACCAGACTTTTTGTAACTGGGTGTCCTGTTTGACAATAAAATTTGATGATTTAAATTATGCAAGGACTTTGTCTTTGTAACTAATATGAACATTAAGCGGAACAAAAGTTAGTTTCTTGAAATTTCATAAAAAAAGGTAAGTGATAGTAAGGGATGCCAAAAATATTTTTTACCAAGATTTTTTAAAAAAGAAACGTTTAAAAATAATTTCATTCATTTGTGAATAATTTCTAAATGTTTCATTAAAATCTAACAGTCATTTGATTTTATTGAATAATTTCCAAAACAATGTGTTTTTACTCGCAAAATATCGCTAAAATTTAACATACTAATTTATGGTCACCTATTGAAGCAAGAAAAACAACATTTTTAACCAAAATTTTGAAGGATTAAAAAGTATAGTTTATTATTTAAACTATACTTTTTAATCCTTCGAAATTCGTATCTTTGGAAACAAAATCTTTTGATTTTTCTTCTTAATAATAACAAATATTTTGACGATAAAAAATTGTTTTCAAGTTTCAGCTATTTTTACATCAGTTTTGATCATTTATTAACGAATCTTTGGAGATACTTATATTAAAGTAAGCATTTTAAATGAACGAACACTTTAATCTCGGAATTTTCTCACTTTGTTATCAGTGAAACGGCTGGAAATGTGTTTATCTATAAATCAGAAATGTGTACAGCAAATTGTATTTTATTGAGTTATTTATATATTTTTGTTTCTACGAATCTTAGTTTTTGGTCCAAAATTTGACATTTATCGATCCCTTTTGATCTCAATGCATTTATCAACCCCTTTTTTACGCCTCGTCATTTATCGACGTCCTTGATATAATACACACTTGTTTTCTTGTTTATCAAACTAAAAAGTTAATCTTTCCTCGAACGCATCATATGAATTAATATGACATACAAATTCCGAGGTTTCTAAGAGTAAATGAATCGGAAATATGTTTATCCCACTTGGTTTCGTCAAATCTTGCTGTTTAAATCTATAAAAGGCAAACATTTCCTGTCTTACTCTCTATCTGGATTTTGCTCCAATAACCACGTGGTAATTACGTTCCCACTGGGAATGATAATTTTCCCGGTCCACTAGCAACCGATCACTCTTCCCATTTTCCAACACATTGCGCTCACACACGTTTTCCAAAACCTCAACCAATGAAGTAAGTCAAGATTTCTCAGCGCAAGGTTGACTTGAGCGCAACCATTGTAACGATGCTTATATTGACTTACTTTAACTTCTTGACCAAGAAAAAGAAAACGTACATCCCATAACCATAATTAATCTTCCAATAATAAAGTAAGTATAAACTTTTCCCTGGTTGTTCCAACTCTGCGCAAGGCTGATTTCAGCTCGACCATGAATACGATGCTTATACGTAAAGATTATGATACAATCTGGAAAAGCCATTATTAACGATGCAATGAAACAGACGTATTATACATCAACCATTATTAAACAATAAATGAATAAATTAACTGATAATAAGAATTCAAATTATTTACATTTGTACTAATTCTTAAATCATACTTACAGGCCAATTATTTGTTACTTTCTGAGTTTTGCATCTCCATCACATTAAAAATAAAAATGCCTATTGAATGAACATTTATTTCTGATCTGAAAGGTAGTATTTATTTTTTTAATTAGAAATTTACAACAGGAATCATCTACTAAACACAAGTTTAAAAGTTCAAATGTCAAAACTAGGCTATTACAGAAACAGTACTATCTTTTTCGTTTCTAACAAAGTGTATAAAGTAATTCGTTATCTTTATAGGTACCTCCACTTTTTCGCTAAAATACAGCATAGCATGATGAAAAAAGGCCCCAAATAGAGCAAATTATTGGTAGCGATATAAACGATATAATATACTACCAGGATAGTATTTGTGTTTTTGCTATTAACGATTTAAAATGGAAAACTAGTATGGTTTTAAATAAGTTAATAAGTTACAATAACAATTAACGAAAAAAAGTGCACAGCAGTAAAAAGAAAATCATTTTTGGGATATTCTGTGTCTAAGGAATGCATATTATATATTAATTGATAAAATATTAAAAGTTGAAGTAACTAAAGCAAAAAAGAATTGGAATCTTTCTTAAGACTTATAAATTTCTGCAGATGATATGTACGATACTCCGATTTGGTAGAACCTTTTACTACTTTACGAAAAAAAAGATGTAGAATTTATTTACAAACAAAAAACAAAAAAAAAACAAGTGGTATTTTAAAATTTAAAATCTGTTCTGACAAAGAAACCTGTGGTAAAAATATTCGACCTTAGAAAGGAAATAATAGAAACAACTGATGCGAGTGAACAGCTAATCTCTAGAATATTCGCTCAGGGTAGTCTTGGTATTATGTATCTTTCGAGGAAATTGTCAAAAGCTGAATTGAGAAAGAAGCAGTGGCCACAATATGGACGACAAATATAGAGGTCAGTTTTTAATTGGAAAAACAATCTACTAAGGCCCAACCATAGATCTTTAGAATTAATATTTAACCCGAGGAAGGAATTCCTAAAGTAACATGTAGAATTTTAAGATGGGCCATAATGTTAATAGCGTTTAACTTTCCTGGTGAGTACGTGAAAAGCAATATCCTTCAGCATTGTCGAGATTGAGGTTTAGTAAAAAAGAGGATAAAAAAATTTGAAGATACTTTCTTACACTGGATTGAAATTGATATTTTGCTGATAAATTAGCTGAGGATACAAAACGAAATCCCATATTGAATAGTATATTGCTCAGAATAAAAGATAACAAGTGGAATAATTGCTTACAAACAGAAAGACGTTTTAAAGAGGTTAAATACAAGTTAAATATAGAAAAGAGTGTAATTTTTGATGGCGACGTAGTGGTTCTGTCATCAAGGCAAAGGTGCAAAATTATAAAAAATATACATGATGATGTCCATTGCGAAATAACGTCTACGTAGAGATGTAGGCTAGAGGCATAGTTAGCAGGCTATTGTATATTCACTGGAATTTAATCCATGTCAATGAGACGAAAGTAATAAAATGACGTCAGCCAATGCCACCCAATAAAAAAGCGTGTGAAATTGACTTTAATACTAGGATGTGTTACTTGAGATAAACGACTTTAAACACTAACACTCTGCATTACTGCCCAGTTCACCCTCACAGATTATTTTCAACTCCTGTTTCTGCTTTAGAATTTAGTTTTATACAACTGCATTCGTCGGATTTAAAATCCAGTTTCCACTTGTAATTTAAGTTTCCATCCATTATGCGTATTAATGAATGAATAAACAAAAGCGCATGGTAAGATATTGTCATCGTGACCTTTATGATCTTGGACTTTCTCTTGTTCATCCTCGGCGAAAATGCGAGTTGTGACTATGTGTGAAAATAGTGGTTTTCCGGCTCTCATCAATGGTATAATCTTTGCTCCCTGTATTAGATTACTTCGGTGGAAATAACTAGAAGATATTACATTAGGAGCGTTCCCCATGAGGGTATATTATTTTGTACGTTTCAAATACAAAAATAGTTAACATGTATGGTTTCAGAATATCCAAACAAGAGATGGGCATTTCTGAAATAGAGTTGTTGAATTTTTTTTGCAGTGAATTCATTTGAGGTCTAAAGCACACCTATCCCGAAGGTTGATTAACCATAAATAGAGGACGTAGGTTTGAAACCTGACGAAAATCACATTTCTTTTCGTCTGTTTGTATGTTTGAGATGAGCTATTGCAACTATTTACCTTATTTACATTGTAATATTCATGATGTCTCAGACGTTGTACACTTCAGCCTTCTTCAGATGATACGTTGAAATTTCGAACTGAACCCATTATTTAGTCCACGGGGGTAGATTTTTCTAGTTCCACGTGACATGCCTTTTTCGGATATCTGAGTTTCAGTTAATTCCCTTTAGTAACTCAACTTTCATGGCTGGAGTGTACAACGCCTGAGACGTCATGAATATTACAATAAAGATGAGGACATAAGTCGGAACAATATAAATAGGGTAAATTGTTGCAATCTACCCTCGTGGACTAAATAAAGGTTCGGTTTGAAATGTCAATGTACAGAGAAAGATGAGTAAATTGTCGCCATTTATATTTTTAATTACTTGCATGTGCGTTGTTTGCCTTTGATTTTGTCAGTTGCACAGTATAGTAGGGTCAGCTCCGAATACGAACATTACAGAGGATTTGAAAAGATTTGGATAAGTCTAATGGCGATTGCGAAGGAGTTTGAGATGATTGCTAGTGATGGTGGCGTTATGCCTCCATCCATTTTCCCACAGATCCTCAAACTCAACATGGAGGCTTATATAAAGTGCCTTGAAGAAATAGTTATGACTTTGGTCAAGAGGGTGGCTGCTTGAAACCCTATGTCTAGTAACACAAAATTCAAGTTAAACAATTATTATGTGTGGGGCGTAGTAGAGCGAGGGACCAATAAAAATCCCTATAACACCAAAGTGGAACTGTGGGCAATAATTTTAAAGCATTCAAGTTAAACTTAAATTCCGAAGTCGCTGAAATCAATCGCAATTCTACTGAATGAATTTACTCTTTAGTATTTCAAAGTATCTGTTAAAATGAAATGTCAGTATCATTTTCATTTTCGCGGAATTTAAACAACAATTTATCCATCGCACCCAACATCTGAAAAAGGCCGAAACGTCGTGAATAGGACAATAAATATGAGGACAACACTCCGAACAATGTAAATAGTGTACATTATCTTTATTATTAAAACTTTCGTACATCCATGCCGCGAAACGTTAGACTTTAAAAAAGCAGGGTTGTCTACTCAAACACGTATATCCATGAAATATAGCGTTTATAATAATAATAATAATAATAATAATAATAATATGTATGTGTGTGTAAAAAAGACATACACGCACACACACACACACACACACACACACACACACACACACACACAGATATCTGCTTATATTCTAAAGATAATTTTATTTTAAATACTAGGTACATAAATGTTATCTTTTGCATTCCATTTCAGGCTGAATTGCCAACAATGACCGAAGGACTTGCAGAATCGTTCAAGAAATTCGTCAAATTGGCTGGGGCCAAAACACCTGAAGAAATGAAACAAATGAATTCGAAGGCTTGCGGTAAAATGGTTAAAGACTGTTTGCCAAAAGAAGTGACAACCATCGCGGATGCAAGCATCTTTCCTAAATACAAAGAAAAAGGAAAGCCGTAAGTTTCTTTCTAATTCTATTTTGAGCTAGACTTGATCATTGTATTACTGTAATATTTCCAAGTACTGACGTTTCGTAGAGAATTAGAACTTTACTTTTTTTACATCCGTAAATATTTTTTTTAAATTTTACATATCCATTTAAAATCGAAATTTAAAATATGGTCAATTATTTAAAAGCTTTCAATATCTATGATACAGCACCTAACATTCCAAACACCTTTAATTAATTTTGGAATTAATCTAGTAATTTTGGTAGGGTTTTATCAAACTCAACTATCCGAAAATACATTCAGTTGAGATTTAGCACAATTTCTTGAATAAATATTTTTAGGCCGCAAATATAAAAATAAATTGATATTGACTACATCGGTCAGTGAATATTTCAGAACATATTCTGCTATCTTGTTAGCAAAAGGAGCCTTAAAATCATTTCCAGTTTCAAACTCTAGAAATGGAGAAATGCCCTCTCTATTTCACTTTTCAATTTTATTCGATATAGATACTCGCAGAAATGTGAAAATATATACTTCAATATCTGACATAATCGTGAATCCTTATTCATGGATAACGGTTGTATAATAAGAGAAGAAAGACAAAAAAAGAAAAAAAATCATCGCATATGGTGTTTGAGAAAAAATACACTAAGACACTAAGAGTCGCGATATATTGAAATTATTATGAAAAGAAAACGGAGTATGTACATTTTATCGTCCGTTTGACAGGCTGCTAGAAAATGCAGGAAAAATTGAATCTCCTCACCGAAAAATTAGTGAAAGTAGCAAACCAAATTTAGAACAAATACAAATACTGAAAATAAGATAATTGAATATATAATAGACTCAGAATGTCTATTGTTTTTAGAAGTAAATGATTAAAAGAATAATTGCTGCCCAGACATAACGAGTTTAAATACTGCAAAAATAGATGCTTAATCTCCTGAAAACTAAAAGAAGTAAATTTGGAAAATAAAAAAGGTAAACTTTACTTAAGATTTGCATAAAGGAACAGAAGAGAAAGAAAAACAAAGGCTTGCAGAAACTTATTTACACCGTTGAAGTTGAATTCCTTAGAATTAATTGACGATAATTCCTGATTGTATAACATTTCTTATAACCGCAAACAATATTACATTTTTAAAGGCAGCTTTTGCGAAATTTTCACAGAAGTCTCTAAAGTCAAACTGTATCATGTCTCCTAAAATTCGAAAACTTGGATGTAATTTGATGATAGCGATTTTCGAGTATATATTTTCCTAAATGTAAGACCATCATCTGCTACAGTCGTTGTGATGTTCCTATGGAAAATAATTTATAGTTGGCAGTTATGGACTGTTGTAATCACTTTCGTGGGTATTTACTTTCTGTAATAAAGAACTGCATATTTAGCTATCACATTTACTTGTGTCATGTCAATGCCTGCCAAATCTTCTACAGACCAAATTTGCTTTATAATAGACAATGGAACAGGAATAGTTTCTTTGTTCAGGAGACTATCACGAAGACATCTCAGCTGGATGAAAAGCTGTAAATATGAGCATACAACTTCATTTTTTTTTTCTAGATATTGTTCTCTGATTAAATAATAATAATTTACACAAGTTTATTTAACCCAGAAATTTGTTGCAGAGGGAAAAATATACGTCGGTTCAAAGCAAACAAGCAAATGTCAAGCTATACCCGGAAGAAAATCTCCTTAGTTCTGGTGGCATTTGGGAGGAGGTATCTGTAGACCTTCCTGGTTGGCGTAATGATTACACCAAAATGATATCAAGTAAAAGTCTGTTACCAGATATTGTTCTTCTATCAAGGGTGAACTATAAAATCATCCTGGTTGAATTAACAGTACCATATGAAAACCGGATGGAACAAAACCACGATTATAAAACTAATAAATATGAAAATCTAAAATCAGAGCTGATAAAGGAAGGGTATCAAAGGGCGTAGTCGAGCCAAAAGTATAAAACGCCTAATAGAAATAACTGAAAATATATGGATATGGGAAAAAGGAAATATTCCGTGGAGTGTTTCAGCTAACATGACAGCATGACATGACTAATCGTGAATGCGTAATGAGGTTCATGTTGAATTCTCAGAACGCGAGGTTTGTTGTTATTCGAAAAGTTTTCGTAAATCTAATTTCGCCGTTAGACGTTTGAACTAGTATATCTACAACACATTAGTATATCGTTATAATGGGGCCGCACATCAGTGAGGGGGATCGGTGTGCAAGTGAAACCGTTGAGAGGAAGGCCCCGAAACGGTTCACATTCTCTCCTGATGACCCCAAATTTAAATATAAATTCGAAAGGAACAATTAAAAGAAATTCAATGAAGTCATATGCCGTAGAGAAGCTCGGTGAAAATGTCATTGGCATGAGAAGCATTAAACAGTCATCTCGCTTCAGTTGGGTTTTAATTTCTTTCCAGTAATTTCTTTCTTCAGGAGTAATGTAAAATATTCCATACAACGATGAATTATTTTGTCTTTAAAGTTTAATCATTGACTAAAACAATTTAGGTACTATTTAGTTAAGAGTATTATTATTGCGCAGTGTAAATATAATAAATGTTTATAGTAAGTTATTTTTATACAGGTCAATATAGTTTAGCCAGCATCACTTGAGAATACAAATGATTAGTTTGTATTTGTGTATTTGATAACTTATATGCACAATAATACTTTCCCTGCAGAAGAAGTCTTCCGTTAACGCCTTGCTTATCTTCACTAAGATTTCATAAACGTGAGTAATCTTTACTAATTCTTTAAAAGGTGTTGGTTCATTATACTGCACGATCTCCCCCGAACTGACATTAGAAAACACAATCTTCTGTGATAAAGATATAACTTGTTATTTTAAAAATATTTCTTCTCACTCTCACTCTCACTCTCTTTCACATGCACACAAGAATTATACCTTATAGTATCTTGTTAGTTAAATTGATATCAATAAAATTAAAACTTTAATTATTTTATCGCCAAGACAATGTTCATTCTGTCTTCATACAAAATTACAAAAATGAAAAATTATTACTTTTTTTCCCGCCACCAAACGGCTGCAGCTATTTTTCCTATTTTCTGGAATGCATTTGTCTTCATGATTGCACCTTAAATTATTTTCTTTCTTCCGGATAAGTTCTTTATAACAATGACATATTTAGGAAGTAAAAAGAGAAGATTTCGTTAATTTAAAAACAAAAATGTTTGTGTTCTGATAGAAATTGATAATATAAACCTAGTGAAAGATGGTCTTTCTTTTTTGAGAACTACAAAAAGCACTCGATATAAGAATAATATATTTACAACATAAAGAATTTATTGCTTATTATTTGTGCGCATTATGCTATGAATTAATTTACAAATGTATATCTCTGAATGTCTGTGCATATTTTTATATGTTATTTCTTGTTAAATAACTTCATGTTTACCACAATTTTTATTTAGTTTTTCTTTCGTTCAATATTACAGATATATGTTAGTTTCAAATTTCCCGGATTTCGTCCGTGGATGTGCCCATGAATATGCCAAACGGAAAACAAAAAATTCCAAGCTGCCGATGGATGCCGAGGAAGTAGAAAAATATTACCAAGATTTTGTAAAAAGATTAGAAAGTGGAGGACCTAAAGTTAAAGAAGTGGTAAGTGTTATGCAGATTAACATATTGTGTTCATTGTTATGCGTTGGCATCCATTGATTTAGACATATCAGCAGTCATGGTATTATAGATTCCCTACAAGGTCAACTATTATGTAAAGAATATTGCAGTTAGACAATGTAGTTGGAACTGACACCCTGGTCAACGGGTTTAGGTCTTGAATTGAACATTTGTTAAAAACTAATCAGGCCTATGGAAATTCCAGAGGTGTTGACAACTAAGATTATATATCATACCTCTACACTTACCTCACTTTTTTCCTTTATCGTAACCATCTCTCTTGTTCCTTCTACGTTTGTTACTAGTTCATATTTTTCTCAGAATGTTATACAAACTTGGATCAGTTCCATATACCAAAAGGAAACAAAGAATGCGCAAATACTATCTAACGTGCCCTCTCGTTTTTATTTCTTTTGCTCTCTTCCTATAGAAAAAAATTAAACGAAACGCATTTGATGCCTTTTTGTGGTGCAATAGATATCGGTTGAGAATGGAGAAATTAAAGAGCCAAGTTTGAATTCCAGTTGAACTCACTGCATTCACTTACGCACAAATATCCTTGGGAAAGGTATCAATCCATCTCTCCTCCCTCTAGCTATGAGTTGAATAGCAGGACAGATTGGGTTCTGTAGCCTTGGTTAACAATCGGTCTGCTGCAGAAAGGAATGGTAACATGCTACGGGAAAATCTTCTGCCTAGTCAGTCATGGATCGAAAGTGTATCGTATATGGCACTTAATTGACTGACTGATCTCTACTTGCCTTTTAATCCTTTTAGCGGAGTCATTTGATATCCAGCCAGCAAGCCTGTCTTTCTACACTTTCCTTTCGTCTCCATTACAGATCTCTTAAAATCTTCTTCTTCATCTATGTGCCCTGTCCTTTCAGGACGTAGACGATTATGGTTTTCCACGTCTCCCTATCTCTGTTGGCTCTTAGTATTCTTTCTCCTGTTACACCTTGCAACTCTCGTTCCATCATCCACCTGATCAGGCCCCTCAAATATGTTATCCGCTGCCTTCCTCTGTCTCTTTTTGCTTCTATCTAACTTGTAAGTATCAAGTTCTCTAAGCCCTCCTTTCTCATTGCATGTCCCAGGAACTTTAGCTGTCTCTTTCTGATGCTCAGTATTAATTTTCATTTAGTTGCCATTAATTCCAACACCTCATCAATGCTTGCATGCTCGGTCTATGATATCCGCAGCAACCTTCTGTAGAACCACATTTCCGCTGCTTCAAGTTTTTTCCTCATCTTCGATGATATTGTCCAGCATTCACTGCCGTATTGAAGAACTGACATCACATAGCAATCCAGCACTCTCTTCTTTGTTTCTATTGAAATTATTCTGTCATAGTACTTTACTCAGCTTCTGGAATGCGTCCTTTGCCATGCCAATTGCCTTTGGATCTCTGTGTCGCACTTTCCATATCCTGTTAGAATTTTCCTAGGTATTTAAATTTTTGTACTTGCTTGATTCTAGTATTCCCCACCTGTATTTGGCATCTTGGGTTGCTCTTTTTGCTGATGACCATGCATTCAGTTTTCCTACAGTTTATTTGCAGTCCCTTTTTGTCACTCTCCACAGCTACCTTCTGTAGGAGGTCTTGTAGTTTTCTTTCAGTGTCTGCAATCAGCACCGTGCCATCTGCATACATTATGTTGTTCAAATTGTGGCCTCCAATAACGAATCCTGGCGTAGCATTTAGGGTCCTCAAAATATTCAAACTGTACAAGTTAAACAGATCTGGTGAAAAGACACGTCTTTGTCTTACGCCTCTTTCTATCTTTGTAAATCTGCTGAAATCGTTGCCTGTCCGTATGCAGGCAGTTTGCTGCCAGTAGAAATTCTTGATTACTCTTAACTCTTTCCCAAAAATGTTAAAGCTGCCGACCATCTCCATCAAATCTTTATGTCTTATTGTGTTGAATGCCTTCGCATAATCAATAAAACATAAGTTCAAGTCCTTCTTCATTTGTATTGCCCTTTCGGAGAGCATCCTAATTATAAATATGGCGTTCCTTGTTCCAGTGTCCTTGACGAACCCGCACTGTTCCTGTCCTATCTCTGGCCTGATTCTGCTTCTCGCTCTATTCATCAGGATTCTGACAATCAGTTTTGTAATGTGACTCATTAAGCTGATAGTTATGTGTAGTTTGCACTCGTTTGCACCAGGCTTCTTCGGCAGTGCTATAAATATTGACTTGCATAGGTCGTCTGGTATTGTTCCACTATTATAAATTTCGTTTATTATTTCGGTAATTCTTTCTATGCCGAATTCTTTCAGGGCTATCAGCAACTCTATTACAATACCGTCTGAAACAGCTGCTTTGTTTCTGTTCAGTTTGGCCATTCCAGCATCTACTTCAGATTTTAATATTTCCGGTCCGCCCTCATCCTTGTGTATTCTCGGTTGCTCTCTCCTGTCACGGAAAAGATGCTTTATATACTCTTCCCATCGCTGGAGTATTTCCTCTTTCTCCAATATTATCATTCCATTCTTGGATTTTATGCATCCTGTTGAGGAGCAGATTTTTGTCCTGTCAGTTCTCTTATCTCTTTATGCATCTCTGCTTTATTGGTCCTGCTCAGTCTCTCTACCTCTGCTCATTTGTTGTTGAGCCATTCCTCTTTAGCCCGTCTGCATTTGTTCCTTATCTCCCTGTGTAGTTTCCTGTATTCTCCTCCATGTCTTGGCGTTATTTTTTGTTTCCTTTGCATCATGTCGAGAATCTCTTCAGTCATCCACTCATTTTTTTCTTCTGTGTCTAGTTTCCTTTCGGGAAATGTTGTTCGCTGAGGTCACCATTGCTTCCTTTAGCGAGTCCTATTTTGAGTGTTCTTTTCCAATTTGTTCTTCATATTTCTTTCTCGCGCTGTTAGTGTATTCTTTATGCAGGTTGATGTCATTCACGAGCGTGTTGTATTTTAGCCTCGGTGCTGTGCTGGGCTTCTTCATTCACCGGAGTTTTATCATTAGTTTGCAGATGACTGGGACATGGTCACTTTCGCAGTCGGCACCTGGGTAGGTTTTGCATTGAACTACTGCGTTCCTGAATATCTTGTTGATAGTTATGTGGTCTATTTGGTTCTTCGTGTCGCCTCCTGGGTTTGTCTATGTCCATATACGTCGTGGGTGTTCTTGAAACCAGGTGTTAATTATTACCTGGTCATTTGCTGCGCACCATTGGACCCATTTTTCTCCTCGTTCGCTGCGAACTCCTAATTTGAAGTTGCCGGTCGTGTTTCCTTCCATCTCTTTACCTACCTTGGCATTCAAGTCACCCATTATGATCCTAATTTCTTGGCTTTTGCACAGAGCTGTGGCACTGTCCAGTATGAAATAGAATGGTTCTATTTCATCCTCAGTTGTTTAAAACTGGTTATAATTATGAGGAAATAGTGCAGAATATTAAAGATAGAGCGTTTGCATATATAAACAGTGTGAACATATATGGCGATTGCCAGTTTCATGCCTTAAGACGGCCAGACGATCTCTTATGTAACTGACAATCATCATGCAGTGTTGATTTTATGTCCACACAGTTTCGATTAAACAATATCCATTGCTAGATTTTTATTCAAAAACTTCATTATTGCATATTTATTTATTTTTTTAAAAAGTTTTTTGCACTTTTCTGAAATCTGAGGCCAATGTTAACTTAAGACCTTTTCAAAACAAAGCGCTTTAAACTTAAAATTAAATAAAATCCTTGGACAGGTGCATATACATCTATACGATTTTCATATATCAAATTTCAAATGTATTTAATCAAAGTATAAAATTGTGTATTGCACAAATGTATGATTTATCAAATTGGATCCCTTCAGTTTCATTTAAATTAATTTAGATGTTTAAATCCTTGGAATTAAATGCAATTTATCTCCATTACTTAGTAACCTAAGAAAGGCAACTATTCATAGATAATATACAGGGTTATTTCCCTTGAACCTCTAAAAAGATTTTTTCTCCATAGTCTTTATTCCTTGCTTAGCCTGATATTCCCATTGGTTAGTTATTTTCTTTACTTTGTCTAGTGTTTGCCATAGCTAACAAAGTATGAAGATAGAAGTATCATTTTAAATATATCTTACTTTTACGCTACAGTATTTGATGGTATATAATTCTCATAGGTACTGAGATACTCTTACCGCCTATTTCAGCAAATTAGGTTAATGATAGATGGAATTGATGCTTGTGAACCATAAAGTGACGATGATCCTTGTCCGGCGTTATTACATTCAACTTTCAAGTTTCTTTCAAGAACAACAATACTTTTATATGCAAAAATTATAAGATATATATGAGAAGTATGACATAAACAAAGTTAAAAGTGATTCATTTTTGAGTTGGCTTAAAAGAAGATATTCGTCTCAGGATATCCAGCTTTCATTTTCACGGTATATACTTTTTTTTATGAAGGTACCTAGTTTTTTAAGATCTAGTATGAAAAAAAGATAAACTACTTTAATCATAAGCTACTTTAATGGTGAAGTCAAATGTAAAAGCTTACAGATGAATATTTCAAAGAGACCTCCTTTCGCCTCTGTTGTTCTGTATTGCATTTATATCCTTGTCAGATGAAATAAATAATACAACTTATGGTTATCAGATATCTGATAGATTTATTAATTATTTATTCTAAATTGACGACTTACTTATGTCTTCAAAAAAGTGACAATGAATTAGAGGTTTTGATAATAATAATAATGATAAGAATTATTGATGGAATCTAATCGAAAAAATGTGCTAAAATAACAGTCAAAACAAGCAAATTGATACAAAAAAAAGGATAAATCAAATTGACAGAGGAACTGTAATTCGTGAACTAGATTAGGAAATATATGAATATCTTGGTTTAAATGAAGGGCATTTAATCCAACGTGCAAGAATGAGAGAAGAAATTAGGAAAGTAGGTTTTAGGCTAGTATGGACCATAAATAAGAACTGAAGTAAACATGAAACACTTAACGCCTAAGCAATACCTGTTGTTATATTTCTATTTGATGTAATAAACTCGAATTTCGAAGGGACACGAAAAATAGAAAACTCCTTATCATAAAGGATCACTCCAAAGCAAATTCAGATCAATTCTACCTACTTAGGGAAGATGAAGGTAGAGAATTGATCCAACTCTTACTCACATGCAAGGATACAAGCACAAGACTTGAAACATGATTTTACTAAACTGATGATTAGATGCTAAAGCTTGTTTACCATCATGAATCCAACAAAAATTATGTTCAATTACCAAAGAAAGCAAAAATATCAAACAAGATCTACTAGTCAAACTAGATGAAATAAAATTTGAAATATCAAAAGTAAAGGCTAAAATCACCGAACAGAAAGCAAAACAAAATCCCAAACTAACCTGAAAAACAATTAGGCAGAAAAAACATAATAACAGTTGTCCAATTGCGAACACATGTCCCTGAAACTGACAAAAATATGACCGATCAGTGGTCGTGGAGCTCTGGATTAAAACCAGAAACAGTTGGTCAAGATCAAAACCTGATAGGTATATATTTTAATGAAGGGGACAGATCCAAAATTTCGCTTTTGTATAAACACTGAGGAAAATATTTAATATCCAGGTGGTCTATCATAGCCATAAATGTATTCAAATATTGAAATAATACGATAGGAAAATATCTGAATTAGTAGATATGATAGCATTATAGCCTTCCCCGTGCAGAAGAATGGTATGAGCACAAACCACCACCAATGCTAGAAAGTGAAAATAGGACTTCACTTTACATACAGATTGCAGTATAAAAACCAAGATATAATAATAAAAAAGACAAAAAAAAAATACCATCTTAGCTGATAAAAGCTTTTCAGCAAAAGAATTTGGCAAACATGCACAATATAAAGGACCGGAAATAGAAATTGCAAGAATGTGGCATTTAAACATGACAACTGTTCTAATAATAAGAGGCGCACGTGGAATGATTAAAAACAATACATATTCATTAAAAAATCCAAGGAAACCGATCACAATCTGAAATACAAAAGATTGAACTCATAAACACTGTTCACATAATCAGAAACACTTTCTCAATCTAATATGTTCAGTAACTTTCTAATAAAAATCTCCCTTTGTCTCAGCAGGACTCAAGTAAAAGACTTAATAAAAGATTGTATCAAACAGAAAATCAGGAAATCTGGAAGTAACAACAACAACAATAATAACAACAATAGCAACAACAACAATAATAACAACAATAGCAACAACAGCAAAAACTTCCCCCAACCAACTAATGCAGCTAAAATAATAAAAAAGAGAAGCTAAAACACAAGGATTAAACAGTTTAAAACCTCCTTAGAACAAAAACTCCTACATATCAAATATGCACACAGAAATGACATTATCGATATAGATAAACACAAAACCCATCAGTGGCTGAAAAATGCAGGTTAAGTGCAGAGGTAAAGGCATATATAATGGCTGCATAGAAGCAAAGCCTATCCACCATAAATTACCTAGTAAAAAATGAAGCAGATCTAATATGTAAATTATATGAACAATATTTTGAGACTTTTGACCACTTTGTATCTACTTGTCCAATTCTAACAACAAAGGAATATAAAGATCGCCATAATTAAATTGAGCTGTATATTCATTGAGAGACATGTTAATATTACAGTGCGCCGCATACTGCAAAATGGTATAACCGTAATCTTGAGCTAATCATAGAAGGTCATGAATTCACTATTCCTCGAGGCGTTATTATTCATGATACAGACATATAAATCTAAGAGAACAGTTATGGAGATTAAGAAAGAATTACACCTTCTCATTGATAGATGAGCGCCAGCAGATGAAAAGATCTATTTCAGAATTGAAAAAAATAACCAATGTAAGAAGGTACACTATGAGAAATAACCGATTGACAGATGCTGAAATAGATAAAACTGCAACCAGAATAAGTGGACCAATAGAACATGAAAGGGAACCAGACATGGACATCAAATTTACTAGCATCGCACAAACCACCGACCATAATGAAGAAACTGAGATACACACCAGTCGCTGTGAAGATAATGCTGAAAGTTTAGAAGAATTGGACAGGCGTGATCTTAGTCGCTCACAAGCCTGCAATAAAACGAGTCCAAAACATATTGAACCGAATTATTTTACGGAAAACAAAAATAGTATACAAGAAGCCAGGGAAGAAACCATGAATCATATAAGTCAAACACAAAATATTAAAATGGAGGAATCAGAACAACTCCCAAAATTACAACCAGCAAAGCATAACTTCAAAATTATTAAAATCTACAATGCAGTGCTCAAATTAATTCTAGATGAAGTAGACCCACATATAAGTCTTAATAAAGCAATATATGTATCAGTAATAACAGCAAATAAAAAATATCTCTATAAAAAAGGCAGTTTCACAGACATGAAGATTCACCTCGGAAAAAAAATTGAACAATTTAGAAGTAAATGGCCAGTACTCGATGAACTGGAAACAGGAACCACTGTAATAACTAGAAAAGGCAAAGGAGTCAAAAGAAAATAAGAAAATAAAAATGAAAATAAAGCCTTATTAGCTAAGGAAAAGATAAAGCAAGCACTACAACTGAAGGCTCAAATAATCCGACGCTGTGAAAAAAGATCAAGATTCTACAGACAAAAAAGAGCTTTCAAAGAAATTTTATAGAGAAATAAGCAAACAAAAAATTGAAGTGACACCCCGCTCCCCAGCATAGAAGAGGTCATACACTTTTAAGAAACAATTGGGGCTTGTCCTAAAGAACATAACAAAGGAGCAGATGGAGCACGCAAGAGGTAGAACGGATGAAAAATAAACCAAAACTGATGAAAAATAAACACAGAAGAGGATATTGAATGTGCATTGAAAAAAGAGATAACAAGTGACTTTTACGGATGTAAAAAACAATGATTTATTAATAGGATGATATTAAAAAAAACTGCTTCAATACAAAGAAAAATATCAATACTCCCCGGATAGATTATTGTAAGGCATTTGATAATGTACCCCATTCTTAGATCTTAAAGTCTTTAAATATATACAAGGTATCACCCATCATCGTCAGTTTAACCAAACAATGTATGTAAATATGTCAATAAAACAGGACTTCACTTTAATCATATAAATGAAATCTATAAGTCTGGTGAAGTAAACATCAACAGAGGAATATTTCAAGATGGCACTTCGTCTCCCTTACTATTTTGTATATCCTTAATAGCATTAGCCAGCGAACTTAACAGGACGAAATATGGCTATAAGATATCTGAAAAGAAAATAAGCCATGTATTTTGTAGGCTAGGAATGTCAGTGAGCTAGAAGGTCTCCTGAACACAGTAAAATATTTTGGTGACAACATTGGAATGGAATTCGATTTGGATAAATATGCTAAAGCCACAATTTTACGAGGATCACTACAACAAACCTCCTCTATTAGCTTAGACCCTGTCGTAACAATAAAAGAAACTTATAAGCACATTATTGTAAATGAGGATGAAGGAATTCACTATAAAAATGAAAGAAATAATGCAAAAAGAGTGATACAGAAGGGCCTGATTGATATTAAAAACTGAATTGAATTCGCAGAACAGAATTATGGCCATAGATAGCCTTGCCATCTCAGTGGTTCCATATAGTTTCTACATCTTAAACTAGACTCTAAATGACGAATGGATTCTAAGACAAAAAAGCTTCTTTCTAAGCATAAGATGCATCATCCAAAGTCTGATATAGACTGTCAATATATACTCCGTAAAGAAGGTGAAAGAGGTCTTATTCAAGACAACAACAACTATTGGCTTACTAACATACATGGAAACAACAAAGGACTCGAGGATAAAATTAATCAAACAACACGACTAGAAAGAAAAATATTCAATCATGAAAGAAGGTTGTAAATACAAACGAGATTTAAATTTACTGGATTCTGTAAAAAAACAAAAAACAAAACAGAACCCAAGAACCAACTGTTGCAAAAATATGAAAAAGAAATACAAGGATAAAGCACTTAAGCATACGAAACAACGCTGGCAAGACAAACTCCTCCATAACCAATATCTAGAGCGCGCTAATAAAGCCGATGTTGATAAGACTCATCGATGGTTACGAGCATCTAGATTAAAGGCTGAAACGGAAGGCTCTATTCTTGCATCGCATCTTGTCACAAAGAACTTTCAGGTAAATACCATACATAATAGTGTGGATCAAGAATACAGGTTCTGTGACAAATATAAGGAAACCATAGATAATCTAATCTTAGGATATTCTGTAATTAAGCCAAATGAATATAAAAATATGCGTAGAGTGGAGTAATATTTACACTGGACAATGTGCAAACACTTTGGAAAAGTATGAACATCATCCAGCACCGGTTACAGAAATAGAAGGAATCACAATCCTATGGTATTACACAATCTTCGCTGATAAGAAGATTGAAGCAATTAGACAGAATATAACTGACAAAAACCGAAAAGATTATAATTGATATGGTTTGCACGGCAAACTGTAATATAGCAAGAAGGGAATTTGAAAAAAACTATCGAAGTATAAAGACCGAAATAGAAAACAATTTGGAAATTGGAAACAAGAATAGTACTAGTCATAGTAAGTGCTCTTAGAATGTTAAAAAAAGACACAACGACACATTGAAAAAATCCCTGGAAATGCCAACTTAAGAGAACTACAAAATGTTGTTTTGATAATTACAGCTCACACTAAGAAGAACCTTGTCCGTGTAAAGCTCGTGAGTGATGTTATGGGAGTTATAAAAAACAAATCATGAAAAGTAGCCATAACAATACACCACTACCTGCCTTAGGTCTTCTCACAGATTTGGTAGGTAGTGTGACCATAGCAGAATAGAAATATAATGATGATGATAATAATAATAATAATAATAATAATAATAATAATAATAAAAGAAAAATTATTCAATAATAAAAGAAGGCAGTAAATACAAACAAGACTTACATTTAGTAGATTCTGTAGAAAAGCAAAACAGAAGCCAAGAACCAACTATTGCGGCAAAAAATATGAAGATGAAAGCCAAAGATAAAGCTCTTGAACAGATGAAACAACGCTGGCAAGGCAAACCTCTGCATGGCCAATATCCAGAACGTGCCAATAAATCCAATATTGATAAAGTTAATACTCATTGATGGTTAGGTGCATCTGGATTAAAGTCTGAGACTGAATGTTTTATTCTTGCAGAGAAAGACCAAAGTCTTTTCACTAGAAACTTTCAGGCAAATATTATACATAATAATGTGGATCCAAAATGCAGGTTCTGTGATAAACACCAGAAACAACAGACCATCTAGTCTCAGGTTGTTCTGTACTTGCCCCAAATGAATATAAAAATCGTCCCGATAGAGTGGGGCAATATTTACATGGGATAATGTGCAAACACTATGGAAAATCTGTAAACAAACACTGGTATGAACATCACCCAGCACCGGTTACAGAAATAGAAGATGTTACGATTCTATGGGATTACACCATCTACACAGACAGAAAAATTGAAGCAAATAGGCCAGACATTATTGTTAAAAACCAGAAAAAAACTTGTCTAATAATTGATATGGCTTACCCAGCGGATTGTAACATAGCAATCAAGGAATTCGAAAAGCTGTCAAAATATAAAGACCTGGAAATTGAAATGGAAAAAATGTTGAAATTGAAAACAAGAATCGTGCCAGTGATAGTAGGTGCACTTGGAATGATAAAAAAAGGAACAAAACAACACATTGAAAGAATCCTTGGAAACCCAAGCTTAAGAGATATATAAAAAATTGTCTTGTTAAGTACAGCCAACACACTAAGGAGAACTTTGTCTATGTAACGCTAGGGATGATAGGGGAGATAGAAAAAATATGAAATGGAGCCATAACAACACACCACGACCTGCCTTAGGTATTCCCGCAGACTTGGTAGGTAGTGCGACCATAGCAGAAATCGAAATATGACGAAAAATGACATAATAATAATAATAATAATAATAATAATAATAATAATAATAATATTTTTCAGACTGATACAAAGAGATTTTACAGGGAAATAGGTAAAAAAAGAATTGAAGTGACAGTACCCCCCAGAATGGAAGAAGTCACACAGTTCTGGGAAAAGATATGGGCTTGCCCTAAAGAACTTAGCAAGGAAGTACATTGGATTACGCAAGAGATAGAACGAATGAAAAATAAACCCGAACAGACATGGTCTGGAATTACAGAAGATGATGTTAAATTTGCACTAAAAAAAGCACACAATTGGAAATCCCAGGAATAGATAAAATTCCTAACTTTTGGCTATATTATTTAAATGCAGCACATAAAAAACTAGCCAAAGAACTTCAAGAAATGGTTGACGATCCCATTAAAATTCCTGCATGGATGACCAAAGGAATTACATTTCTTCTACCCAAGAATGGTGACACAAACAACCCGAAAAACTACAGACCAATTACATGTCTTCCGACAACATATAAACTATTAACATCTATTTTAACAAAACAGACATATTTATTCTTAGAAAGAAATGACATGATACCGCTTGAACAAAAAGGGTGCAAACGTGGCTGTTATGGTTGTAAAGACCAATTGCTGATTAACAAAATGATCCTGGAAAACTGCTACAGTACAAAGAAAAATCTTAGTACAGCCTGGATAGACTATCGAAAGGCATTCGATAGTGTGCCACATGACTGGATTTTAAAGACTTTAAATATATACAAGATATCGCCCGTCATCATCAATTTCATCAAACAGTGCATGTCTATCTGGAAAACAACCCTTTACCTCAATCATATAAATGGAACCTATAAGTCTGATGAAATAAACATCAAAAGAGGTATATTTCAAGGTGATTCTTTATCTCCCTTACTATTCTGCATATCATTAATAGCACTAACCAGTCAACTTAATAAGACAGAATGTGGTTATAAAATAGGACAAAAGAAAATAAGCCATCTATTTTACATGGATGACTTGAAGTTATATGCTAAGAATGATAATGAGCTGGAAGGTCTTCTGCAAACTGTAAAATGCTTTAGCGAAGACATTGGAATGAAATTTAATTTGAATAAATGTGCTAAAGCTACAGTTTTACGTGGATCAATACAAGAAACATCCTCAATTAGCCTAGACCCTGCTGTAACAATAAAAGAATTGAAACCAGAAGAAGCTTATAAATACCTAGGTGTAAATGAGAGTGAAAACATTCACCATAAAAAAATGAAAGAAATAGTGCGTAAAGAGTACTATAGAAGGCTACGAATGATATTAAAAACTGAATTAAATTCACAGAACAGAGTTATGGCCATTAATAGCCTTGCAATCCCAGTTGTCCAATATAGCTTTAACATCTTAAACTGGACTCTAAACGACATCAGGCGAATGGATGCTAAAACAAGAAAGCTTCTTTCTAAGCATAAGATGCATCATCCAAAGGCTGATGTAGACCGTCTATACATACCCCGTAAAGAAGGTGGAAGAGGTCTTATTCAGCTGGAATTGTCATACAAGACAACAACTATTGGCTTACTAACATACATAGAAACAACAAAGGATTGGATGATACAATTAGTAAGGCAACATGAAGAAAGAAAGAAAAAATATTCAATAATAAAAGAAGGCAGTAAATTCAAACAAGATTTACAGTTAGTAGATTCTGTAGAAAAGCAGAACGGAAGCCAAGAGCCGGCTATTGCGGCAAGGAATATGAAAATGAAAGCCAAAGATAAAGCTCTTGAACAGATGAAACAGCGCTGGCAAGACAAACCTCTGCATGGCCAATATCCAGTACGTGCCAATAAATCCAATGTTGACAAAGTTAATACTCATCGATGGTTACGTGCATCTGGATTAAAGTCTGAAACTGAAGGCTTTATTCTTGCAGCACAAGACCAAAGTCTTTTCACGAGAAACTTTCAGGCAAATATTATGCATAATAATATGGATCCAAAATGCAGGTTTTGTGATAAACACCAAGAAACAATAGACCACCTAATCTCAGGCTGTTCTGTGCTTGCCCCAAATGAATATAAAAATCGCCACGATAGAGTTGGGCAATATTTACATTGGGCAATGTGCAAACATTATGGAAAAGCTGTAGGCAAACACTGGTATGAACATCACCCAGCACCGGTTACAGAAATAGAAGATGTAACCATTCTATGGGATTACACCATCTACACAGACAGAAAAATTGAAGCAAATAGGCCAGATATTATTGTGAAAAACCACAAAGAGAAAACTTGTCTATTAATTGATATGGCTTGTCCAGCGGATTATAACATAGCAACCAAGACATTAGAAATACTGCCAAAATATAAAGACCTGGAAATTGAAATAGAAAAAATGTGGAAATTGAAAACAAGAATTGTGCCAGTGATAGTGGATGCACTTGGAATGATAAAAAATGGAACAAAACAACACACTGAAAGAATCCCTGGAAACCCCAGCTTAAGAGATATACAAAAAATTGTCTTATCTAAGGAGTACATGGTCTATGTAACGCTAAGCATGATAGAGGAGATTAAAAAAACCATAAAATGAAGCCATAACAACACGCCACAACCTGCCTTAGGTCTTCCCGCAGACTTGGTTGGTAGTGCGACCATAGCAGAAATCAAAATGTAATGAAAAATGACATAATAATAATAATAATGTTAGTCTACAGCATCTGGGCAAAATCAGTCAAATAGATACATCAGTTTTGCTTGGAAACTCCCATTATGCAAGTGGACAGGTGTTTTCGTCGTCAATTGAAAGAGAAATCAAATTTTCTCTATCTTCGACCGCTAAACTAAGCAGGTGTTCGGGGACTGCACTTAGATAGCACACGGTGATACCAGACAGATAAGCGTAAACTTTTTATCCTCGTATACGTATATGTACTTTGGAATATACAAACATTTCTCTGGAAAATATGCTAAAGCATTTTAACATTTTTGTTTACGCTGTTGTATCTTGTATTTGATTTGTTTGTAATTTATATATTTACGTTGTGAGAGTGATAATGTCATTTTAACACTTAAATAAAATTATGATAAATTAAAATAAATATTATATTAAGATAAAATAAATATATGTAAAAAAGAAAGAAAGAAAGAAAGAAAGAAGTACATTCAAACAAGGCCGACGCATCATCAAAACAACCCTCAACACACTAAATAAAATATTAAAGTACCATTTGTAATTGAATCATTTTTGTCCTCTGCGATTTAACGGTATATTGGGAGTTAGAGTTAGGGTAATATTACTTGCATACTGTTCTTATATTACATGATAAATCAATTAAGAAAAATGGAAATGATTGTCCACTTGACCCCTTATGAAGACAATACACTAGCCCTCCTCCTTCTAGTATAAACCTAAAAGCAAAAGTTTAGTCTTTCCCATGCTAGTGCTTTGGTAAAACGCATTATATCTTGAGTCAGTTTGCAGAGGTACATGAACTACAATCATAAATCAAGTGAGATTAATATAGCATATGATATCTCAATTACCTTTATATAATCCATGTTAGAACATTGTTCTAAAAACTACAAAATAGAAAACTTTATGATGTCAAATCAGAATTAATATTCTGAAAATAAAAAGAATTATTTCATATTTTAAAAAATCCGTTTTTCTTAAAGAACACTTTGGAATATTCGCGGGAGAATTTTTTTTCGTTGTTCTATTTCATGCAGAGCGAAAAATAAGCCAATTTTTACTTAGGATATATTCATCTCACTTTCTTTTGTGAAATTTTCTCATATAATATATATTTATATGCCATTTTTTAAATATATCTTCCAATATTTTTATCGATTCACTTTCAATTTATATATCGTAATCATTCAAAGTTTGCTATCTTTTAACAACGTGTAATCCGCTTTAAACGAGTAAATCTTGATTTTCTAAGCATTGCTTAGATGTGGCACAAGGCCGAAAGTATCAGGTACCCAGTGATGATTGAGCTCACTACTCAGTTGTAATAGGTTCTAGCGAGTCAAACTTGTTAATCGTTGCATCACGTCGAAATGCACCCTCTTTAATCTTATATTTATTTTAAAATGTTTCTGTATGATTGACAATTAATAAATCTTCAAAGAGCAATTGAAATGCACTAAAATGCTTTTCCTTACAATTCTACACTTTATAAAGTACATTTCCGATCAATGTATTTTAATTTCTTTAAATGGCTGTATTTTCAAAGTTTGCATGGTTGTAGTTTTTGTATGTATTTAATTTATTTCTGTAGAAAATGTCCAAGACAGGAAATGTGGATGGTTTGACTGACGTCTCTGGATACACTGGATCCCATAAAGAACGATTCGATGAAGAAGGTAAAGGCAAAGGGATCGAAGGACGCGTGGATACTGTCGATGATTCTGGTTATGTCGGCAATTACAAAGGAGCCGGGACTTTTGATAAAAAATAATCGCCTGCATCACTTCACATTAACTTTCCGCCTATGACTCAGCGTGTTTACAAACTGCTACTTGCTTCTTTATATTCATTACGAGAAGAATGTCAGTATTTTCCCGTGGTTTGCTGTTTGCATCTAATTTTCTTTATATTTATCTTTGTCACTTCTGTTGCAAAATCATAAGCATCATTCGAATTAAACATTGAAATTTTATGAGAATTTGTAACATTTAATTCATTGTTTTCTTTATTTAATCTACTGAACCCTATGACTAGAAACTGGTCAAATTTTAATAGATTAAAATTCTTTTTAAGAATATGCGAGAAAAAGACGAAATTACTCATTAAATTGATTGTTAAATAGCTATCAGTAATAAGAGCATTTAGAAGAGAAACGAAAAAGAAAGATTTCCAATGTTAAAATTCTTCTATTATGGCGTTTGTTCTCTAACTCTTATCAATTTTCATCAGTGTTCAAAAGTGTCCACCTGATGATGTTACTGAAATTCATTATTCTATATTTGTATTATGACAAACAATCAAATAAAAAAGCAAATAAAAAATCTTTATTCTAATTCGTTTAATCACAACAGAGTCCCAATGCAACTATGCAAGCCCTTAGAAGATTTTAGGATAGCCTTTGTATTTTTAAGCATTTATAGTAACTGTAATTTGTAAATAAACTGGATTGTTTATTAACCCTGGAACACTAACCATCAATTAAAGTTACACCACTACTAACCATGGGTATATCAAAAAAATATTAAATATAAATCTTTATTTGAAATATTTTACATGCAGACACTTCAAAATTTGTACTTTGAGTTAACAATAACATTATTAGGAACTGAAAAATATATTATTTCGGTAAGAAAATCAGGTACTGAAAATTTAATTAAATTGTAATTAAAATGGCGTCATTTGCGCTGGGTACTATATATCTATGGTTAGTGTTTTTGGGTTAAAATATAAAATATATTGATTAAAATAAATTCAGAATCAAGTTTTTGTATTTAGAAATATTAAGTGGGAAAATCCGTACCTGAAAATATTACATTTATGTTTCTGGCTTCATTAGGTTAAAAAAAAGTTCATCAATTAACGCAACATTGACAATAGTTTCTCGTGGAGAACTTTATTTATAAGACTAAGTGTTTCTTATTACTGCAAATATTATTTTAGTGTCAACACATATTTGAGTTGATAGCTTTGTTTATTTACAATCTTATATAAGAACTTGCGTTGTGGAAGCTTGAACACACACACATATAAATATAAAGAAAATTAATGACTAAGTAGAATATTTCGTGTGATGCTTTTCGTCGTCCTTTAGAATTTAATCGGACTAAAAATGATGTTTACGTTGATGCAATTACACAGGAGCACGAAGGAGAGGGAATACTGAAATTTTAAACTTTTAAATGTAATTTTTAAAAATATGTGCCTGGTGCTTATATATATATATATATATATATATATATATATATATGGTTAAATAAAATAAAGACAAGAGGAAAACTGTATTTTAAATAGGCTACGCGTTTCGTCCTGTGATGGACTTTTTCAAGGCAAAAAGACGAAATGAGCTTTATTCTAAATTACGTATCTATAAACAAACAGTGAGAACTTTTCTTCTGAATAAATTGTTTACTCTTTTCAGAAGAACAGTTCTCGAGAGCGCCGCTATCCAATACTACCAAAACATCAATTTACGCCCCGGATTTTTTCCAATCTCACCTTTACTTATGGAAATTATACTAAAACAGACTAACATTCATAATAAAAATTTCAAAGAAAACGGTTGAATTCCCTTCATTTTAACATCTCTTGACTTTGCGCTACACTTGAAGAAATTCTAAAACAGACTTACACACAAAATAAACAGTTCTCAAAGAAAACAGTCAAATTCCCTTCATTTTAATATCTCGTGACTTTACACTACACATGAAGAAATTCTAAAAACAAAAATTTTCTGTTGATCTTTTGAAATGATTTGTGAGCGTCTTTGTGGTTACCAACACTGTTTGTTTATAGATACGTAATTTAGAATAAAGCTCATTTCGTCTTTTTGCCTTGAAAAAGTCCATCACAGGACGAAACGCGTAGGCGATTTAAAATACAGTTTTCCTTTTGTCTTTATTTTATTTAACCATTCTGTCCTTAATCTCAGATTATAATTGAGTATATTTTTACACACACACACACACACACACACACACACACACACACACACACACACACATATATATATATATATATATACGCACACACACATACATACACACACAAAGAGGAAGGAGTACCTATCCTACAGCGATAGTTAACTAGCTTGTCTTGCACTGAGGTCATTCTTCTCTGGGCACCTCACCATTCTGTCTTTGTATCAGAAGAAGCTTAGTTAATGATTATCACAAATACGAAGAAGTTCCGGAACTTTGAACAGACACAACAATTCAAGTATCCAACATTTGTCATATGACGCGAGACATTTTAAACATTTTTTGAAATCACTTTACCTGTAACCATAGAACCTAATTTTCTAATAATTTTTATTTCTTTAAATAAATTATTTTATGCCTTAAGTTTACGACCTTTTAAAAAATACATCGTAATATACATATACATTTTAAAATGGAAGTCATTCTTAGAGTGACAAACTAGTAACAAACTAGTCTGGTAGATAATTAGCTCGTGTGTGTGTTCAGTCTTCATGGAAGCCTCCTTATGTTGATTTGTGTTTACTAAATGAATTATTCATATTACTAATAAAAATGAAAAAGGTTGCGCAACTATAGAACTATTTGGCATTTGTTCTTGCAATTCAATTTATATTTCGCAGTAAGAAAGTCAATTTGAATACAAATGGATACAAGGTTAATATATAAATATTTTATGAACTGCTTTTAGTCTGACACAAGGCTACAATCAAATAACAACAATAATTATTAATGTAAATGCGTGCAGAGATTAACAAAATAGTACTTGGGTCTACAGCCCATGGTTTGCGAGCAAATTAATGAAAATTAACAATACATGGATTTGTGTGCCTAAACATAGAATAATACTGACACTCCAGGGTTTGATTCATGCAAATCTCTAAAACAAAGACTAGACCCAAAGAGGAAGAAACGTATTTAATTACAATTATAATATAAATGAATATTATAATAAAAATATACTATACTATATATATATATTATAATATTCTAAATTTAGACAAAAAATTTAGTCTTCTGTAGTCGTATTTTAATATTACTAATGTAGAGTGAAAATATTTTCCTTTGAGCTGTGTTACAAACTTATCAATTAAAATACTTGAAATCAAAGAACATCAGCTTATCCTTTTTGTTTTGATGCTGAGAATCGATTGTAGATCAGTTTTAATTTTATCCTTTTTAGTTTGGAAAATCATCTTTCACGGTTACAGTTTGTGACAAGATAATCTGAACACTATTTACACATTCGGATAATTTTCTCCTTGTCTATTATACATATCTTGATGCTTGACATACCCCATATCAGGATGGGTGAGTGTGAGCAAACTTACCATTCAGATGTGATATATCCTAACCATTGTTGTCGATATGCTTTCTAAGTTGAAATGGAATAGACTCTTTGAGTAGTATCGGAATTGGTTTTTGCAGATATGCTCTGAACTATTGTAAGGTCCGTTTCAATACAAACATTCCGTTGAGCCTTTCTCAACTCTGAATGATATCACTTCATTATTCAATGTGTTATATAAGCCTGCACCATCAATGTCTATGAAATCACAACTAGCATGAGCAGTTGGTATTTCTGTGTCTTAAGAAGATATTGAACCTTAACTACTCTTTTTTCTTTTAGAGCTTTTTTTTTTATTTCTTTGAATCAAGGTTCTTTCATTTCCTTACCATTTGCCTCAGGAATTTCTGTATTTGTCATCAGAACTGCTGGTAATGATTCTTTGAGATCCTTATGAGGCTGCACTTTACATAAAAAAAACCTGATTGGTCTCCAGTATAGTTGACTTAGTCACTAGTGCCTGTCTGTGTGTAAAAACCAAACATTTTTAATGTTGAGAGATCATAAATGTTTCTCTCTGTCTCCTTTACAATAGCAGATGACATAAATGACTTGAAACACATCAATATTTCCTTCTCTTATTTTCATTGCTCATTTTTACTAACGCCACTTTCATATCACTTGATCATTTTTTGCCAAATATGTTTGTTTAAAAGAAAAAATATTTAAATATTTGTCGCAGAAAGTGTTTATTATAAAATAAACGGAACATTGAGCAAGCAATTAATTCTAAATATGAATACCTTTTAAATGCAATAATTTCTCTTAAACTGATTGACTTAATATGTGTATGAAATATTAAAAAACTTAAGGCAGACTATTTTATGCTTGTATGTTCATTTATGTATTTGTTCACTTGTTTTAAAATGTCTTCCACTGGACTGTAGAGTCATCCACGTAGATGCAACCCGCATAAACCATATATAAATCTTGTATCTATTACAACAGAGATCATTCAGTGAAAATCAATCTCACTGCGCTCTCACATAATCTTTGAGGTGAACTTGATATATACCTCAAAAAGCAGACATTCTACATAGATAATAGGCGTATGTAGGGGGATATTTACTTACATTTGAATGATATATTAAGAATTGTAATCATATATTGTCAGATTGAAGAGAAGTGCTTTCAAATATAGTTTAAAAGAGCACAGAAGATATTGCGAAATGTTGAATTGAGTCTATAAAAATGTGAGTAACTAAGAAAAACTGCAGCAATTTGCTTTGACGCAGTTATGTATTGATCTAGGAGGTAGACAGTGTGCCAAACATTTCTGAGAATTTAAAGAACTAATTTACACGTCCCATATATATATATATATATATATATATATATATATATATATATATATATATATATATATTCGCAACTGAGAGCAAACCGAGTACAATCAATAAAAGAGTGTTTGATGAGAGAGATATATTTGGTGCGCCTTTCTCATTATACTGAATTCTTGGTGCAATTGTATTTAAAATAACAACGCGTAATTTGGTTAGAAAATCGAAAAAAAAAACGCGTTAGAACAATGCAGTTAAATAGAATTTTTGATTATTTTCAAATGTTAACCATTTATATTATCAATATATTTTTTAACGTTTTGCTAATGAAAAAGTACTTTGAAAATCTAGAAGTCGGACCGTTATTTTCATTAAGTTGTTAAGTAAAAAGACAGTATTTCTTTTACAATATACAGTTAATTTTATTAAATAACTTCGAAACATATCTCTAGTACACATTTTGGATTTTTATTTGTTGTTTACAGTTTTCATTTATAATGGCGGTTCGATGAGTTGCGATTGAATGTGCGAATGTTTTAAAAAATGCCTAAAAACCTTTTATATACGGAAATTACTTTTTGTTTTAATCCGGATTAGCATACAGCTATCATCTTTCAAATAAACCCTGAATTTAAATTCAAAGAAATTATTTAAATTATTTAAAATTTTCGTTTTTTAGGATGTTCGTGGTACTATAATTACATATTTCAGAACCATTTTTCTAAGAGATTCTAATTACATTCACATTCACCGCGGCAATGTTTTTTACAATATTATAACAATATGTGGACCAAATACAATGCGATATTTGTTATTTACCATTTTATAAATAAATAACCATGAAAATATTTTTATTCATAACTTTATAAAAGTATCTATGAACTGTAGAACAAGAAAAATATATCAACATATATATTTCAGATATCACACATTTTCTTCTCAAATTATTTTATATCTCAGATTACTTTTTGTTTTAATTTTTCATTTTTTATAATCCTCATCTAGTATCAAGGATGCCTAATGTAAACAAAAAAACAAAAAAATCCAAGCAATTACAAGTTAAAAAACATAATTTTGAAAGTTTTTTTTTTTAAATCGTTGCTAATTTTTATAAAAATGTCTAGAAAATATACCAAAGAAAATGATTTATTATCGGTTAAGTGCTGAATGATGCAGAAATTTGAAATGAAAAGCGGGCACTAAACACCTTGACTAAAGAAATTGGCGAAACTGGCGAATTGTGTTCTTTGGGATATTTGGCAAAACATCGATTACTTACTAATCGATTCGAACTTTATAAAATGGTAAATAATTCAAATTTCATTATAATTGGTTCACATAATTTAGTAATCTTTCTATAAATTTATGAATAAAAAATTGTTTTCATTTATATTTCTTTATAAATTGTTAAAGGATAAACACTGCAATGTATTTAGTTGGTTCGCATAATTTTATAATGCAAATATTCAATTATCCTTAAAAAAAAACACTCTAATAAATGTTTAATATTTTCTTGTAAATTCTGGCTTTCATATGGTCGGGTTTTATTAAAATATTAAATATCGCATTTTAAAACAACAAACATTGCCGAGTTGAGTAATCAGAATATATAGTAATAGCAGGGTTAAGGGGAAAACAGTCTTTTTGATACCCTTTTTTTGTGGTTACGAAGGCTAAACTTTTCCATACTTTCTATTAAAGTTCAATTTAAATAATTTCGAGATAATGATATCGATTCTACTTCTTAACGTGTTTAAAAGATTGTTTCTCATTGGAAACAATCTCTCTATCCCACAATAGATTATTATATCTTATTATTTAAATTTCGTTTTCGTTCAATATTATAGTTTTCCATCTTATTTTTTATACCTCGTTCATATGTTGTGTTTTCGGTTTCTCTTCATTCTTTTGTTTACTTGAATGCCATTTTTATTCTTGTAAGTCGCTTTTTTCTGCCCTTGACTTTCAAGTCACTTAACTGTCGAGTCGACGCCATCCTCGGTAATCACTATTTTTCTTTCTATTTCTTTTTTTTTTTCTTCATAGTCTTTCGGGTGTAGAGACTTGTGCATTGTTATTAGTTTTATTATTTAGTGTAACACGTTTCTAAGTTCCACGCCTGATCAATTTAAGAAGGGTTCGGAGTAACTCACAACTGAGACTGCCTACATGTTTATTCATTTTATCTTTATTATCAATACTAATAATTTTAGCAGCTTAAATAAAAAAAAATCATAATGATGGATGTTATTAATTTCCTTTTTGATTTTCGAATAATGCAGATTAAAAAAATCTAGTAAGTAAATATCATGAGTAAATATCTGTATTTGCTTTATAAAACAGAATATTCTCAATTATTGATTTTTTTAGAGAACTAGGCAGTTAATTTTGATAGGACATGCACCAATCATTGACGAATCTCTAAGAATAAGTAATGTCTATTGAAACGTTATAGACTTTAATTTATAGTCTTAATTCTAACAGAATCTCTTCATAGCGCAACCAAGTACGGACATGAGAGATATTAAATCATTTTAATAATTGTCTTTTTTCTGTTTTGAACTACTTTCGCTTGCTCCTGGAAATACATTCATTTTGAATATTGATCCTTATGCTGCTCCCGTTTTAATGACCTAGAATCTAGAGTTACAATGAAAAGTTCAAAATAGCATTTCCACGCTTTCATTTAAAGAATAATAACGCATGTGTCCCTACTGACGTCTGCACTGAGAAGAGTTGGAATTAGGCCATGATTTAAAATTTATTATATTTTAAGCTGATTTCGGAAACGCTGAAAGAATAAATTTTATGAGTTTGGTTTACTACCAAGAATTGCTAATAAGTGTTTGTTCTTTCTCAAGAGTATCCTCCGATGGATAACCTTGAGAGAGAAAAAAAATCTCATTTTAACCAAGAGAAAAACAAACACTTCTCTGTAGAAAAAGCTATTTCATAAAACTGACATCAGCAAAGGAAAGACAGATATAATGGAAATTGTGGGTGGAAGGAATTTTACTGATTTTCTTTTTGCCGTTAAACGTTTGATAACTAGTATCACCAATTTGCTAGTGAGGAGGAAATTTATAACTAAAACTTTCAATATTGCTAGCTACTATTGAACTAGTTTGATTTACAAAGAAGTAGTCAGAATTATGGCATGTTAAATTTATTAGTAAACATTTTCAGTTAAATATCTGAATGATTCATTGGTAAAATGTTAGTGCATCTTATGTGTGTGTATGTGTGCGTGGATGTGTGAGCATATATTGTTCCATATTTAAATATTTTGCGAAATTTTTGAATGGTAAGTTTGATTTTAACGTTGTTGTCATTAATGTTCACATAAAATTTAGATTGGAAAAAGTAAGCTAAATTACAATTGACATATGAAAATTCAAACGTCAGATATAGGCAATAGATGCATTACTTTTAAAGACAATCTAGCACTTAAACAATACCAGTCATTCTATACTTTCCAGTAAGTGGCTATTGATAACCGTAAAATATATCTCACCTAGGAAACCATTTCAGATCAGGATAGAAATTTCCTCGCAACCTTGAGTATTATTCTTCAATATCTATGACAGTGGTTGCTGAAAAGTTCTCGGCCGATCCAAGACGGGGATATTTTTTCGAACATGTCTGGTTAAATAATATCTACAAGTTTTGTCTATCAATTTTTTAATTAAATTTTTCAAATTTACGAATTGGTAGAGAGAACTTATATTTATATTATTTAACCAAACAGGCACCGATGGCTTAGGGAGTAGAGACTCCGACTGACACCAAATCGGTCGAGTTTCGATCCCGGCCAGAAGCAAGTGGATATGTCTAGCCACACTGATGAGCTGTGATACAGCGAAACGGGCTTGTATGTGGATGACTATTATATATATATATTCCATTTTTAAACGAGTTATTTCGCTACCCAGGTTTCTACTATGAGTGGTGTCTTCAGGCGATTATTAATGAATGCTATTATATTTTACCGTTTTTCTTCTTAAGAACGCTCTTGTAACGGTGTTTTATTTGAACGTTCACGTGGCAGAGAATTTATGAACGCGTATTGTTGAAATTCAAACGAATTATGCCGTTTTCATCCATGGTTGTATGAAACTAAGAGGTATTTCTTAGTGTGGATGCATTTTGTCATAATTTCTGTTCTTTCATTTAACGGTTCGTCTTTATTTGGGTATGTCATAGTTTCTAATTTTACTTCTTGGTACAGTCTACATATTTGTCCACCGTTTTAAGGCTTGGCTGTTTTTACAATGCTCCACGTGATGTGTGGATCTTTTTCATATTTTGATTTCAATTTCCAGACGTGGTTAGCCAATTTTGTATTGTTTTTTATTTTTTCTATTTTAAATGTAGATCTTTGGCTGAACCACCTGGTCTTAAAGGTGTCTTTGGTTGAGACCAAATATATTTTGTTTTGGTCATCTGGGTCATGCCTTATAAATTATTTCTTTTGTGTTAAAGAGACCTTGAAGTGGACATTTATTTTTGTCCCTGCAGTTGCATTCTTTGTTGGTGGTTTTGTTTTGTACGATGCTATTTAAGTTTCTGGCGTTTTGACCTTTTATGAAACTATCTACATTTTTAGTGCAGCCATAACTTTGATTGTGTTTTTGTTGAAAATTTTGTTTAATTCTGATTCTTTTGGAAAATGCTTATCTATCAGTTTAAAAAATATATTGACCTATTTTGGTCTTTACTTCTTTATTAAATAGTGGGTTGAACCAGATAATGTTTCATTTTCTATTGTTGTTTTTGATTTGTCTGTTTGGTTGAGAATTATATTGCAATATGTTTTTATGGCCAGAATTTCTTAGTGCATCCTCATATACATTTTTCTTTTCATTAAACATTGATTTGTTTGACGAATTATTAGATAGTCTGTGTTCTAAATTCTCTGCCACGTGAACGTTCAAATAAAACACCATTACAAGAGCGTTCTTAAAAAGAAAAACGGTAAAAGGTAAAATCAGTTATTAAAAATCACCTGAAGACACCACTCATGGTAGAAACCTGGGCAGCGAAATAACTCGTTTAAAAATGGAAAATAGTCAAAAGTTCTACAATATAATTGTATAGAACACTTTTTAATACAAATGTGTACTGGACTAACCCTATTAGGACCAAAAACTAAGTATTAAACAATCAATCAATCAATCAATCAATCAATCAATCAATCAATATATATATATATATATATATATATATATATATATATATATATATATATATTGTATTGAGGCAATATAATTATTTAAATATATATATTGTTAAATATAACAGACAATGAATGTCTGTTATGTTTAATCATCAACCTTTCTAAGCATTGTATTTTAGCTTTAATTTCTGGTGAAAATAACGACAAAATTGTCCAATATGTGGATAATGTTTTATTACGCTGATCCTAAACGTTCGGCTTACACAAGCGATCTTCAATGTGATTGCAGGGACATTAACATAAATATATTCACCATCAAAGATGATATTATCTTGTGTTGATATAGAACATTGCTATGCGACGATAACTGTCACCGAATAGCAGACGCAGGTCGTAAATTAGTAATGCGGTTCTATGACGTCATACCACGTGAGAGACCGAAATATTAACAACAGAACCATATGTCTAAATGCAATATAATGTATTGTGACTAGTTTGAAATGTAATTTCATTGAGTGTGAGTTGCATTGATTTAATGTAGATTGTCTCCAATATCTGAAGGTTCTTTTTACTGTGTGTATGTGTGAGTATTATTGTGTTATCGACTAAAATTTGTCTAATATTAAGTACATGGCTATGTTTTTCTAAGAAATGTTGTTTAATAGAACATTGATGAGAAAGGCAACAGGTAAGTCTACAGGAGAGCGTGGTTGTAGTAAAATCAATATATGTAGTGGGCTTATTATTAGTATCAGAGATACAATCTCTGAACGGGCATGTAAATTGATACACTACATTGGTTTTCTGTAGAGGATTTGCTTGTGTGGTTGTAGGGTTATTAGAGACTATGTGGTTAATTGTTTTACATTTTTTATAATATATGATGAGCTTAATTTGTTTATTATTATTATTAATGGGTTTAATATTTCTACCTATTATGTTTTGAGTGTTGTTTCATCATGTTTGTAATTATTATGCATTTGGTTGCAATAGTATAAGTTAAAAGTGTTACGTTTATTTCGACGTACAGTATTATTATTAATATTATCAATTTTGTTAGAGGTATTATGAAGTTTAGTGAAATACATTTTAAAGTGTTGATCGATGACGGAGTTAGGAAATCCATTGTTAACAAGTGTTTGTTTAATGTTATGTAATTCTTTATAGAATATAGCTTTGGAAAAAGATACCATTTATGTGCGTTGAATTAAAATATTTATAACGGCTAACTTATATCATTGTGGGCATTCACTATTATAATTAAGAAGACACGTGTTAACGCTAGTTAGTTTCCTATATAGAGAAGTAGTAAACATATGTGTGTTGGAATCAATAAATACATCATGGAATGGAATTTTATTATTAATATTAAGTTCTAATGTAACTTTGAGGACGGAGCGACTTTCAAATTTGTTTTTAAGTTGTGTAATTTAATCAATATTTTTAACTAAAACGAAAAGGTCATTTATGTATCTTACATATATAGGGATTTTATTAATGTCATTAAGTATTTTATTTTCTAAATGTGTCATATAATAATAAGAAAAGAGGAAACCTAAAAAAAGAACTCATCGCGATTCCATCTGTTTGAGTATAAATATTACATAGGGGGTTATGAAAAGGTACTAACAATTTTTTTTTAAATTATATAGATTTTTAAAAAATTAGATAGATAGATAGATAGATAGATAGATAGATAGATAGATAGATATGAAAAGACTTAGATAGATAGATAGATAGATAGATAGATAGATAGATAGATAGATAGAGTTATATCAGTAATTTTGTAGCCTAACGATACATTTTTTTTAATTTTCGAGATGCTGAATTATCATTATTATGCAGATTTATTCAAACTAGTATGTTCATCATAGCTGTTATAATCCCAACATATATTTTGGCATGGACAATCTTCTAGTGTGAATTGAGTAAAGGACTAAATTCAAAATATCTAAAAGGTTATCAACTATGGCAAACAGCTGAAGAATGCCGAAGAGTACAACGACCGAGATGATGTTGTGGCAATAACAATCAGGATTGCTAGTTCGAGTAAATCCGTGTTCAATGAAAATCCATTTTATACAAAAACTTTCTATTTAGTCGTGATTATAAATCATACAGTTCGAACATTATCGTGATATTTTGAAATTTTCAGGTTAGACTACAGATTCATTGATTCAACCTTGTATATTATCACCAAAACTAGTATTTAAAGGTTTATATGTAAAACCATTCAATAATGCAGTAGTTAATGTGCGGATCAAGCAAGATATTGATAATGATTTTATTCATTACATGGTTTTTGCTAAGTGTGACCTTGGATCAACCTTATATTAATTTAACAAATATCTATATTACTGTTTTTGGAAAAATGAGTTTGATTCATAGTTCTTTGTTTTGTAGGTATGAAATCTGGAACAAATATTGATACTGTATTTAATGCATATTTAACAAGAATTTAGTTTGTTTGTTGCGATCATGTTACCATTTTCCGTCTGAATTTTAATGATATATTTACAATGAATGTGTCCATGACAAATGAATAAAAGTCAGTAAAATATAATCAATACTCTACTCGGTTTTTATTTTGAAAGTCAAATTACAAAAGGGATTCAAATTTTAATACATGAACAAACGACAAAGTGACCTTTTTGTTATTCTGTTAGCCTTGAGTCACACTGCAAGTCAAATGACTCCAAACCTCTTATATCCGACACTTATCACTGATGCCTCAGTAATTATGTCTTTCTTCACATTAATTTTGTTCATAATGGACACAAGTTGCTCAGGTTATGGACTAAAATAGACCGATGAATTCAGTACATTTAGACTCCCACACACACTCACATATATTAGCACACGCATATGCATGAATGTATACACTAAACCTACACTTATAAACGCACTTGCATATTGTACGAGAAATTGACACGGGAATGTACATAATTACATATATGTATTTATATATACGCCCACAAAATTTTGTATGCCTTTGTGCATATAATTAAGGTAGGCTTATTGCATCCCAGCGGAAAATGACATTTCTAAACTTACGCAGACACATCTATTTACATGCCTCTGACACAGAAATGATAGTATGAAATAGGCCAGATATAACATTCCTTCCCTCCGCACAACACACACACACACACACACACACACACACACACACACACACACACACACGCGCGCGTAGAAATATGTAATAAAAACAGCATTAATTGCTTCCAAATATATTACTGCTTACTACATTGACAAAATAAAATACAAAAACACAAACATAAAATGATGTGTTTATAATCTTATTGATACACTTAAAACATCATATGTTCATATGCACGCATCTGTTTCTGTAAGATTCCCTATGGAGTGCTTATTTAGACCTTATTGGCACAAAATGTCTGTACATCGTCCGTAGTTAAATAGAAAATCTTATTCACACTCTTACTTAATGTTCGTTTTGTTTCGAACGGCTACAGTGTCTCATTCTCAACTTTAGTCATATTATATCACGGCTGGCTGAATAAAGACTGAGTAGGTGAAAGATAAAACAAAACTTCGGTTTTAATGGGCTCTGCTTATGATTCACACAACATTGGTAGACCTTGGCAAATTCGATTCGTATTATGACAAATAAATGGAAAGGCAATGAAAGCAAAACTGCCTGTTTAATAAGAAAGAGCAAGATAGAAGAAAACCAAGATAAAATATTATTGTATTATCCGTCGATATCGAATGGAAACACTATAAATCTTTAAAATGAAATACATGAATATGTCTTTCATGTATGTCCATACATAGATAAGCGTATATCATAAGCACACGCGCTCGCGCGTGTGTGTGTCAGTGTGCGCATATGTGCGTATGAGTGTATGCGTGCAAGTGTGCGATTGAGTGTGCGTGCGTGTATGATGGTTAATTTTCCAAAAATTCATGTTAAATTGATGTTAATAAAGCTGGGTAGTCACACACATATATAATCTTATTTATTGCCAGTCACAAAGACATGCGTAATTTCATATGAACGTCAGTAAAGTTTCCATAAGCAAATATGTATTGTAATACGAAAAATACAAACAGGCACACACATAGTTGAGTGAATCCTGAAAAGTTCACGGCTGTACCAAGATTTTCAAAAGTATGTTAAGTTGAGAACTTTTCAACACTTCTTCGTACATAATGCTCTAATTCTGCTAGGGTTAAGTTGAATGACATTTTCGCTGTTCTAAAGTGTCTAAATGATAACAATACTACATGCTAGTACGTGTTCCTCCAATTTGAAGCGGGTAAATAACATCATCACAATACGATTTAACTTAGTTAAAAATTGACTTTTCTAAAGATGAACGTGTTTTCGGAGCACGCATGATCTAAAAATTTTAAACAGGCCATAATACTATCGAAGCAACCCGAAATATAACGTTTATGAGATAGATTCTTTAAACTTTATATTGTCGAGTATAATTTGAAAGGTTGAGAAAAGATGATTTTATCGTAAGAAATATGTCATCAATAGATTAACACGTTCAGTTTAATAATGACATGTCTTCAATTTGATTGAAATAGTGCTTTAAGCTGAATTGAAACCATTTATGGTACATCTTTATTTGCAGCAACTTGAAAAGGGAACTAAAGTTGAAAAATGCCTCCCATAATTTGACAGAAGCTAACCATATAAATAAATATTTATTGTTGGAAGTTAAAACATTTCAAGATTGCTTTAAAAGGGAAAGAGGCATTTTTCTGATCAATTGCAACTTCAACTAATGACTTTATTTTATCACCACACCGTTCTTTTACTCATTGATTTCCACATATTATGGAATTTACAGAACCATCAAGAGGAAGAGTTTGCTCTAGAATCATTTCTTCGAAGCAAAAAGATAAAAAACTGTACTATGACGATTGTGAATCATTGAAAAAATATTGATAATGGGAGACATATGTTAATGAATTACTTCTAATTAAACATGAAATTTTTATATATTAACTGACCCTAAATTCAGATAATCCAATAATTAAAATCCTATGAAGTCTTTCCTTGCTTGATCATTTGTGTTTTATTCTAAATAATTTTCGAAAATATTTGTTGGATACAATTTGTTCAGTGTAAATTTATCAGAATATTGTTTTTTACTAGCATATCAAAATATAATTAAACTAAAAAAATACTTTTTACTGTATCAATAATTTTATGAACACAATATAAGCAAAGGTTTCTCATTGCAGACGCACACTTCTATGAACATAATTATTATTACATATGCATGCAATTTGGACTCATGAATATTACGGTTACACACAAACACACATATGTATACACACACATGCAATATATATATATATATGTGTGTGGGGGGTGCGTGTGTGTGGGGGTGTATTTTACGCATTATTCTATAGTAATGAATTGAGTTCTCTTGGCTGCTGGCGTGTGTATACACCGAGTCTATATAACACGTTACTCTCTCTCTCTCTCTCTCTCTCTCTCTCTCTCTCTCTCTCAACCGTGCACCGATAGCTTAGGGTGAATTTCGATCCCGGCTGAAAACAATCGGATGTCTAGCCACATTAATGAGCTGTGAGACAGCAGATCAGGCTTTTATGTGGATGACTAAGTATGCTCTCGTTATCTGCTTGTGTTCTCTAGAGGGTAAAATTTAAGAAAACAGTTGCCACTTCTGCAATTTACGCAATCATGAATTTAGTTTTCCTGGCTGATGGCGTGTGTATAAGATGTTAAAATCTCCTTTTCTCTCTTAGCCGTGCGCCGATTTCTTAGGGGTAGGCTCTCTGACTGATACCAAAACGTTTGAGCTTTGATCTCAGCTGGAACAATCGGATATCTAGCCACACTGATGAGCTGTTAAAAAGAAATTCTTTTCTTTTTCTGTTTTTTAAAGTAATCTTTTTTTATTACAGAAAGCACAACACGTCAAAGATTTGCAAGTAGTGTTGCTGCCTTTGGTTCGAATAATTGCCTCAATGTGGCCTTGAATAGAGCAAGTTCCAGATTTTCTTTGGGAATGTTTTCCTATTTTTCTTGGCAGTAATCCCTATAATATTGGATATTGTGTGTGTGTGTTTTTTTTTGTTTTTTTTTGAGCATTTGTTTCTTCATTTCTAACCAGAACAGTTCAATTATATTGAAATCGTTTGTTTTCAGACTATTTATTAGATAGGCTACTTGTTGTAACTCTTTTGTCATTCTTGCCTTCAATGCTTCCTTTATTAAATTTTCTGAGACATCTTTTCGCATTATGTGACCAAGAAATTTCAACTTTTTCTTTCTGATTCTAAGCATAAATGTCCTTTTTGTTTTCATTTTCCTTAAAACTTCATCATTACTCATATTCTCTGTTCATGATATTCTCAGAATGTATTTATAGAATCACATCTCTTTTGCCTCATTTCCTTTCATTCAATAGGAATTTGTCCAGTATTCACTGCCATATAGAACAATTGATATTGGAAGACTGGTATTGCTTAACAGTCCAAAATTCTCATCTTTGTCTCTATCAACATTCTTTTTCTTGTTTAGCTTTTGGAAGGCATCTTTCAGTATGTCAATACGCGGTGTCATGTTTTGTGTCATCTGTTAAAACATTTCCCAAATATTTAAATTTCTGTACTTGATTGAATTTGCCGTCTCCAATTCGTAGCTCGCATCTTGGGCTGTTCATCTTGTTAATGACCATACATTCTGTCTTCTTACAATTGACAGTTAGTCTTTTTTCTCGCTTTCATTTATAACTTTGTCTATAAATTTCTACAGTTTTTTTGTTTTTATTATTGCGGCTGCCATCTAAACGGTGTCATTTGCGTATCTTATGTTGGTGACAATAACGCAAATAATAAATCCTGGAACAACTTCTAGTTCTCTTAGGATTGTCCCACTGTAAAGGTTAAATAAATCCGCTGCGAAGATACATCTTTGTTTTACGTCCCTTTCTATTTCACTGCACTTATTCAGCTCATTTCGTATCTGTATGTAGTTGTTTTTTTCCCAGTATCTATTCTGGGTTATTCGAATATATTTCCTAAATATACTCAGTTTACCAAGCAATATAGATTATTGTGTCGTACCATATCAAATGTTTTTTGCGGAGCCTATGAAACAATTATATATCTTGTATTTATATTGACCACTCCGATATAATTCTGATCATAAATATGGCATTTTTTGTTCACTGTTCTTGTACTATTTATGATCTAATTCTGATATGCGCTCTATTCGTCAGAATCAGGATGATAAGCTTGGTTATGGAACCCATTAAGCTAATTTTATCCGATGGAGCTCGCATTCATTTGCACCTTACTTCTTAGGATTCTCAGCTCTACGAAAATAAATCTACTCAAGTCTTCTGAGATGTCGCCACTGTTGTATATATCATATATTATTTTCTGTAATCTTGTTAATGCCTAAATCGTTTAATGTTGCTAGCATCTCTGTTACAATTTCCTCTGGTCCTTCTGCTTTATTTTTGTTCATCTTAGCCAGTGTTTGTCTTACTCCAGACTTTAATATTCAGTTTCTTCTATATTTTTTGTGCATTGTAGGTTTATCTCTTTCGCTAACTATAGAAACTAACTATAGAAACATCTCTACAGAGATTTAAAAAAAGTATCTGAAAAACATAGATGCAGCAGGCCTGAGCAACAAGATCAAGGACAGAAAACAATCCCTTTTCTTACATATATACAATCTAAAGAAGAAACGATCGTTTTGGAAAAAGAATTGATACTGCAGTAATGAAATGAACACGAGAGAACTTTCCCATGACAACATAGAAATCTACAATGCATAAATTTGGAATGACCCAGGATATTAAAATATGAAATAAGTACAGCAATGGCCAAGATAAAAAAAAAAATGCAGTAGAAACATGCTACTAGATTTACCTTTTACCGTTGAAATAATTAAATGTAGCCTCCCCTTCTGCTCGAATAGTTTCTTTTCTCGCACTTCCCGCCTGTGAAACACCCTTCCGTTCACTTGTTTCCCTGATAGCTACAATTTCCAAAAAAGTTGAATGCATCGTTACATACGATCTTTTATCTTCTTGAATTCCATTCATCTTTTATTCTTTCTTCACTATTCACTGCACTAGTATTTTTCTTTTATTGTAATCTCCTGCACACCAGTGACGGTTTTTGCCCTTGCTTGGGGTGAAATGATTAAAAAAAGAAAAAAACGTAGGACTAGATAATTTTTTTGGTAGAGATGCTGACAGCCTTTTATGACTTAGGTTAATAAGATTGCCGATAAATGAAATATACAATAGTGGTAAAATACCGAATGATCTAAGTAAACCAGGTGCCAATGAAAGCAAGTGCGAATGAAAGCGAACGTAATTAAACAATCAACTTGATGAAACACATCCGAAAACTAATTTTGGTGAATATAATAATAAAAGGAATAGAATTTGTAGTAGAATCAGACTGGAAATAATAGAACAATGCGGTTTTATATAAGACGCTAGAACAAGAAATTCTATATTAATGGTTATAATGCAGTCAGTACGAACAACAGAAATGCAGAAAAATGCCTACTTTTATGGTACTTTAACAAAGTCCTTTCTGTAATCGATGATATATCGTGGATTAAAGAAAGTCATTTATTACAACAGAAAGGACTTTTTGAAGTGTTAGGAAAACCAGATATACAAGGAAAGGATAAATGAATAATTTGCAATCTGTCTTTGGATCAAACGGCTATTTTGTGAATAGATCAAGAATTTATTAAGTGCGCCAAAATGAAAAGAGGAGCGTGTCAAGGATGTGATTTCCCGTTGGACTTTTTTAGCCAGTATTGTGAAATGATTGTAAGAAAATTAGAGAATTTAGAAGGATTTATTGTTGGTGGATGTAACATTAAAACATATTCTATGCAGATGACACTGTTGATGGCAGATACAAAAGTAAAACTGAAAGAACTTTTAGACACGACTGCAGATGAAACTATTCATTGTAAGAAGACAGAAAGCATAGTGATGAGTTACAGGGACAGCTCAATTTGTGCGTTATGAATATCGGACATCAGTATTAAATACGTGTTGAAATCCACTTATCTGGGCAGTGTAAGAACAAACGAAAGAAAATGTGACACGTAAGAATAAGTAAATGAAAGAGAAATAAAAAAGAAGAAAAAGAAAAGAAAAAGAATGCTATGTAAGATCTACTTTACTTTATGGCAATGAATGTTGGACATTTTTTTCATAAGTGACTTGAAACAACCGAGATGTAGTTCTATGAATGAATGTTGATAACGACATGGATAAAACATGCGAGTTCAATGGAGAATAGAAACTACAAAGAAACCGTTGCTAAAAATTTAAAAAAAAAATAGACAGCTGAAGTTTTGGAGATACGTAAAGAGGAAAGACGGTTTGAAGAATTTAACGCTGACAGGATGCATCAAAAGCAAGGAAAACAGAGGAAAACGGTGAATAAAATAACCGACAAGTTTTTACAAATGAATGAAGGAACAAGTATCGCGAAAACAAAAAGAGTTGTAAAGAACTAAATATCATTAAGAGCAACAAAAGACACGAAGACACATAGCAAGCACATACGCGTACACTCACACATATACACACACACATACACACGCAGTGTAACTACACACACATTAAACACATACAAATCAGTATATGCAGGGAAGAATCTAAACGCACTGGATGAGAAACCATATTCTGAGTGTTTGACAAATCAGAAAAAGAAACTGTAAATCGACGAACGACAGTAAAAAACACAAAGACTGAACTAAAGGCGCGAAAATGTAAGAAACGCGATATAAACTAGGCGCGATTGTTTGTAAAGAAGGCACTGGGCGGGAAAGAAAATCGATGAATAATAGCAAAGAACGGGAACGAAAGGAAGACAATGAATGAAAAACAAATGAGAGCAAAGAAGAAAGATAGAATCAAATAAAAATGGAATTTTATCGGAATGCTAGTGATTGCAGAAAGAGATACAAATTTATTTTCAATCCATCGCTCTTCTTCAGTGATATCTCACACTTCTTCACTCACATTTTCTGCCCAAACAAATAACTTTTCCTTTCTGCTTCACTTGAGCCTCCAACACTGGTTAAGTAGATGAATCATCATCATCTTCATCATCATCAAATATATCTGTATCGTCGTTGTTATTAATCCTTACTTTCGTTCTTGATAGTGTTGCGTTTTTGATGTAAAGACATTAGCAGAAGGAGCAGCTGCCACAGTCGTAGTCGTGTTTGCGTAGCAGTATTACTTTGAGCATCAGTCGTGTGGCTGAAATAAAAAAAAAATAAAAAACGACAGTATTCGCTTTTTTCTTTTTTTTTTCTTTTTACCTCCAATCTCTTTCTAGACACTAGTATTTTGAGTTGACGGTGATAATGATGATGACAACGCTGGAAGTACGAGATGGATGATGACATAAAAATATAAGGAACTGGGACTCTACTAGTGGTTTTCAGAAAAGAGACAGCGACGAAGAAGAGGAAGAGAGAGAGAGAGAGAGAGAGAGAGAGAGAGAGAGAGAATGTGCGTGTGTGAGTGAGTGTGTGTGAAAAAGAAGTGCTCAGATCACGTGACTCACGGTTGTTTGCAGCAACAGCAACAACGGTAGCAGCAGCAGTCGCGATCGGAGCACGATCGAGAGGCAAATTCTCAGATATATAAACAAAATTATTTACATATATGCAGAATCACTCTATGCAGTATATATTTCTAAAGGAAAATATCACCTGGAAGTAGTGTCACTTACTGGACACATTTTTTTTTCATATTTTTTTGTGGAATATATTCCGTACCTATCAGAGGAATTTTACATTTTTGATAAGTAAAGAAAAAAAAACAAAAAAACAAAAAAACCTAGTCTTTCGGAAATTGACTTTTTATAGGCACTTATTTTCTGCAAGTGATTCTAGAACGACTCCATAACAGAGAACGAACATCACATAACAAGTAAGTACAAATTTGTTATTTTAAATTTTGTTAAGAACATATCTAATAAAAGAGGAATAAAATATCGTGGTTTACTTTCATTTTATCTTTTTAATACATAATCCTTTTTATCTTTACGTTTCTTATTTTTGTACTAATTTTACTTTTTTTTAGTGATTAATGCTTCAACGTATTCCCTTTTTTTTTGTAAGGAAGCATTAATAAGATTAATCAGATTTTTTTGTAAAGAGCAATTTACAACTAGAGGATTTTCATCTTCACTTTCATTTCTTCTATATAATTTGTTTGAACCATAGAAAGAACAAAAGGGAGGAAAAAAAAAGAAAAAGAAAAATATCTCTTAAAGACACTCTCTTTCTTGATCTTTTCTTGATCAAAAAAGATCTACAAGAAATATTTTGGATTGCTATTTACAGACGCATGAATTGAAATTCATCACAGACATGTCTTGCCTCGCACAAGGAGTAGCAACAATGAAGATCAATGCATTTCATTCATGTGCATGTTGCACGCGTTTAAAAATATTATAATTATGCAATGATATTTGCTTAACGTTTGCAAAATTTATGCGTGCGTATATTAAGTAATCCGTAAGTTTAATTTGTAGGATATATTTCTAAAATATCTTTGTACTCATGTGAGCGTAGAGAACTTATACCTCTGCACCAAAATATATCATAATAAATTACTCTATTTTTGTAGTTTCAATAACTGTTCTTATAATTGCAACTTAATGGAAGAACGCTGAAAATGAAGACTTCTAAACAGGAGGTACCAACTTAAGAGATCTGGTTATTACACTTTAATCCAGAATGAAAAAAAATCAGTTATTGCTTTTAAAATGAGTCTCTTGTCATACAGGCTGTTTTGTATCTATGATACCTAATTAGAGTAAGTAATTATATTTTGATCGCTAAAACTCATGTTTACAGGTTTATGAATGTATATGTGTATGTGTAAAAAGCATATCAAGACTACGCGTATAAAATTGCATTTATGTGTATGTGTAATCTATTATTCATTTTTATTTGCTTGTATTTCATTATTGGTGTGTGTATGTGTGTGCGCGTGTTTTTCTACGTGTGTGCGAAGGTACGTATGTGTTTGTGCGTGAGCATATATAATAGATAGTTTTATGAGATTACTGGCTTATCTAGACTCATACAAGCAAAGGACAAGACTATTTCATTCGATTATTTATTTGGTAGTAAGAATGATGATGCCTTTAGTCTGGATTAATTATTCTGCTTCAAAAATATAATTAATACGCAAATATTGTAAATAAGTAAATATTGTTTGAATATATCTATCTGAATTCTATTTTGCTTTTCTTTCCCGATTTGTTCTATCCATTGGTTGAAATACTCTCCTTGTCTCTCTCTGTATATTTTATTACGTACCAAACAAATTGTCAATAACAATCTATAATAGAATTAGGCGTTATAAGCAGACAAATAATATACGCACATACATACAAACATAGCCATCGATATAGTTACACCACAGATAATTTATTTTGAGTATTTTGAATAGAATATGATATATCCAAGCATTTGTTTTTGTTTTATTATGAAGTGTTTTTATTCTTTCTATCGCTTTCAAAGAAAATGAGTGACACACACAACCAAGTATTGAATCGAAGATGTTTGCTGTGACACACTTCAACAGTCTGTCGTAGGCATTGTTAAGCAGTTGCATTTTCTGATGATAGCTGTGACTCAGAGCACGCATTCCAATAATTGAACATGTAGAGGATAAAGCTGTGAGTGTGCGTGTATAAGTGTATATGCGTAAATGTTTTTGCCTGAGCCATTGCATCTGTAATTATGCAGGAGCATACGTTTTCTACGCGCCTATATTAATAATGTAGATATGACTACAAGTATCACGAACACACACACACACACACACACACACACACACACACACACACACACACATATATATATATATATATATATATATATATATATATATATATAAAGCCTGTGTGTGTATTGGTACAGAAGTATATTTATATGAAATTATGCATTCATGTAGGCATTGGCATTATTCCTAACAAAATTTAGTAAATAGTGCCTGTACATCTGCATGTAGGCAAATTCATGCACCTATAGATTTATATTACATTCAACGACTGAATGGTTAGCGTGTTAGCGTTCAACCCATGAAACCTGGTCAATTTCTCAGATGATCCGAGTATAAAGCATTGTTAGGAAGTGCCAGAATACTATACCACGAGTTAACCTAAGTTCTGTGAGTGTAATTGAGGAGAAATCAATGTTCAGAAACCGTCGATTGTTGTTCAAGAACGAAGCCGCATATGATCGTGACCGAAGGTTTGAGTGTAATGGTCATGTGGAACTACTGATTACTCTAGAGTATGCGCTTTCTCCCAGTAATTCAAATTAAATTTAACTTATCCTAGTTGCAGCATAAAACGCAGATTGACTCTGAAGAAATATAAACGTTACTGAGCATCCATCTGTAACAGGGAATAGCTAGCTAAACAAGTAGACGAGTATACTCAGAAAATGATCAGCCGGCCACTATTATTTACTTTTTGTATGAAACATGGAAATATTCCAATGTGCATTTTCTAGATTGCACATAACATAAGCTTCCAGATCCTATCATAAGAACACGGGTGCCCTTCAAGGCTTTATCATAGGTCCTACGCTTTTCCTGATCTTTATCAGTGACGTAACCAGTTCTCAAGTAGGTATCCATGCAGATGACACTACTATTTACTCCCGTCTCAATAAGAAATGTGTAAGGGCTAAAAAGGTAAACCTCGCTGTTGCTCTTGAAAAAACCCGCTAATTTGTGATGGACGGGTGTAAAAAAATAAATTTTAATGCCTCCAAAACGAGGCAGCTCTCCTTTAACCATCACAGAAAAAACTTTTCTACTTTCAATCTGTATGGACTACGCTAGTCTCCCAGAAAGCAATATACTGCACCTCCTTAGCCTCACTCTCTCAGCTGACCTCAAGCGTAACGACTACATTGAATCAATAGCTACATCTACTCGTCAGAATCCATCTTGCATATATACAAATGTATCATTGGTCCATTCATTGAATACTGCAATGTAATCGATGCTAATTTGGCTCTCGACTTCAGTTAACTTTCTCACGCACGGTATGTGGCTTATCTCTGTCTTTTCTACAAATATTTTCATGGCTTCTGCCCTGGTTAACTTATCTTCCTGCTGCCTCGTGAAACGAGCAAAGAAAAAGAGAAAAGGCGCACATACAAGAGCTTGTGTTATTTGTGGGATGTCATTTATCTTTACAAATATCACCATATACTTAATTGGATCAAACAAATCTGACATTTTGTAATATTTGTCGGAGACTGTGTAAAACCAGTCTTCCCAGAATAACATTTCACTCTCAGAATTGACCTTTATTTAAGACCAGGCATCAGCTATTGATGGCATGCATTAGCTCGCTATCAATAGTTGCACCAGTCTGTGTGGTTCGAAATCCGCAATAGCCACGTATTGAATTATTCTGCATTGTGAATGATCTAGTATATAACTCGCTAATTCAGCTGATCGTCGTCTTGCGCCATTTCACACAAAAGATCTTGGAAAGACATTTAGCTCAAAGCTTTCCAGCAAATGATTTGACGTCCTTGCGCATGCACCGCGCGAAAAAAGGATGAGAAAGAGGCGATGGTGAACAGCAGTAAAATTCTTCAAATATCTATTGAATAGTTACTTAAAAAATACTTTTAAGCATTGATTGTTAATTGTTTAAGCATACATAATCAAAGGTCTGTATGTTGCATTTATAATATATATATATATATATATATATATATATATATATATATATTACAAGAAGCACACGTAGACCATCTTTTGTTTTAATAATAATACATACATACATACATATATATATATATATATATATATATATATATATATATATATATATATATATATATATATATATATATATATATATATTTAAGTCATCACCCAGAGTCGACAGATTGTTTCATGCTAAACGAAAACCATTGCCCAATGATTGTTTTGAGCATAAGCAAACAGTCACCTCAGGATGTTGACTTCAATGTCCACTTTTATGTTTACATACACTCTATCCCTGATATTGAGCCCTTTTTATTAAAATATAGCTTACCTTAAAACTATATTTTTACCCATTATATATATATATATATATATATATATATATATATATATAATAAAATAAAATAAATTTCGAAGTTCAAAACCGTTGAATGATCATTTCAACATGAAATCCCTAAGAGAGATTTCACATCTCATCGGCAACTATCAAATTTCAAAATGAAATAAAAGAATGAAATAAAAAAGATTTTGAAAAATTAAGAATTTACCGGCGGAATTATAAAAATTTACGTTACAAAAAAAACTAGATAGCAATCAATGACTGTTTTTAGATTTTTGGCAACATTACTTTTAGATTGAGTTGTCAGTGAAAAGTTTAAAAATTTGGCTTTGTCTAGCTTTACAAAGGGGAAGGGGTTAACGGAAGAAATAGTAAGTGGTGTTTGACTGAGAAGTGAGCTATACAAAATGGAAAGAGAGGGAGGAAAAAGGAAAAAAGAAAAAGAAAAAAAGAAAAATTAAATTTCCTTTTTCATAGATACGCTAGAGATGGGTTAAAGTATTAGAAAAAAGGTTTTCAGAAAAAACATTATTTGGGGGAAAAAGCTGATATATGATTTATTTAAATTTAATTAAATTAATCTATTAATTATAAACCTAGATTTAAATTAAAAATAAAATTAATAAAATATATTTTTTTAAAATTTCATTGTTTAAGTTGGTGAATACTGCCATAATCTTTGCCTTTAGCTCATCTTTGGATTTACAAGCCGTTTTGTTGATTTCTCGATCAACTGCCCCTACACATAATAACCACGAGGGTTGCAGTGTAGGGAGCTAGGTGGTCATATGTAAGCTGTGATATAGTAGCAGAAATGGTATGAAAACCATGACTGAGTCCATCTGATTGTGTGGCATGGTGCAGAGTCCTGTTGACAGACATAGGGTTTTGAAGAAACCACCCTTTTGATCCAAAGCAGTACTACCTTCTCAAGGCACTTGATGTAGGCTTTCGTGTTGAGTCTGAGGCTGTGTGGGAAGATTAATGCAGGCATAACGTCGCTATCACTAGTGATCGTTCCAAACACCATGATGTTCACTTGATATTTAGTTGTTTTCATTTTCTATACAATTTTTTGAGACACAGCTAGTCAAAGGTTGTTCTGAAAGGTTCGTATTGGTGTTTCTGGTGCAAATTCCAAGTAGTACAGCATGTCGTTTCCAACTTTCTGGAGGAGTGAATTGTGGTATGGTGGTCTTTTGCTCACTGACAGTAACCAACTGACCCTACTATACTGTGCAGTTGAAAAAAATCAAAAACAAACTACGCGCATGCGCGAAATTAAAAATATAAAATGGCAACAATTTACACATCGCACCTGTGTGTATGAGAGAGAGAGAGAGAGAGAGAGAGAGAGACAGACAGACAGACAGACAGACAGACAGACAGACAGACAGACAGAATATATATGACTAGCATCTCGAACAAGCTTGGGCAGAACATGTTAATGGGACAAGTGCTGCTTACAACTGCGAAGAAAAAAGAGATAGTGAAGAAACATGAACCATGCACACCCACGTCCTGAAAGGGTACGTCATGAAGAAGAAGAAGAGAAGGAAGAGGAAGAGGAGGAAGAGGAACAACCAAAATAAAACACCAAACTGACACTAAAATTCTGGCCCATTTTTCAGTAGTGGCTTGTTAAAGTGTTTTCCTCTAATGCAAGATCATTGAGTTTAATACGAAACTCTTTTCACATTTTTTTTAATATAATCATATCGCCACAAGCAAGGCATTTTACTGCCACTGTTTTGCAGGGCGATACATAGGAAGAAAGTTATGAGAAAGAGTAACAGGTTGTAGGAGGTGTCAGGAAGTGGGTAAGAGAAGGATGAGAATACTGATGAGAGTGGAGTGGACGGAGAAGGGAGCATGAGAGAGTGGATGCAGATGACTATTGACTTTACATTTAAATTCTTGGAGATTGTAGCTGTCGGGAAAGCAAGTAATTCGAAGGGAGTTCCACAGGCGGAAAGTGCGAGAAAACTTGTCTAAATTTGATTATAATAATGCAACCCTATTATTTAATCTTATTTATTTAATGCTTATTTAATATTTCTTTTTTTATTGTGCATACTGTAAGATTATATATATACATTAATATTTTAATTTTTCTCGACAGAATCTATTGCACAAATTTATAAGTCATCCTTCATCCATACCTTGAATATTGCTGCCAGATTTGGTCTGGTGCGCCTTTTATATATTTTGAGATTATTGATAAAATACAAAGAAGAATCTGCAATGTTATCGGTCTTGATCTGGTATTTCAGCTTCAGTCACTTTCCCATCGCCGTAACGTAGTTTCTCTGTGCCTTTTCTATAAATACTTTCATGGTAGTTATTCTGATAAACTTTCCTTTATGCTACCTTAATTTTGTGAATTTAAGCGCATTACTAGATAGGCGACAAGGTATCTTTGTTTTACATTTGAAAATATTACATTTTAGATGTAACCGTAACTTCTATGCTAACAATTTCGTCTATCTTATCTATTTGGAAATATTAGCTTGTGGAAATATCTTCCGGTTTCTTGCTTCAGAGTCAAGTTTGATCATCAAAAATTTAAATTCAATGTTAAACGCTATCTCGTGTTTTCTTAATTCCTGTTCTTTTATTGTTCTCTCTCCTTAATAGATTTTGTCTCATATTCTCCTACGCTCAGTAAGTTTGCGTCTTAGTAGCTTTATTGCCTTGCTTGGGGTGAAATGATTTAAAAAAATTTAACAATTTATACATATACAATAGTATATACGAATTATAGAACTCCAAATTCAGGAATCCTACCAATTATTGAATATAGTACATATTTTCTTTGTGTCAATTCATTATTTTTGTTAATAAAATAAATATAGGTGTGTCGCTTTCTCTCTCTCTCTCTCTCTCTCTCTCTCTCTCTCTCTCTCTCTCTCTCTCACACACACACACACACACCTAACGACGTAAACGTGAGAACAAACATTTATGGCCAATCCTTTAAATGTTAATAACAACCTTCACTTATCTAATTAACATTATTTGGTGAACGCACTTCTACAAACGGCTGATTCAATTTAATAAAAAATGAAAGTGCCAAATTCGATTTCTCATTCTGGCATGTATCGATGCCAATAAATGTGTACAATTTTCTTTTTACTATTTTCTTTATCAAACAAGTTGATGATGTAGCATACTCTACGAACAAAATCAGGCAAACACATTGATATAAGCATCTGTCTCTTCGTGTATCTATGTCTGTATACAAGCATGAAAATTCAATAAAGTGCATATATTTATGCTCATACATTTTGCATCTAAGATCAATAATCATAGCCGCAGATAAGGTCACGCCAAGGAAGAATTCTATATCAAAATATATTTCCTTTTTACAGTCAAACCTGTTGTTTTAGCTTCAGATGATTTGGGAAATTTGGAGCCCTTTAATTCTTTTCACAAGGAAACTTTCAAGTTTAAGGTGCAATTGCGGCATTTTTGAATTTTTTAAATTTAGTAACTTACATATAACTATTCTGTAAGATCCGGTTTCAGATCTTCTAATCTCAGTGAGATTTGTATTATCTCTTTGTCTGATTCGTAAAAATAAGATTAGATCAGTAAACGCTCGAATAACATCTATATAATCCTACCTTTTTATGATGCCCTTGAATATCGAGAATCAATATTATTCATAAGTGAACAGATAAACAGCTGACAGCAAAATGAGGAATGTTTGAAAATCCATTTTATTTATTTTCATAACGAAAATGTGAAAATATTTTAATAATTTCTTAAAATAATTTAAGAATAGTCAATAAAACAGATATATTTTTTATAATCATATCGCCCCAAGCAAGGCATTTAACTGCCACTGTTGTACATAGGACAAAAGTTATGAGGAAGAGTGACAGGTTATAGGGGGTGTCGGGAAGTGGGTAAGAGAAGGATGAGAACACTGATGAGAGTGGAGTGGACGGAGAAAGGAGCATGAGAGAGAAGATGCAGGTTGGTGAGATAGGAGCTGACTATTGACTTTACATCTAAATTCTTGAAGATTGTAGTTGTCGGGGAAGCGAGTAAACGGAAGGGAATTCCACAGGCGGGAAGTGCGAGTAAATAAGCTACTGGAGTAGAATTTGCGTTTACATTTAATTGGTTTCACAGTAAAAGGGGTGGGATCTAGTTGCTAATCTTGTGGCACGAGTAAATTTATATATAGGGGGAACCAGTGAGCTAAGTTCATCGGAGCAGACATCGTGAAAGTATTTGTATAAGAGACACAGGGAAGCCACATTGCGCCAGTGAGAAAATGACTGTATCTGAGCTGCCAAGTCGGGATCGATCACATTACAGATTCTCCGTTAGATTTTGTCAAGGACACCTAGGTGGATGGCAGGAACACCCGACCAGATATGACAGCAGTATTCAATGCACGGGCGGATGGTAGATTTAGATATGTGCAGGATTATTTCAGATGGGAAAAAATTCCCGGCCCTACACAGCGAATTGACTTTCTTAGAAACGGATTTAGCTATGGATTCTACATAGTCATTCCACTTGAGGTCTGTTGTTAGAGGAGGCGCAGTGTTTTGCTTTCGGTGAGACTAGCCTGATCCATGCTAATGGGGGGGGGAGCAGCGATTGCCTGTGATGGTTAATAGATAGCAGCTTCTTTTTGGAAACATTAAAATTCTCGAACTATTTCTTAACCCAGTCCGCCATGGATTGAAGATCCTTTCAAACTTGACAGCGAGGTTTGCTTTGTCAGATTCGGTTGATTTTTGATCGAGGCGAGAGTAAACTGTAGTGTTGTCAGCGTATATGCCTACTTTGGATTTTATTACATCGGGGAGATCGTTAATGTAGATAAGGAAAAGCGTAAAACCTAGAATAGAGCCCTGAGAGACACCCGCGTTTGTTTGATAGTATTGGGAGGCATGTTCGTTCAATACTACATTCATTGTGCTATTTGAAAGGAATGACTGGATAAGGTCAAACGATTGTCCAGTTATACCATAGCCTCGCAGCTTGCGCAGAAGGTCAGCATGCCAGACTCTGTCAAACCCTTTGGAGATATCTTGGGCAACAGATGGGGCTTCGCCATTCTTGTCGAGAGCCTGGTGTATATACTCAGTGTTGGTTGTGAGCATATCAGCAGTAGACCTGGTGAAGCGGAAACCATACTGTTTGTCATGGAAGAGTCTGTGGGCTGTGAGATGTTGAACCACCTAGGCGTTGATGATGGTTTCGGACACTTAGCCCAAAATCGATAGGAGGCTGATAGGGCGATAATTAGAGGGGTCAGAGAGTTGACCGGTGTTTTTATTTATTGAAATATTATATATAAGTCAGCAATAAGTTTTAATGACAGCATGAATGCTTTCTGAGATTTATGTTATTCTGAACTGAAAACACGAAATACTTAGATTTTGAGCCAACTGAAAACGTTTCTTTTTTGCGATTATTGTAAAATACGCCCTGGTTTAAAGACTGTGTATGATTATCTCTTTGTTATCAAACATTTTGCTATGAATATGATAAAAAATGAAAATAATAATATGAAGTCAGTAACGTGCAGAAGAGGATGGCAGAGGGTGCGAATGCCCCGGGTATCTATATCGGGAGGACATCTAATCAAAGAGTGAAATAGAAATTTAGTTTTTGAAATTTGAAATAAAGTATTTATTTCATGTTTCATCTGTTTTTGCATATCACACATTTCTCAGTACTAGTTCCTTTAGCCCACTACCACTTGAGACTTAGGGTCATACAATCAAGGTGTTGGCCTCGAGAATCACCAAACCTTTTTGCGCTACTCTATGAATGACAAATTACTGAAAGTGATGGATAGTTTAACAGCAATAATCGTATATTCTTATTTGTATTGACATTATTTGAATTAGCTCCGATGACTTTTCAATATTGTTCATTAATTATTGTTTCGAAGAGAGTGCCATTTCTGCTGATCCATTCGGACAGTAATTCACCACTTGTGATTACTACGCTTAAGACTTCCGTCCTTCTATTTTTAATGTAAATTTATTGCTTGTCTTCAGAAAGGCATGCTAGATATTAAAATTTGTCCTTGAGCAATTTCATTCTAGGTAGTGTCAATTACCATTATATTTGATGGTTGATGGTTAATAGTAATTAAATGACCATAGTTTGAAAACATTTTCTTTTCTGCAAGATTAATAGATTAATGATAGCCAAAAAAAAAAAAGACAAAAAAAAAGACAAACAAAAAACAAACAAACAAAAAACGAAGACATTCTTTCGATGGCTTTCAAATTTTAATCGTAATTGATTCCCACAGAACTGCCACGTTATCTCTAATTTTCATTTTGTTTGTAGTATGAGTAGAACTTTATTGAGTGTAACGGATTAAGTTTGTATTAATTAAAGCTATTTTATTAAAAAAAAGGCTCATAGGAAGGTTTGAATAACAAATAATGATCAATAATTGTGATACTTCTGCTTGTCAAAATATTTCTGCATTTTCATATGTTTATCTACTCTCGTCAAAATACCCATTTAACGCTATTATTACAAATTCTTTTGTAACATATATATATATATATATATATATATATATATATATAATGCGTAGAATTTGATTTCTGGATTGCTATTTGCTATCTGTCCTTCTGTCTGTATGGAAGTGAATACTGGACGATCTCCTCAAGGATAAAGAAAAAGCTTGAGACAGCAAAAATGTAGTGTTACAGAAGGATGCTGGGGATACAATGGACTGAACCCGTGTGCAGCGATGAGGTATCGAAAAGGATGGAAACGAGAAAAAACTCATACTTAACATCAGGAAGAGACAGATGATCTTCCTGGGACACGTAATGAGGAAGAGAAGCCTGGAGAATTTAATACTCACAGGACGAATAGATGGAAAGAAAGACAGGAGAAAGCAGCACGAGACATACTTGATAGGACTGAGCAAATGGCTGGGGGAACGGGGTTTGAGGGAGATACCAGTCGAAATAATTATTAAGAGCGACAAGAGACAGAGCCAAGTGTAAGTCCATGATCGCCTATATCCTGAAGGGACACGGCACATGAAGAAGAAGAAGAAGAAGTAATAATATAAATTAAGAAATTGCTGAGATGGAGATTTTGTCCAGCTAAAAATCCAGTTCAGATCGATCTACATAAGAAATTCAGGTCGCTTTTAGGTGACGAGAAAAGCTGTATCTGACAACCAAGTCATCTGATGAAAAGTTGGCTTGATTGAAGATGTTAGTATAAAACACTGACGGAAATTGGAAGAGTAAATGTGCTCATTTTCTATCTGTGTAATATTGTACAAAACTAATGATACTGATAAATATTCATTGTCATATCTACAGCTGCAATAATAATAGCAAACGCCAAGTTAGCATGAAAGCAATACAAATACCTCAGCTTTTTGAGTAGATCACAAAATTTTCTCATCTTATATTTTGATCTATATATATTTAGTAGGGAGTTATCAAAAGTTTTAGCTCAACTGTATGAAGTTGTTTCTTCAGTTGGAGATATCATAAACACGTTCTTATTTTACAATACTAAACCCCATTAAAGGTAGCGACCCATAAAAGACATAATAAAAGACATAATTATTCGAATTTGTAAAGACCATCAAGCAAATACATGAAGCATGTTCCATACTGGAACATGCTTCATGTATTTTTAAACCACAAGCAGACGAAGTAAAATGAAAATTGAGTTCAGCTCTGATAACTGGAAACTTTCCAAAACATCACAAAGACTCTATCAGAAGGAGAGTAATATTGTCATTCGACCAGCCAACATGGGCGATATTGGACCATTCTGAACTTGCTAAGGTAGAAAATTTAAATAATAATAATAATAATAATAATAATAATTAAGCAAGATCAATACTTAAAAATGGAGACTTTCTAACAACAGAAAGAAAAATCAATCTATGTATGTACATATATACGTACATACATATGTACATACATGTATATGTATGTATGAATATATACAGATATTCATATACACATACTTGTAGTCATATGCATATTATCATGCGAATCCGCATACACAGACGCGTCTGCAAAAGTAGTATGCGGCAGCACGATTACGGTTGCATATACCTATATATATATATATATATGTGTGTGTGTGTGTGTGTGTGTGTGTGTGTGTAGATAGATAGATAGATAGATAGATAGATAGATAGATAGATAGATAGATAGATATGAGGTAATTTAATTTTGGTCACAAATTTTACAAGGGTACTTCGTTAGAACCAAATCACATGTTGATGCACGAGTTGATTTACTTTGAATTACTAATATCATTCCAATTTTGAAAAATTTCTAAATTCGAAAATTAAATCCATTATTTAAACCGGATGTTCATTTAAGCTGCAATACATAACAATAAGAGTGTTCCTGAAACAGATAAGATATTGATGTTAAGTACCAGAATTTCAGTTAACAACTTAATGATTATACTGGCAAACTACGTTTCTAAGACTAAATCAAAGAGAGATACAAGAAAAGATCTAGCCTTTACCGGTGAGTTCTATATGAAATTTTTTTTAAAGATTTGGATCTAAAAGCAGCACAATTAAAACCTACACAATGGCTAAGATATTTATATTTTGGCTTCATTAGTAGAATGTACAAACACGACTAGATGATGTGTATATCGTCAGACTGTTAAAACATTTATTAAGAATAATTGACAAAAATAAATTTGCTAAATGTCTTAGTAAACTGCACAGAGTTAATGGCATTTGTATAATGGGGATCATCAAAAAATATACTTATACATTAATTTTTGGGACCATAACAATATCTAAAATGAATCTAAATCTCTACAAATGTCATAAAACAAGAACGCATCCACTTATATTCCAAAAAGAATTAGAAAAATGAAAAAAACAAATATCCCAGACATTCATACATCTTTACTAATGGATCAAAATACAAAAATGAACAAAAATGTACAGCAATGTATAACAAGAAAATTAAAAAAAACATCTGCCAAAAGAAAATTCCATTTTCAATGCAGAGATTTGTGCAACGGACCTATCACTCGAAAGCCATAAAAACTTGACAACCCACTGCTAGTTAAATTACTATGTAAACTTGATTAATTATCGAATAGTAAACAAATAGTGTGACACTGGAACCCAAGTTACGTTGTAGTTAGAAGAAATGAGTAAACAGATTCAGTCGCAAAGTCTGTCCAAAATGAAACCCCTGATAATAATCTTAAGATTTCTTATACAGGCGTTGGAAGTAAAATAAACTGTCAAATTCAACAGAAATGGCAAAAACGATGGACCAAAAACACAAATAATAAACTTCTCACAATCAAACCAATCCAAGGTGAATGAAAACAAATGTTTAGAAAAGGAAGAAAAGACGATGTAGCACTAACTCGATTAAACATACCTCACACATTCATACTTGCTGAAGAATGAAAAGGAACTAACATGTACAACTTACTAAGTTGTACTCACGGTGAAACAGATTTTAAATGAATGTACTTACATTTCCCCTGTAATACATGAATAGTACAAGGAAAACAGCATGCGAAAACATTTTGAAAATACTGAGACCGTGAACATTTCTTTCTTAAAGAAAGAGATTTATATCAAAACATAGAACACCTATAAACTATATGTCTATAAAACTTGTTTACCCTGAAAGTACAAAAATAGGTACGCACTATCAGTAGTTGAAACCGTAAATTTACGTACAAATGTTTAAATTTCGACATTAAATAACCCACACGGATTGATATGCCAATAAACAATCAATATTTACATTTGGTCTATAGAAAAGAATAGTTAGTTGTTTACATCGAGTTAAAATCATAAGCAACGAACTCTAACACTTATGGATCGGCCCATATACACTGAACACTCTCCACAAAATTATCCGATCACATATAAATTCCATATTAAGAAACAGAAAACAGAAAACATAGCAATAGTATATAAAAAGTAACAGCGTCGCTGCTCTATACAAGAAAATTCATCAACATTTTTTAAAAAGGATCTGCAGTCTAGAGAAAATCATATTTAAATTTGAAAGTGAAATGACAAGCAACGATCTCCACACAAAAAGAGCATTTAACGGGAAAGTTCTTGTCTTTTTAAATGCTTTCACTTTTTTCCCACATTATTTAGCCGGATGGTTCTTGTATTTTGACCTCAGAACACGGACTGAGAATATTCGTCTTCGGTCATTTCATGTTTATTTTATTTTTCCGTTAATCACTTTTGCATTTGCTTTTTCTCTAATCGTCTTACTTTTCAATTTACAAATGCACACTGTTTCCACTGAGAGTTTTAAAAACTATTAATAATTCTACCCTTAGGTTTTATTAACTTTCTGTTAATTTATCTGTCTGCCTGGATGTTTTTAAAGTTGTACATTTCTTTAAACAAAACCGTTTTGTGTATTTAAGCAAATGAAGATTATTACCTGCTTTTATATTTTACTATTAAATCATTTAATAATAAGATTGCGTAATGTTTTATTTTACTGTTAAATCATTTAGTAATAAGAGTATGTAATAACTTATTTTACTATTAAATAATTTTGTAATAATATTATTATGTTATGACTTATTTTGTTCACAAATATATCATTTTGATCTGTTAGTATTTATAAATTTATGAAGATTTTTAGAAAAATTGTATTTTAAGCAATTATGGTTAAATATTTACGAAAATTGCAATAAAATATTAGATTAGTATTGACCAAGGTTTCGGGGAGTATTGTCTTCGCCTAATTTATTTAACACATTACTTTAATTATTTGAGCATATCTCATCTAGTGACATAAGGCGTTGTCATAGAAAGTATCGCTATAACAAGTTGTAATAAAGAATATTAAGAATATTTTCTAATGATTGGAATTTAGAAGTTTCCGGATGCAAAACTTTCGAGTGGCAAGAGATAAGTATTTTGAAATAAATCGAGTTACACTTTTTCTGGGTCAGTATGTAAATTTAAAATACTAACAGGTTTAGTCGAATACTTTGCTTTGTGTTTTGAACAGAGCGAGACAATCATTTTCATAAAGAAATAAAAGGGTGTCCATTTTGAAAAGCAAAAGACAAGTATGAAGAATAAGCACATCGACATTTTCAGCAGCAATTTATTGCATACAGAAATGCAAATGAAATACTCTTCTTAGATTAAGTTGGATAGGTTCATTTTAGAACAGCGCTTTTAACCTAGTTTTGTTGCCAGTAACGAAATCACGTCACCATGACAACACATAGAATCTCTCTTCTTCCGATTGAAGTATAATCAGAGATAGAAGAGAGGAGGGGGTGAAAACGAAGCGAAACAAGAGAGACAGAGAGAAAGAACAAGAGAGAGAGAGAGAGAGAAAGAGAAAGAAAGAAAGAATGAGAACTGGCCAATATCTAATTCCATAAAGTTGACCATAATAGATAAATGCAAATGGATATTCCAATGATTGAATAGAAATATGTTTAACTAGATTTTATATCAACACTTGTGAATTTGATACCTATTTTATTGAAATGTTATGCTATTATGAAAAGAACATCGGATAATTTTTTTTCTTTATCCATTAAAATGTAATAATAACTTCGTGCTTTATCGGTGGAAATTAGTTAATGAAATGATAAGTTGTTAAATAAGTTTCTGATATGTGGCCATTTCCATTATCATAATTATTTCTGTTGTTATAATTGTGGGTATAAATCTTAGTACGAAAATTTACCTTGCTGTCAAATTTTGAGTTGAATAAATAACAGCTTTTATGATCATAATATATAAAGCTAAATTGTTGCGAGTGTGTCTGTTCAAAACTGAATTAACAATATATATACATATATATATATATGTGTGTGTGTATATATATTAGAGTTTTAGGAATGTTTTATTTTCCAAACACAGTCAGCACATTGTGGCCATGCTCATAAGAATATATCGACACTCAATAATATTAACTATGAACATGCCACAATGTGATGACTGTGTTTGGAAAATAAAACATTTCTATAACTTTAGATACATACAAAGAACAATCTATTTATACATTAAAAAATAAAACAAAATTCATCCTTGATAATGGGTAAAAGTAAAGCGCTTAGATAAATAAAAGATTCGGACAATTTCTCTATAATTTATTTTCTGAAAAAAAAAATTATAAGATCACATGAAAATATTATATAAAAAGAAACTTAACCACAGCACCTTGTCTATTATTTTTAACGAAACTTGCATAAAAGAGAGATTGCTGCCAAAATACACAATATAATATCTATAATTGGTTCTAATTTTGTTTGTGTGCGTGCGTCTGTCTGTCTGTCTGTCTGTCTGTTGGCAGCTATATCTTGTTCAACTTAAAATTTGTTGATTAACGGAGTTTGCATATTCATCTTTAAAAATCAAATTATAAAAATATATTTTTTTTTTGTATTACTTCCAGTTTTGGTATCTTGCAATGTTTTTGTAACATTTCGCATATAAGCAATTGTTTTATCGATGGTTACTTAAAATAAAATCATTTTCTGCCCTTAGTATTTATATCACAACGTTGGAATAAAGGGAAGTAAGCAATATTGATATTTTCAATATTGTACTTTGAAAGTCTAACAAATTGTAAATTATAAAATTATAACCTAAATTATAAAATTATAACCATGCAATAAATGACTACTAAAATTTTTAAACCTATCGAGCTGCTTTAATTGCAAGAATTTCGTTCATGCCATTTTTACAGCATATGCAAATCTCTAAACCAAAGAAACGATTGCGTAGCGCCAAGGAACAAAGAAAAGGGACTTAGCTTGTGCATCACCGGGTACCGTTGTTAATATGGAATACAATAAATTATATGGGCATCAGAAATTCAGAGTTCTAAATTATCTTTTAAATAAAAGTTAATATCTTTCTTTTAAAATAGAAGAGTATATATTTTATTCACAAATGAAAAAAGGTTTGAATTGTCAGTTCTTTGCTATAATTGGAGAATTCATCGTTGTATGTCGCCTAATAGCTATATGTATTCGTTATAGTAGTTGTAACAGAATCAAATTTAATTATAAATGGGATGAATTTTTTTATGCATCTTGCAAAATGCCCTTGGAAATATATTAAAATAGATTTTGCAAAATGCCCTTGGAAATATATTAAAATTAAATATGAGCTTCATTAATTAATCTATGACCATAATGAAACGGTATATTTTGGCTCCCTAAAATATAGGGCTACAAGAGTTAAAGTTTGAGAGACACCAGTTTTAATAAGGAACTTTTACAAAATGATTTTTAACTAAATATATAGATATAACTAAATACATAGATATCATAGATATCTAATATATTAGATAGATATATAAATAGATGTAACATGTATTTTGTTGGTACTAATTCAAATTTACAGTAAAACAACAAAAATGATGAATATAAACCTTGGGCGATGCCAGAAATTAAACGCCCGCTCAGTTTTTTCATGACAACTGAGAAGAGAAAGTCATCTATTAAACATTTGCCCCCTTTTATATTAACAGTTTTTTCTTGTGATTTCAAAAACAGAAACTTTATTCAGCTTTTGCGTATATTAAATCAATAAACTGGGAATTAAAACAAAACCTTGTGATGAGGCGAATTAACAATGACTCACCTAAACTGTGCGAATATTCAATTAGTCATGTACACACCATTTTCAAATAAAGAGAACAGGAACTTAATTATTGATTTTTGATGGATTTCCGAACTTGTAAAATGTAATCAATTACTTTTTTTATTTTTTCTGATTAAAAAAGAAATTCAGTAGTCATACGTAATGAAAATAGCGGATATTTGAAAAGAATGATACAGAAAGTAAAGAAATTGCAAAGATATATATGACTAGTAAGATAATGAAATTTTGCAAATCAAACGAAATGTATTGCTTGTTATTTTGCTATAAAGAGGTATTGTTGGTAATTTTATTATAAATATGTATTTTTATACTTTCATAGTGTTTTGCTTTTGTTTGGGTTTTTACTATTTGCCCATAGTTGACATCCTGACAGGTGATACCACCAAAGGTCAGGGTGCACCGGGGAATAACAGCAATTAAGAAGTGGTTCCACGCTCTTCAAAACTTCCCATCTCCCGATTAAAGGCCTTGCTGCCGGATGTAGTTTACCGTCATACTCAGGACTAAGGCTTCTTACTTCACAGACTCTTTTTCTGGGATATTTTACAAAAGATAAAACTGACAACAAAGAATACATTTGTTAAACCAATGTACAAATCTAAAGAATCTATGTCCTTGCTAAATAAATAAGAAAATAAATAAGTAATTTAACAAAGCATTTGCTATATTTCATATAATATCTGATACGTTATCGGGTTATACTTAATTATTTTTAATTTTTTATGCATGCAATTCACTGTATGCTTTGTAGTTTGATACCCCTTTATGTAACGAATTAAGGTCGTAAGTTTACCAAATGTTCTGCAGCCACAGTGATTTTTCTAGGCCAAGTTAAACAGATGGAGCCCATCTCTCTGTGGATTTTGAATTAAGATTTTTCCTTCACCTTACCACTTCAAGACAAGAGAGTGGTGGGGAGAAGAGAGAGATTGGTATTCGTATTTGTGAGAAAGTAAATGCCAGGAATTTGGCTCGCTGATTTCTCCCACTTGATACTACTTAATAAAAATTAATTTTATGTAATATATTCCCACTTCTAAGCAATCTTAGCCATCATTTAAGCCATGATTTTCAATTTGGTTAAATATATATTTAATATTTTCATACATCATCAATGTCATCAACAATAATTTCAGGAAATAAAATCAAACTTTTACTTATTGTCTGTGTTAGTTTGTGTATAAATGACTTTTGGTTGTTGGCTGGCTGGTTCTAAACAATAAATAGTCGGTGAAACTTGTAAATACAATAACAGTTAATCAGAGATTTGGCTCTGCATGAATAGAATGAAAAGAAAAGTATAAAGAGTGGTACGGAGAAAAATATAGAGAGAAGCTCTCACTTTGCTCTAATATGCCAGGTTGCAAATATTGATTAAAAAGAGTATGCAAGAGTAAATGCTGTAAACCTAAGAGTGTTCTGTATTTCGTTATTTCCCAAGGTTGGTTAACAATTATTGAAAATTCATGATTGTATCAGCTAACGTTTAAAGCTAAGGCAGAAAACGATGAGAAAACAGCCTATAAACTTAAGATTAAACGTTACTTACAGATGGTACATTAATTTAAATTTTTGGCTAGTGTACTTTTGAGGCTTTAGTGATAAGCATATCAGAAAATGTTTCAAGAGGTGCTTGAATATTATAACGAAATATTTTAACTGAACATAAAATTGTAAGGCAGATCAAATAATAATTGGTAGATTTAATACTTTTTGTGTCTCCTATAAGTAACAAATATAGTATAAGCACGTTCTGATACGGCCGCTTATCTTCTTGTATGTTAGTTGGTTCGCTGTTCTGCAGATGAGAAGCCAAGCTTTATTCGAACGTAAATTGAAAAGTAAAAAAAAAAAAATTGAACGAAGTAGAAAGACTATATCAAATATCTGGATCGAACACTATGTACGTTCTGTACCGAAGCGCTTAATGTTCGATATGTATAGATGGACGAATGCTACCGTAAAAATTTAATTGGAAATAATTCATGATTGTTTTATTCATGCGATTCATAGTCAAAGCCACATTTTCTCATTTTTTAGAATTATTTCACCTCAAGCAAGACAAGAATGCCTCTGGTGCGCAGGGGGTTACAGTGAGAGAAAAACCAATGTGCAGAGGATGTCGAAAAGATAAGAGATGGATGGGAATCAACGAGATAGAAGAGGACAATTGACGTTGCATTTAAACTTTTAGATATTGTAGTTATCAGGGAAGCAAGCAAACGGAAGGGAGTTCTACAAACGAGACGTGCGAGGAAATAAAATAACTGTTAGAGTAGAAGATGTGGTTACATTTAACTATTTTGACGGTAAAAGAATCGGACCTAGATGCCAATCTAGTAGCACGCGTAAATGGATGTGGTCGGAGAACCAGGCAAAATCTTGTTAGAGCAGTTGCCATGAAAATATTTGTAGAAATGACCTAGGGAAGCCACATCAAGTCGGTGAGAAAGTGACTGAAGGTGGGCTACCAAGTCAGGATCGATTACATTGTTGAGAACCTCAAGATTAATAGCAGGAGCACCCAACTAGATATGGTAACCGTATTCAATACATGGATGAATGGTAGATTTATAAGTATGAAAAATGGATTCTGGCGAGAAAAACTTCTTGACTCAACGCAGTGATCCAATCTTCCTTGCAGAAGCTGCAGCTATAGATTCAATGTAGTCATTTCCTTTGAAGTCGTTTGAGAGAGCGAGGCCAAGGAAGCGCAGTATGTTGCTCGCTAGACGACTAGCGTAATCCATTCTGATGATAGTCATAGGCATAGCGTATTAGTTATGATACGTACTCCGTTGCTGACGTGTTCTTGTTAGTTGCTCAAGTGTCTTCCTTCAATCTCGTCAGTTTACCAAATATAATATGAGGAATGTGTTCTTTTATCATGCCAGTCATGACCTTTTTTGGTCAAGCTGTATTGTTGAATATATCTCACAATCATATTGTTTTTTTAAAAATCATTGAATTAAATCAATTGGAAATGAATTTTAATTAAAACAACGTTGATTTTTCAATAAATATTTAAGCTACATCGGTTGCATAATTTCATTGACCATTTATAACAAATAAAGAACAAATTTGTTAAAACAGTAGTATACTAGTCTGCAGTTCGTTTTCAATGACAAGTGAATCTAAGAGTTATTTTTTTATTTCAATAATAAATTCGGGTGATAACAAGAAACAACCAACATAACTATCATATTTCATAAGGTTTTAAGCTAGACTACTGATATACATTTATATAATACCATGATTAAATGTTTTAGTAAAGCCATAAGAATGTGAGATAAAATGTAGACATAGATAAGGCCAAAATTTGGCAAGATAACACAGAGAGAGAGAGAGAGAGAGAGAGAGAGAGAGAGAGAGAGAGAGAGAGAGACAGACAGACAGACAGACAGACAGACAGACAGACAGAGGGGTGGCTAGACTAAGTAGAACGGGGTAAAAATGAGAAAGTAGAAAAAAGGGGCAAGAAAGTTATCCATATGGACAGGGTCATATCAGTGGAGTGGATGAAAAAAAAAAGAGACAGAATATAGAGAAGGACAGGAAAATAGGAGAGGAATATACGCTGACAGGCCAAAAGTCAACAATATTTTTCTCTATGTCTGCCTAACGATAAGATTTATCAGCAGGATAGATCTGGTTTGGCAAGATTTCCTGAGCAGGGCAAAGTCACCAAGTTTATACGTACTCATCACCATCTGTCAGAGAGTCTTTCGAAGTCAAGCCAGATAAACACGAGACACTGGAGTGAGAAGTGTTTAGCCGTAGGGGTAAATCAAGATAGATATTCAGGGGAATATTTGATAAATACATGTACCTCTGATTGTGGGAGAAAAATAAATATGAAGCAAGAGAATCTAGTTGATGAAACAGAGAACTTGACAGAATATAACCAAGATTGTTATGTACTGACAGGAAGTACCAGCGCTGACTTAGGTCAATTTTCTACTTTACGTTTGGATGAAAATTCATCATCAGCGATTTAATGTAGAAGAGGTAATGGTTCTCTTTCAACCTTCTTCTTTTATGGGTCGTATCCCTTCAGGACTTTGAGTATCATGTATCTTCGCAACTTCCTGCCTTTTTGTATCTGTAAGCATTGTTTGAATCTTTAACATATCTCTTTGTTTCCTCTCTGCTACCTATTTAAACTAATTCGTTATATAGGTAACTATTCACCTCAGTATGTTAAGTTTTCCAGACTCTCTTCCTCCTGTCAACTTTCTTCTTCTGATTCTAAATATAAGTTTAAAATTTACATGTTGCTAATGTGTTCAACCAATGGTATTCTTAGCAACCGTTTGCAGAACCCTAATCTCTGTCGCTTCCCGCTTCTTCTTTGCACAACATTGACTTCCACATAAAAAAATAGGCATGACATAGCAGTTCAACTTTCTTTTCTTTGTTTCATATCACTTGATACTTTGTTTAGTTTCTGTAAGATATTTTTCGCTATTCCAAGGCACCTTTATCAAATGTTTTATCGTTTGTTACTATACTACCCAGATAGTTAAATACCCGAACCTGCCTGATTTTGTCGTCTTCAGTTTATAGTTTACTCATTGAACCAGTTATCTTGCTGACAATCATATATTGTCTTCTTATAGTTAATAGTTAGTAGTTTTCGCTTTCTTTTGCTGACTTGTTTAAGAGCTTTTGTTGTTTCCCTTTTGAGTCCGCTATTAACAGTTCATCTACGTATCCTTTTTTATTTATTTATTTATTTTTAGATCAAATCCACCGAAAATAAATTTTGGTAGGTCTTCTATTTCGGTTAGGGTCGTCTAGGTCTGTATAGGTTAAATAGAATCTTCATAGTGCTATTTATTTTTGTTTTTTGCGTATTTGCTCAAATCGGTTTTTAGCGCGGTTTGTTCCTAATAAATAAGTTTCCCTGACAGTTCAAAAACGTTTTTGTGACATACCTTTGTGTAATCTATGAAACATAAGTATAGGTCTTTCTACATTTTTATTGCTCACTCTGATAGCATTGTGATTATAAAAATTGCATTTCTTGATCCAGTAAATAAAATCTCGCTGTACTTGCCTTTTTTTCAAATTTAATCATGCTCTACAGCTATATTCATTAAAATCCTAATAATAAGCTTAGTTATGTGGTTAATTGAACTCATTTTCCGATTAATTTCACATTCATTTGCACCAGACTTCTTTGGTGTCGCCATGATGGTCTTCCGGTATATCAACAATCTTTCAATATTCACATTAAATAGGCAACTTTCGAATAACTACATCAACTAACTTACAATCTTGAAGCATGATTATCCATTGTTTTATATAAAACAAAGAAAAATGATAAAATAATACTAAAATAAAATTAGACTTCTTCATTCTTTTTATTCGTCTTCAATATATATTGATTGCATATCAAATGTATACAAAATAATTCTAAAAACATATTCTTTGCTTTGTCAAAACAAAATAAAATTGTGTAAACAATGAAAAGAAGTTCCTGCTAAAAATTCATTATAATATTTAGAATAGTTAAAGTCTATATTTTTAGATTAGATTGCTACATACTGCTATGTATCTCAGATTAAATTATTTAAGTTTAATTTATTCAACACATTTTATGTAAGATAAGTTATTTATCCAGCCGTTTAAATATCAGATTTGGAGGTAGGTTCAGTACTCACTAAAATATCGGACAACGAAATGGTACCATTTTCCAGTTATAACACATAGTTGGAGTTTTGTCCATAGCTTCTAAGATGGTGATTCTAACATCACAATCATATTATGTTAGAAAAGCAAGAACGTTACTTTTACATTGTACTCTTGTGGTACTTAATGAGATAATTTCCACAGAATAACAGCTTTGTGTCATGTCAAATGTATGCTAACATCTTTGGTGCATGATACCTTGTTGATGGAAGAAAAAAAAAACGAAATTATTAGTGTGTGAAAACCCACCTGAATGAGCGAAAAACATAAAAAATATTGTTTAGACATATTTGAATTTAATTTTTAATCCTTATTTAAGCTTTTGGCAAAGAAACTTAACAACAAACGATTTGGCATCAAAGCCAAGTTCACGTGATATTCAAAGCAATGGCGTAGAATTGACTAATATTTAATACATAAATATATTAAATCGCACCGGTCCGTTTCTTTATTTACATAACTGAAGGTCGAGTGCTAGATTATTCCACGGTAGGTGAAAATTTTAATTACTTGCTCTGAATGACATAATTAAACAAAAACAGACAAAGTTTTCAATGCAGAGGAAAAGTATAAAATATCTAGTATGTAGAAACTTTTTGTTAATATCGAATTAATAGTGTATGTAAATCATTTTATTGTTAATATTTGTGTTATCCATTAAGATCCTTTCGGCGAACAAGTTCTTTGGTTCTTAAGTGAGCTGAAAACATTTTTATTTTTTTGTTTACAAAAGTGAATAACTGAAGTCTACGACTAGAGAAAAGTTGGTATCGTCTTTACATGAATGAATTAGTGAAGATTTAAAAGATAGGAAAACATATAGGATTTGATGCTGACTTTCTTTTATTTTCGTCCAAGTTAAGAAAGATTGATAGCCCTACGTACTGGAAAATTTTCTGCATTTGTTTAAAATAAATAAATTCAACGTAGACAAAACGCTGATTGGCCATTAAAAGTAAAAGTTTATTCATCAGTCTTTAAGTATAGAAATGTATGTACAGCCTTCGCAGAGTGAGAAAAATTTTTATTTTGAAGTTTTAATGCGAAAAATGTTCTTAAAACCTAAGGTGTTTGAATAATATTTGGTTGATGTTTTATTGAAGCTTGTGTTAGTCGTTAAAAGAATAAAAGATAATACATCTTTATTCTCTTTTAAGTGGTTGTTTTTCACATCATATATGTCGTGTTAATGTCTGATTTAAAAGAATAAACCCTTATATTTTCACTAGCAATTAAAATAAAATTCAATATTTTACTGCGAATATTTGTGAGTGGCAAACGGCTTTGTGGAGCACTCTGATTTCGAACCATTCACCCAAGGATGTATCACATATGGCACTTTCTATTGGATAAAAATGACGAAGTAACATTTATAATTTTCTGTCGTAACATCCATAATTTATTTAACTCTTTTTTTTAATTTTCCCTATTATTTTAAAAACTGCATTTAAGAAAATATTTCAAGAATGATTTCACTCACATAGTCAAAATGAAATTTGCAGTCTGATACTCTTATCCTGTTGGGTCCATCTTCAAATAGCGGGAAACAAGGCTTAATCAATTTCCGTCTTTTCTTGTGTATAGTTAAAAAGCTATAAGTTGATTAAGAGATTAAACGTTAAGAAAAAAAAACAAAACAGTTTAATCATAGAAGCAGCTCTTTGGATTAGTTAATGTCCCTTTGTTAAAGGTTGTGCTATTTTTTAAAAACCCAGGCTGCCATAAATAATTGCTTATGTTTGTGTCACGCAAATAGAATGATAAATAAAAATGATTTCATATCACACGATTAAAATAAAAAAAAGGTTGAGGTAACCTATTAAATACGCCTTTCAATCATGAACGAAAATTGAATTAGTGCTTATATACATCTGTAAAATATATCTGTAGACATTAACGTGTATATAGGGGGTGGACAAAATAATGAAAAAACTTTGAAATTTCAAGCCAATTTATTTCAGTGTGTGGCAAGACCGCCTTTGGCAGTGATTACTACTTGAATTCTGCATGGGATTGACTCGTAAAAAGTTTTAATTATTTTTAGAGGAATTTGTATCCATTCTTCAGCTAAAACAGTTTCTAATTCTTCCAATGATGATGGTGGAGAATATCGACCTTTCACTTGTTATTCTTAAATGAACCATAAATGTTCAATAATGTTGAAATCTGGGGATGTTCTACTTTATTAGAATGTTCCTCGTGTCATTCAGCTACAGCTTAATCAGAATCATTAATCAGAATGAATGGTTGCATTATCATCCTGAAAGATGGCATTTCCCTCCGGAAACAATTACTGGACCATAGTATGAAGTTGATCTTTTACACTTCCTCACTGTTATTTAAATAATATCTGCAAAGAAACAACAATTTTAGCACAAAAAAAGTACTACTAAAATTAAATCAACAAGCATAAAAATAGTCAAGCTTTTGACAGCTTAATCAAATTTTCTAAATTATGCTATTATGTATTATTAGTACTAGATGTTTTGTCCACCCACTGTAGATAATTTTCTTAACCTTTTTGTACTTTTCCAACATGATTTTAATGTCTATGGGATATAATCAGACTAGTGGTTAGTTTTATCTCGACTGCTAATTCAACAATTACTTCTATCAATTACCGATAAAGATATTGGGGATGTGATTAATCTCATCCAGCCAAAAACCGGCGATTAAATCACTTGTCGAATTATGTTTTAAGCTTATCTGTATGTCTGAAAATATGGGCAGGGAATGCAAGATTTTGAGGTGCACTAAAGCAATCATCGAACTCGCCATAGTTTTGTTGTTGTTGTAATATTATAGTGAAATTTTGTATGAATTCTCGACAACAAGAATAAAGAAATATATTGGAGATATAAAAATACGCAGTCGAAAGAAAGAAGTCGAAGTTCCTAGTATACAGTATTAATTGTTATAAAAGCGCAAATAATTTGATTCAATATAGAAATATAAACTCGATTCTCATGAACTTTGGGAAGATCTCCAAAAATTATATTTGTGTTGTGTTTAGTTTTATTTATTATATTGTGTTAAGCGAACAGAGGTGCACACTGTACATCTGTTGCATAAATATAATATGATAAATAGCACTGAATGCAAATATAATTTTTGAGAACCTGGCATTTCATTGGGATTGCATAAATTAAAATTATTGAAGAAATTAATAAATAATCATGTATATACGTGGATGACTGCTTAGAGCGATAACGTTTAACCTTGAGATTTGGGTTCAAATCTCACCAGGGTCGATTCAGTGAAGATATTGACTTCTAGATAATGTCGTCCTGGAAAGACGATCCTAGGTGCAGCACCGTTGAGAAGTATCTGAAAATTAAATGAAATACATATTTAAGTGAAATTGGGTAGACGAAAATGTTCGGAACAAGTTGATCATTGTGCTCTATATGAATGATGATTCCATCAAAAAGAAAAAAAAAACAATTAGAAAACAATAAAACAAAAACAAACCACTCCTCCATGGAGATGTATCGATTTGAAAAGTACAAAAAACTTAAATTTTGTCATAAAAGTTGCGTAATTTGCCGCAGGCAGAAATAGCGCTATCTTAATGTGTACTGAGAGAGAGAGCGCGCACACACACACACACACACACACACACACACACACACACACACACATATATATATATATATATATATATATATAATAAATCACCTGCAATGTCTAAATTACAGAGAATTAATATTATTTACGACTTCACAGGTTCTTTAAAGAACTGTGTTCCTGATCAATCCAAATTTGCAAATAATTACATTGGATTTACTACAATATGTTTAACAAGAAGACTCACGGTACATCTCTCTGACCATAGCTCTATTAGGTCTCATTTAAATAAACATTGAGACCAACCAAATTCTATCCGTAACGTACTCATCGATAATACAAATATAATAGCATCATCTACATGTAACAAAAAAGGCTAAAAATAATGGAAATAAAAACAGAAATAGCCAACATTCAACAATCTCAACTATGGACATAACCACAATGTGCTGACTGCGTTTGGAAAATAAAACATTTCTATAACTCTAGATGTATACATAAAATAATCTATATATTCAGTTTAAAAGTAAAATCAGTTTCATCCTTGATAATGGCTAAAAATATAGTTGAAAGTGCTTGGATAATTAAAACATTCGGATAATTTTTATATAATTGATTTAATGAAAAGAAAAAATATATAAGATCACAAACATTATAAAAAAACTTAACCACAGTACTTTGTCATTTTTAACACAACTTGCATATATATATATATATATATATATATATATATATATTGTGTGTATTTTGGCGGCATTTTTTCATTAATGCAGGTTTCATTGAATAATATAGACAAGTTTTGTCTATTAATTTTGTGTAGGATCCGTTCATACCGTCTGATATACTTGATGGTGATGTCGTTGAAAGACAACAAAAAATCACAGTATTTGTTGAATTTTTTATCGTGTCTAAGCTTTCGGCTCACATAAGCCATTATCAAAGAGTAAATATTAACACACAGCTTAAATGTTCTATGTTTACTGTGTGTTAATATTTACTCTTTGATAATGGCTTATGTGAGCCGAAAAAAAATTCAACAAATACTGTGATTTTTTGTTGTCTTTCAACGACATCACCATCAAGTATATCAGACGGTATGAACGGATCCTACACAAAATTAATAGACAAAACTTGTCTATATTATTCAATGAAACCTGCATATATATATATATATATATATATATATATATATATATATATATATATATATATATATATATATACGCTAAAAAGTCTGCCTTCTTCTACTGAACACCCATAGCCCAGAGGTAGAATCGCCGACTGACGCCAATTCGGTCGGGTTTCAATCCTGGGTTAAAAAGCAATCGGAGTCTAACCGTACTGATGAGCTGTGATACAGCGAAACAGATCTGTCTGCGGATGACTATATATATATATATATATATATATAATTATTATTAATAGAATAAAATAATCATATGTATATATAATTATATGTATATTTACACAAACAATTATATACAGAATTATGTTTGTACGCACCTATATACATATATACGGGTAACAGTTTCCCGAGGCTGGACCACCCCATTGCACCAAAGGGATGGATCGGTGGTCGACACCGAGGCCAGTGCGACCGACGGTTGCAGGGACTGGGCAATTCTTGGCCCTTGCCCGTGTACCAGCGTTAGGGTTCCCCACCTTGTGTCATATCTCGTTCCAGTGGGTGGGCTGGGCAAATATCATGCATACATATGAACGTAGTCTGTAAGAGGTACACGCTCTGCATATTTATTCATTGAGTTTTACTGCCTTTTTTTCTATGGTAAGCCTTTAAACACATATATCCTCCAGTGATGATACTATAAACAAGCAATTCTTGAAGCTCGCGACGAATTCCACTCTATGATCAATGATAACATTTAACCCAACAGGAGAACGAGTCGGTATCATTAAATGCAAACGAAGTTGTAAGCTTCAGATCAGAATGCCTTCTTTTAAAAGGATGATTTAAAAAGACTAGGGTTTCATCCTGCGTCCCTTTCGCAGAAGAAATCACCAACTGATCAAGAATGCTTTGACCACACGGCTACGGAGAGCTTCACAGTCAAGCAAGATTCTACTCGCTTTTTTCCTACAAAGGGGGGTGCATGTTCGAACATTGTCGGAGGGTACGATTACTTTATTAAGTTTTCTCAGCTGTACAGCTCAGTAGACGAAATAAACATTATTTAAACTACAACAAACTCAAACGAAGCGTCTACTCAAATATGGGCATCCATTAAAATAACGTTTGAGGTCATAATAATACACGTATAAGTGTATTATTAGTGCATAAGTGTGTGTGTGTGTGTGTGTGTGTGTGTGTGTGTGTGTGTGTTCGCGACATCACTGATAGAATACACTTATATTTAAATTTCAAATGTAGCATTTCTAAATATGTCATGATGAAGCTAATAGAATCTTTTCTCCATGACATTGACAGCGTTAGTGGTCCTGATGATAACTAGGGATGGTCAAAACTCAGTCAGTTAAGTGCCATACATGATGCACGCTTTGGTGATCATGTCTCTTTCGACCCATGACTGACTAGGCAGAAGATTTTCCCGCAGTAGGTTGCCATTTCTTTTTGCAGTAGACTGGTTGCCAACCATGCTACAGAACCCAATTTGTCCTGCCATTCAACCCATAGCTAGAGGGAGAAGAGATGTATTCATATCTTTCCCAGGGGTATTTGAATGTAAGTGAAAGTAACGAATTCAATTGGAATTCGAACTCGTCTCTCCGATTGTCTCATTCCGAGCCGATATCCATAGCACCACAACATAAATTCGAACAAAAACATGATCTTTGAACAGTTCCTTCATAAATTTGATCCGAATATGCGGCAACTTATTTTCAAATTAGGAAAAAAATAATAAAATATGAAATCGATAAAACTTGTAAGTTGAATTTAATAAAATTTGCTTGATTGTTTCTTTCTGAATATGCAGTGATGGCTAAATTGTGGTCTAACTTAGGCAAAAAATAATCATAAGACTGACATCTTGTAAACCTATTATCAGATCACGGGGAAAATTAAGCAGAGCTTAATCCAATGACGTTTTGTTGTGATCCGTATTCGGTCCGAAAAACGAACACGCCGTATTGCGCTGGTCTCGTAATAAGGTCGACATTTACGGGACGGGTTCCTGAAATAAAGCCAGTCACGCGAAAGATTGGTTGATGGCAGTTCGACAAAATAAATTCCACCCGATTATATAAGAGATAGTTGATTGGGCTTTTATTCTTTTTGCAAGTACACTTAATCAGTTTAAGCGGCGCGATGTAGGAGTCCTAGATCGACAATCCAACGGGAGTAAACTACTGGAAATACCTATACTCAATCGGTGATCATTAAGGGAGAGTTAGGTCAGATCAGATATTTTAACTCTGTGTTTGGCGGGGGAGGGGCGAGGAGCTGCGAACCTCTCTCACCAAGTAGTCGGGCCAGTTCTTCTTGGTGGCTAGCCGAAAAACCTGCTACTCTCATCAGCGGACTTTTTAAAATGAAGGGGCGGGGTTTATCCTTTTCGCCCTTTACCAAGACGATACGTCACCAAGACATGTGTGCTCATACCTTCCTATTAGCAAAGTGTTGCTTCCGCACAGTTTACATGACACGAAGGTCAATTTCGATAATTCAGATCAACTTGCTCACGCTGGATTTGGTTTATCTTAAAAATAATCACTGTTTTTTAAAATTCTCAGATTTCTTCTTTTGCCATTCAATAAAAACGTCATTGAGCTCCAGACAACTTCGGACTTTTTTGCAAATCTTCCTTGTTTAATCTGGTGAATGCTGCCATCATCATTGGTTTCAGTTCATCTTTGGTGTTACAAGGAGTTTTGTTAATCTCTTGCTCAACTGCACCACAAATATAATCAAAGAAGTTGCAGGTGGCCAGATGTAATGGGTGATGTGGTTGCAGAAATTGTCTGACGGCTATAACTGTGTTTTTCTGCTTGTTCTGTTGCCAGACATAGTGTCTTCCAGCAGCCACCATCTTGATCCAGGGCAGCACTACCTCCTTAAGACATTTGATGTAGGCCTGCATGTTGAATCTGAGGCCCTCACCAACAAATTCGGTAGTTTTTTCTCATCAGAACGATTAGAGTAATCACCTTTAGATTCATACAACTCTTTCCGAATCCTCTGTACTGTCCTCAGATTGGCACCGGCGTTAATGCAAAGCATTACAGCATGTCTTTTCTAATTTCTGGCGGAATGAATTGCATCATGGTGGGGCTTTTTTCTCACAGATAGTCCCCAACTGACCCTATTATACTTTGTTATCGACAAAAGAAAAATCAAATAACGTGCATGCGTGAAATTAAAAATATAAAATAGCGATAATTTACCCATTACACACTCTGTGTGTGTGTGTGTGTGTGTGTGTGTGTGTGTGTGTGTGTGTGTGTGTGTGTGTGTGTGTGTGTTTTATCATGCAATTTGGGGTAATATGTGTAAAACATCCAAGTAGAATATATTATCTACCTATTCTATCATAATCAGCGCAGGTCCTAGGGTATTTAGCACCTCGGGCAAGCTGATCTTCGACGCACTTACAAGTATAATTTTTAAAATTTTTACAAAGAGAAAAACTGAAAATGTAGAATAACGAGTTTATTACAATATACAACTTAATATAAGCTAAAGTAAACATACATTAATATATGTCAAATATTTTTCTAGCCTTTCGAATCTTCAAATCTTTTCATGGCACTTTCTTCACTTATCTTCTTTACAAGATCATTTTTTATTGACAAAATAGTCAAAGAATTTAATCTGTCTTGAGTCATGGACGATCACAAGTATGTCTTTATAAAGATCTCTCTCTCTCTCTCTCTCCGGTGGCCACAGTAAAAGGTATAGTAAGCATTATTCTCAATGCAACACACAGGTTTGATATAATATCCTGTAACTTATTAGTGTTTATGAACCTAACGACATCTGGAATCTTTTTAGGTATCTTCACTCATTTTCGATACCTAAGTTTTAAATTGAAAAATTTTTTTAAATAAAATGTTTTCTTGAATCATTAATTTTAGCTTAACTGAAAGCTAAATGATTAAATTTACTATTTACAGTAAGCAAAATAGCCTGGAGTATTTCAAATAGAAACTATATTCGTTCGAATCTAAAAGATGGAAATGTTTATTCTTTTCAATTTTTCGGCTATTTTTGAGCGATCGACCCATTTGTAAACAAATGTTAATTCTCGGTTTTAAAAATCTTGCAAAAATTAAATATACTTCTGTGACACATTATTTTGAGAAAATTAGCAAATTTAAAGTTAAATTAATCTGACTTGAAACAAATATTACTTGTTTATGAAATGAAATTTAGAATAAAAGTATTTCTTAATCATGGATCACTGATCTTTCTTACCTTTGAAATAAGTGATGACAGCCTGTCATCAATCATTTTACTCATCTGGAAGAATGGTTGATTAAAATTGGTATAAATTTGTGAAACCTAAGTGAACGTTTTATTAAGGGAACAACTCTTGAAACACATGACCTTTTAATGATGAGTCTCTTATAACTTTCCATAATTAAAAAATGTGCAGTTTAACATAAATTTAAAAGTATTTTATAAATCTTAATGCTAAATGATTTGTATTAAGCTTTACAATTTTCGATTTGTAAATATAGTCTTTACTTAATACGTTAATAACGAAATACACCGAATGACTGGAAGAAATTTAAAAGATGTTTATAAATCAACATAATTAGCCAAAAAAAAAAAAATGAAATCAATTCTTATAAAAATTCATTATTCATCGAAAAAAATATTTTTCTTCAGAATATGATACTTTTAATATATATTATTTATAAAATCAATTAAAAATTTATCTAAATTAAAAACAGCGTAGTTTTAATGCATTTTTTATTTTATTATTTGAAGCAAATTTTCGAAAAAGTCGCTCTATAGAAAAAGAAATTTCATCATTTACATTCTTTCATGAATCCTGCATTTTACTAATAATTTAATAAATTTATTAATAATGAAACAATATTTGTGATCAGTATAGGATTTCTAGAAATTTCATGAAATTAATTGGTGGTGGGGGATAACAGATGTAAAAAATATATATTTTACCAACGTGTAGTAAAAATAATAATTGTATAAATAACTTCATTCGTTTGTAAATGAGTTCTGAAATTTTCATTAAAATCAAACAATTATTTGATTTTTGCAAGAACTTCCAAATTAATGTTTCTTTTAACGGCAAAAAAGAAGACATTTGTCGTAGTAGTAACCTCTAGTAAACATCGGGTGAATTGTTGACAAAAACAATTTTAATCGAAATTTCGAACGTGTTAGAAAACAATAAAAATTAAAAAAAGAAAAGAAGAATGAAAACAAACTTTGATCTTTCCTTTTAATAGTAACATAAACATTTTGATGATAAAATGTTGTTTTTATTAAGATTTGGCCCATTTAACATCATGCTATGCTGTTTATTTATTTATTTTGTTTTTTTGGCGAATAAGTAGAGGTACTTATTTTACATCTTCATGAAATGATTCTTTTGCAATTCTGATAAAAAATTAATGGCAAGGGTTTGCTTACAGTAATTATGATTCATAATTACCGGAAGTAAAGTATTGTACCCGAAAAAATAAACTGATCACAGTAAAAAGATTCAAAAGCGATTAATTTATTAGAAAATAATGTATATATAATAATTTGCAAACTAATATTCGTAGAAATTTAGTCAAAAAAGGTAATAGTATTTTCTATGGTTAATACTATCTAACCTTGACAAAATTAAAATATAATAATAATTAGATTTTAGTATTTTTTAAAAATCGTATCACCCCGAGCAAGTCGGTAACGCCACTGATGTGCAGGGGGCTACGTAACAATGAAAACATTGGAAAAGAGAAAGCCGGAAACCATATCCTAAACAGGGAACAAGGGATGAGCCTCATAACCTGTTCAATAGACGTGGGTGGAGTGTGAACCGGGCGATAGATAGATCTATCTACTACAATTGCAAAAAAAACAAAACAAAACAAAACAAAAAACTAATTGAGAAGATTGGAAAAAGAAAGCCGGAAGCCACATCCTAAACAGGGAACAAGGGATGAGCCTCTTAACCTGTTCAATAGATGTGGGTGAACTGTGAACCGGGCGACAGATAGATCTATCTACTCCAATTGAAAAAAAAAAACAAAAACAAAGTGAGAAGATTGGAAAAGAGAAATGCGGAAAGCACATCCTAAACAGGGAACAAGGGATGAGCCACTTAACCTGTTCATAGACGTTGACAATGTTTCGATACTTGTTTGTGCTTTGAGCATGATGTGATTTAATCTTCACCTTCGCATTAATTTGAACACTACATTTCTCGGAGTCAATATTTTTTCTGATAATATACTCGATGATAAAAGAACAAATTATAAACTGTTTCTCTTAGCTTCATAGTTATTAATATCTTTAAATCAAGCATCAGTTCACTCTATATTTATTCGGGAATACGTTGAAGTTACACGGAGGGCAATATTCTGAGTTAATCTTATCCGGTTGGTTATCAATCGGTTTTGCTTTTTAAGATGAAAAAAGAAAGTACAGAAAATCGATAGAAAAATACTTTAAAATACTTTATAACTGACAGAATACATGACGATGAAAGTGAATTGAAAAATTAGAAGGACAGAGCAAACGTGAAATTGGTTTAGGAAACACTGCTGCTGCCGTTGCAAAAAAAAAAAAAAGAAAAGAAAATTTATAATTTTTTTGTAAATCTATATCCTGATAGACTAATGATTACTTGCATGGTTTTGTTTTAGCATGAACATGTTGGTGTCTTCTATCAATAAAAATTGCTTTAAGTCTGGTCTCTTAACCAGTTTTATGCCAATTCGATTTATTGTGACAGGCATTTCCATGTAACTTTAATTATATTGAAGCAAAACTGCTTATTTTTGTCCATCATATAAATCACAAAGAAGCAAACATGTGTAAAACTTATATGTATATTGAACTTAACCTCAGTTTTTAGTAAAAACAAAATCGAAGGGAATGACGTAAAATAAGGAAAGAGTAAATTATGATATACTAGAGGTTGTTGAAATGTTTTCAATCTGTTTGTCTATTTGAATTGATTTAGATAATTTTTCATTGCTTTCACTTGGTGTTCAAATTATTTAAAGCATATTTTGGTCAAACACATTAAAGTCGAGAAAATGTGGATTCATTTGATAGAAAATTGAAAGAGGATAATGTCTATAAAAAAACTTGTTGGGCATATATTCAAATCTTACGAATAGATAAATAAAATTTAATCTGTTATTTCTCAGTATATTTATGATGCTTTCGTATCATTTATCTAAAATAAAACCTGTTATTCTTTTGTTATATAAACATCCTATAAGTGCTATTAGCATAATAATGTAATTATTATACCAGATATTAATGAAAGATTATAGATATGATGAGAGTAATAGAGCTTCACATTTTGAGTTAAGGATACTTTTGTTATAAAACTGAAATTAAAAATAGCACATGATAATGATGATACTGAAATAAAAATGATTTATGCAATTCCAATAAGAAGTAAAATAATGATTGAAATCTTTATGCTTTTTAGAAAAAAATCACAAAGCATAATTTATCATCTCAAAAATTTGTTTAACAAAAAATTCGTTTACTTTTCACCTGAAAATAAAAGAATGTGTGACAACATTAAAGGACTAGAAAGTCTTCTTTTTACTCTTTTGTATCAAAAGGGGAATAACAAAAAATACAAAACAAAAAAAAACGATATAACATAAAATGGACGCAGAAATCTGAAAGGAAAACGTTTTACTTAACCTTCATCTTTCTGCTCGTTCTTTTTAGTAACAGGTTTTCTACAGAATAATGCATTCTAACATTTTTGTATGAATAGATCATTTATTGGGCGGTGTCTTACTTTAAAGAGGCCTTGAGAAAAAAAGAAACTGTCATCAAATTGCAATCTTAAATTTATTTATTTTAAAGGAGAAATTATTTTTGCGAAAGAGATATTTCTATAAGAACGTATGAAATTTCAAGTTGCAATGTATATAACATTTATATTCTTCTTTGATGAGAAGAATAAAATTGCAGGGCAACATTATGGCTTCTTTTTATTTTGCTTAAAAGAGCCTAATCTCAAATAAAATCTCGTTTGATACTTACTGAACAGTATTCAATAAAGCAAGGAAAGATGTGATCCGAATGCCATGACCTCACCCTAAATACATAACTACGTATGCACTTATATATGGAAAGTTTTGCATGAAGGCTTCATCATATCCTATTTTAGCACAGTCATCTGCAAATTAAGGGTGAAATTCCGAAGACTGAAGAAGCCCAGCACATCACCAAGGCTGCAATACGAAACGCTTGAGAATGACCTCACCCTGTAGAAAGAATACAATAACAGCGTGAGAAAGAAATATGAAGAACAAATTGGAAAAGGGCACTCAAAATGGGATTCACTAAAGGAAGCGATGGTGACCACAGCGAACAACATAGCCCCAAAGGAAATCAGACGCAGAAGAAAAAAACGAGTGGATGACCGAAGAGATTCTCCACATGATGCAAAGGAGACAAAAAATAACGCCAAGACATGGAGCAGAGTACAAGAAACTTCACAGGGAGATAAGGAACAAATGCAGACAAGCTAAAGAGGAATGGTTCAACAACAAATGCGCAGAAGTAGAGAGACTGAGCAGGACCAATAAAGCAGAGATGCATAAAGAGATAAGAGATCTGACAGGACAAAAAAACCTGCTCCTTAACAAGATGCATAAAATCCAAGGATGGAACAATCACATTGGAGAAAGAGGAAATACTCCAGCGATGGGAAGAGTATATAAAGCATCTTTTTGTGACAGGAGAGAACAACCAAGAATACACAAGGAGGTGGATGAACCGGAAATACTAAAATCCGAAGTGGAAGCTGCAATGGCCAAACTGAACAGAAACAAAGCAGCTAATCCAGACGGCATAGTGATAGAGCTGCTGATAGCCTTAGAAGAATATAGAATAGAAAAAATTACCGACATAATAAACGAAATTTATAGCAGTGGAATAATACCAGACGACCTATGCAAGTCGATGTTTATAGCACAGCCGAAGAAACCAGGTGCAAACGAGTGTGAACTACACAGAACTATCAGCTTAATGAGTCACATTACAAAACTGATTGTCAGAATCCTGATGCATAGAGCGAGAAGCAGAATCAGGCCAGAGATAGGACAGGAACAGTGCGGGTTCATCAAAGACACTGGAACAAGGAACGCCATATTCATGATTATGATGCTCTCCGAAAGGGCAATACAAATGAAGAAAGACTTGTACCTATGTTTCATTGACTATGCGAAGACATTCGACAAGATACGACACAAAGAATTGATGGAGATGCTCGGCAGCCTTGACATTTTTGGGAAAGACATAAGAGTAATCAAGAATCTCTACTGGCAGCAAACGGCCTGTAACGATTTCAGTAGATTTACAAAGATAGAAAGAGGCGTAAGACAAGGATGTGTCTTTTCACCGGATTTGTTCAACCTATACAGCGAGAATATTTTGAGGACCCCAAATGACACGCCAGGATTTGTTATTGGAGGCCACAACTTGAACAACATACGGTATGCAGATGATACAGTGTTGATTGCAGACACAGAAAGGAAACTACAAGACCTCCTACAGAAGATAGCGGTGGAGAGCGACAGAAAAAGACTACAAATGAACTTTAAGAAAACTGAATGCCTGGTCATCAGTAAAAAGTGCAACCCAAAATGCCAAATACAGGTGGGGGATATCAGAATCAAGCAAGTACAAAAATTTAAATACCTAGGAAGTGTTCTAACAGGAGATGGAAAGTGCGACACAGAGATCCGAAGGCGAATTGGCATGACAAAGGACGCGTTCCAGAAGCTGAGTAAAGTACTAACACACAGGAAAATTTCACTAGAAACAAAGAAAAGAGTGCTGGATTGCTATGTGATGTCAGTTCTTCAATACGGCAGTAAATGCTGGACAATATCATCGAAAATGAGGACAAAACTGGAAGCAGCGGAAATGTGGTTCTACAGAAGAATGCTGCGGATATCGTGGACTGAGCATGCAAGCAACGATGAGGTGTTGGAAAGAATGGCAACAAAAAGGAAATTAATACTGAGCATCAGGAAGAGAAAACTGAAGTTCCTGGGACACGCAATGAGGAAGGAGAACCTGGAGAACCTGATACTGACTGGCCAGATAGAAGGAAAGAGAGACAGAGGAAGGCAGCGGATAACATATTTGCAGGACCTAATCAGGTGGATGATGGAACGGGGGTTGCCAGGAGTAACAGGAGCAAACATACTAAGAGCCACAAGGGATAGGGAGCACGTGGAGAACCATGATCGCCTACGTCCTGAAGGGACAAGGCACATAGAAGAAGAAGAATTCAGCTGGACCATGCACAAGTAAGCTAGAGAAAGTGGTTAGGGCAAATAGAACCGACAGTAATGCTTTGAATTAGACGTTCGACTAATATATAGATATTTCGATTTGAAAATGCCCACCTACATATTCATCTAAATGCTGGAGTGCAGCTTAAAACCATCAAAATTAATGAAGAAGAAAGAAAAAGTTAAACAAAGCCAAGGTGAAAAAAATCTACTTATGACATAAATCCTACAATTTAAACGTGTGCCTTAAAGCCATAACTAAACAAGGAAAAAAAAAAAAAAAGAAAAAGACAAGTGGAAAAAGTTAAATCGAAGTTAGTAAAGCTTAAGGCTTAATGTTCAAATCTTTCTTTTGACAAAATTTATTTTCATAAGAACCTGCAACCCCAACTAAAACTGTTACAAGATGCATGAGATAACTACCTATTTCCAATATGCATGCTTCAATGATTTCGGATGAGCTGCATATAACTTATTGTTTAAGATTATTATTTATATTTAATAAGATAAAATAGATTCACTGTGAAATGCCTATATAAATACTAAAAGTTCAACTTCGTGTTTTTTTCTGTTTTTTTGGCTCAAATGATAAAATTAGATCCATATATTCAAATTTATATAGAGGTTTGCTTGTATTTTCTCGGGAAAAATAATTCAAGAATGAGTAAAATTATTTACCATATCTAATTCAAAGCATAATAACTGATTCACATGCATATTAACAGAATGTGTATATTTTTTCATGAAGAGATTTATTTCACAAACAATATGTATGTTTGTGAAATTTTGCTTACAAATCCCTCAAACTATTTTTAAAGTTATCAAATAATTCGTATCTTTTCGTTTAGATTATAATGAATTTAGGTCGATAATATTAGCTGTGCTGTTCATATATATATATATATATGTGTGTGTGTGTGTGTGTGTGTGGTCACTCGTATCCAAGGATGCCAGTCTACAAGAGAGGCTAGCTAATCCCCATTACAGATGCCACCTGTTGTTTATACTGCAAATATTCTAAGCGGACCTTAATTACAGTTTGAGAGAGAGAGAGAGAGAGAGAGAGAGAGAGAGTTATCTGGTGTGAACATCAGGCTAAACAAGGATACTCAAACACTCTGTTACAATGACTTGTGACTTCGTGCAAGTACAACTATCGATGGCTCCCGAAGGGTACCGTCTACCCAATTTCACTCACATGGCTCGGGTCAACGTGTGGTATGGTTTTCAGACACTTTCCAAATTGAAAACATTGTTAAACGCGGACTTAAGGAAGTAGGTAACGTCAGTTGATAAAAAATAAAAAATTGTTTAAAGCGTAAGTAAGTAAAGCGTATGAAAGGAGATGACAGTCTTGGCTAGTAAAAGGTATTAGGCTATACTTAAGATTCCATTAAAATTCATAACCACACTCACTTACTATTTTAACAAAATAAAGACAGCTTCCAAGTCATTTATATATTGTACAGATGATTAATAACAGACAATTTCTTGTTGCTTGCTCCTTCATGTTACTGCTACATAGAACATGTGATAACATTGTTGTTACATTACATTTTTATTAAACAACATTCGTATAGCAGCTACTGGCATCACTATCATAATGTTGGTAAAAGTTCGTCGCAGTGATAGTAGCAACGTATTGTTAAAATTATTTTGATTTCTTGACGCGTTTCTCTTTATAATATCACTAATGTTGACATAGCTTTTTGTTAATTATTTACATGACTAGTTCTTAGAATTTCTCGATCAAAAGTTACAATTGCCTACTTATTATACTTGTTCTAAGTACACTGTTTATCGTTTAGTTAAGTGACTTACGTTATTATATTTTTATTGTTTCTTAGTAATCAATGAAAAATCTGCTGCTGTAAAAGGGACAGCAGGGAAAAATCCACTGAGAATGCAAGAGCATCACCATGCATTATTTAAAATAATTCTATCAGATGGTATTTAATGCTAACAAAATTAAAATGTCTTAAAATCATTTTGGTAAAGTAAAAATCGAATAAAACTATCAATTACAGCTCAGTGTAAATTACTAAGTTAAACTGTTACATAGCGCAATATATGTTATAAAATCAAATAACGAAATGTTTATCTGTTTGGGAAATAGTGACATAAAAAAGGTGCTGATATTTTATTATTTTATTTGAAATGGTTAATCGAATATAAGTTAAAATCAACCAATTATATTATCATAGAACGAATATACTGCAGTCCTACCAACATTCTTATACGTCGAAATTGAAGTAATTTCAAACATACACAGGAACGAAGGTGAATCAATAAATCTGTAGTCTAATACGTCGATATGAGCTGAATATTTATCTGAAACTTCGACTGCCTTATATTTTATCTGTGATTTTAGTGTTCATCATTGTGCATTGACAAAGAAAATTACGTTGGTGTGTAAAATAATTGATATGCTTGTAAACATTTTCTCGTTAGGCTACGAACTTATTGATGCCATTACATATATAGCAGACACACGGAAATTTCTTTGTTCTAGAATTTTAAGAAAGAAAAGAAAATACAAATATATTCAAGATATTCAATCTGAAAATTTTTTTATGGGAAAAAGATAAGTGTATGACTGGGTGCTGAAAAGACAGCGTTCTGACACAGAAGAAATCCAAAAGAGAATTCTGATGTTTGTTCATTTACTCAAACTTGGAAAAGTAATCCGGACCGAAAACTTGTCAGCACCCCCTCGTAAGTAAACACTTCTCTTTTGAAGGCTTTTAGTTAGTTTTGTTAGCTTCTATTGCTGTCGAATACTGTTTTCAAATATAAACATACAGTCATTGTTAAATATACTAGTCATTGCTTTTAAAATTCTAAATTTAAACCAAATAGATACATACTCCATGAAATGTCATTTTATTAAATTGCTATGGCTGTCGTTAGCACTCCATGTTAGATCTGCAAATATTAATCTTATTTCTATTAAAAATATTTAATTATCATTGAATCTTTTTACGAAATGAAAAGCTATAATTGATTTCTTTTTAATTAAAATCTTTTAAGCTGGCGGTAATTATATAGTGTTTATCAAATAACAACTTGAAATTATTATGGTTCATTTTCACTGTTATTTGTTTTAAAATTCATTGTCATCCTTTTTATTTCACTTTATACTTAGTTCCATTGAATAATTTTTAAGTTTACAAGAAAAATATGTGCAGGAATTTTCTGCTATAAGAACCAGCATAATTCTACAACTAAACAAAACCGGACTAAGAACCATTGTTTACCCATGATACCACACAATACATTTTAAAAAATGGTAGCATGAAACGAAGGAAGAAGTGAAAAAACTCTGCTTTTTTAAATATATTAAAAAATTGAATACCAATTTTAGAAATAATGTATTTCTTTATACAAATTGTGACGCAACATAGAAATCTGAGGCAAATTGAATTGTATCTTGCTTTTAGTGAACTGTGATAAACACGATTTCTTTAAAACTTCAGACAACCATAGATGATGGCTGTATTTTACGTGATTTATGTTAAAAAATATTGATTGATATAGAATTTTGCTTTCAATCGACTTTAATCCTCCCCTGTCTATAAATATTATGTACTTTCAAAGCATTAATAGTCAATATAGTCTTAAAATTTTTTTATATGATAATAAAATAATTTTATATGATCATATGTCATCAAATAACATAAAGATAATAATAGATATTTCTACATTCATACAAATATAAATTGATTTGAGGATATATTCTAACATATCTTCCCTCAGCTTACATGCACACATATATGACTATGGAATCGTTACGAGTAATTTAGATTAAACGATATAATATTTATCTTTTAGAGTTTATATAATATTTGTCTTTTAGACTTTTGACCAGGTCGTCAAAATTTTCTGTCTTTACAAGGCTAATTCTTCCAAGAAGTGGAATTTATAGTCTAGGTATTTTAGGTGGTATTCGATTAATTTTGACCATTTTTGTCCCCATTATTACCTTTCTCCTCAATTTATTGAATTTGTATGTTTGAAAATTATTTTATCTTCATCGATTTTCTCATGTATAGTTGGTCTACCAAACATAGCAGTCGTTCTAATGTAATTCGTCATATCTAGAGTTGGTAATGATCCCGCTAGATTAGCGAAATCCATAGCAATAATCTCAATACCAACAATTGTTCCTTTACTTATAAATAAAGTTATAAAAAACGAAAGAAATTTACCGTTCAACACAAAAAGAAGCACAGTGGATAAGGGCTAGGATTGAGGAATCGGAGAGCCGAGTTAGAATTCCGGTTGAGTTCATTACATTTGCTTACGTACTAATAACCTTGGGAAGAGTATGAATCCATCCCCCCTACAGCTATGGATTAATAACAGGGTAGACTGGGTATTATAGTCTTGGTTCTAGGAGAAGGAAAACTTTGAATTGGAAACCAGCCTGGATTGGGTTGGGTTTCGTTTGGCTATCTTTCCTAATTTTGTCCAGGAAACACCACTGCTATTGCGGTTGCAGTACATGTGGTGACCGTGATGTGATAAGTAAACGTATGACAAACTAGAACGGAAAATAAATTTCTAGCTGTAACAAACAAATCAGAAAGAAAGTACTAAATCCCAACCTCTTTTGACTTAAGAAAATGTATTTTATCCCTTGGCAATGTATCATACACTAAGACCAGTAATCTTGCAGTTGTAAGTTACTATGCAAAAGAAAAATTGCTATGTAATTCTTAAATTTATCGCCAGTTTCATAGAGGATTGTGAATTGAGGGTTGTAGGCTTACGACCTACAGAATTTAATTTGCATTTATATTAGAGGCTTTATTCATAACGTTTCTCTTTTAATTAAATTCTATCTTTCTAGTTTGTAATATCTTCCAGCTTTAATTAAATTTAATTCACATTCTTGTGATTGTTTCATTCTATAACAATAGTCTTATCTAGTATTTATACTTACTGAATATTATGTGTATATTATAATAGAGATTTTAAAATAGTAACGACTTTTATGAAAACTAAATTACATTTCTAACTTATTAAAAAGTAAACATCGCAGATTTTCAATCGTCATGACACTATGTCAGATTTATTATGCAAGTCGATGGTTTTCCAGCAAAACAGCTAAATGTTGGTAAAATATTCAGGATATTATTATAACCACATGAGCAAAATGTATCGTATGGCATTCTATAATATTCATCAATCTTTCTCTCGTTGATTTCGTTAACTTCTCTACGTATTTCTACACCCTTGTGCAAATTAAATGGAACAAAACGAATAATTTATTCCTAAGATCTTTCACACTTTCCCTGATCACATATACGTCGTCTCTTGGCGTTGTTTTTCTCTTCCGATCGCATTTCCTTTACGTTTTGGACTGATGGATCCAGTTTGTTTCTTCGCCTTGATGACACGAATGGCAGTTGAAAGGCTGACACCAACAATACCCGAGATCTCTTTGTAAGGCTTGCCAGGGTGTTTATGCAGCATTACAACTTTCGTAAGCTTCCTTAGAGTAACGTCCATCGCAGACAATGGCCATATGACAACTAATCGAGAGTCGAGACAATAATGTCTGGGCGTGATAAAAATCTGATGCAATCACGGATGACGCAATATGTTTCAAGGCCAAACAAATTTCATCATATACCCTGAAAATAGATTCATATTAATGTGCTTCACTGCAAATGACCTAATCTGAGGAAAAAATCGATTACACCCTGTACACTCCAGTGGATCTAAAATTGGCCGTATAGTGAAAGAAAGGAAACTAAAGCTGTTGTTTCCATTAATTGCACAAGGGTGTACTTTGATATTACTTGCAGTAGTTTTATCGCTTCCCATAGTTTATTTCCTTAAATATTTTCCATTCACATATACAACTCTTTTAATGATGGACCACAAGTTTTTTTTTTGGGGGGGGGGGGGGGGATGAAAATCTAGAAAGGCTGGGAGTCAATGAATTAATGCCTTTTAAACATTTTTGAGCAAGGTGGGCAATAGTGAACATCACAGAATGTGAAGGAGCATTGTATTGCATAAATATACCTTTTAGCTCAGAGTTTCTTGCTTATAATTTGCAGAACGGAAAAACCCTTGTGCATTTATCTAGACACAGTTATGAATTTTACTGCCTACAATACTAGCTGCATAAACCTATTCTACCTGATTCACTGTATCCATTAATGACGCAACCTCGCGCCCACTTAGCAGGTCCATCTAATGTAGCTTTGCATTCATCACTAAAATTTTATGTTGAGAAATCTGGTTTCATGTATTTCTTTGCTTAACTTCTTGTTTAAAGATGTTAGTTTTGCTGCTGCATGCTGTGGGGCAGTGGATATCGGCTCGGAACGACACATCGGGGAACCGAGTTCGAATTTCAGTTGAATTTCTTGCATTTACTTACGCACAAATACCCTTGGGAAAGGTATTAATCCATCTTTTCTCTCCATTTATGGGTTAAATAATTGAACAGATTGGGTTCTATAGCCTTGGCTGGCAACCAGTCTACCGCAGAAAGCAATGGCAACCTACTGCGGGATAATCTTCTGCCCAGTCAGTCATGTCTCGAAAAAGACATGATCGCCTAAATCGTGTATCACGTATGGCACTTAACTGACTGACTGATTGTTATCCTGCTTCTTTTTATATTCCCAACAGCATTCCATCCATTTTCCTTGCTTATTACCCTTTCAATTGGTCTATATTCTCTTTTGTAATATTCTTAAAGTAAAATTTTGTTCTTATTTTGAAATGATTTCATTTTCTTAATTAATTGTTCATGATCTCTGTTTAACTTTTTACAAATTTCATTAATTTTTTGTTTCTCTTTTGATGTCACATCTTTAAATATATAACCTCAAACCATAAAATAAGTTATTGTAAATATGAATATAAGTATATTTTCAAACTGTCAATAGCCATTTTATTGTAAAAACAATGACTTGCAATATAAAATCTGACAGCGTATAATTCGTTTTGATAAACGAAGGATTGACGAGAACAGAACAAAATATATTGGTCAAGATCTGAATTTTACACATTCTAAAGTAATTATTTTATGAGATGTATTTTAATAACATCGTCAGCTGTTATATTTTCGAGTTTAAATAATTCTTCAAGCGGATGAACTAGCAATCTGTACACAGTAAATGCAGAACTGATATTTTTACTTGATGAGCTATGTGGATGTTACGCCTTTCTTTGCTGCAACGCAAATAGTTGCAGTCAAAATGAGGCAGAATAAACATCAAACGGACAAAATCGATACGTGATTCTAGAATTCCGATTATAGAAACACTTCTCGGCATATAGGAAACAGATAAGTTGATACAAGGGAATTGAAGAGCAAGAAGAAGATTTTGAAAAAATAGATAATAAACAGAGGAGTAGGATAAATGAAATGGCTTCATCGTGTTAGTATAGCGGAAGAGATTACGTTATCAGACGCTAGATCTCGCTGACATTTTCAATGAAAAGTCTTGCTTATTGCTAACAGATTTCAATTTGGCTAGCCAACGAAATATTAATTTAATTAATAGGGTAAATTTTGACTCATATTGACTCATACTAACCGCTGAATAACAAAAACAGATGACTAAATGTTAAAGTCTCGTATTAATGTTCACAGGGGAATTGACGCTATTGGAAGAACATCGTCTTTTCTTAAGAAGTTGGTCTTTTCGTCAACTTCTTATGAAAAAAGAATTTTACTCATATTTTCTGTTGCGCTAAAATTAAAATCCAACATCGCAGTAATCCGAACATGTGTCCAATATCATAAGAACAACATCATAAGAAGAACTATTATATTTCTCCATTATGCAAAAATATATAAATTATTTTATACTATAAAACAATGTAATATTATATATTTATCGGTCACACATCATTATGTTCTCTGATTTAAATAATGAGTTTATTTTTATGGCAACAGGATTCATTAAGCAACACTTATAAGCTAACAATGTAACAACAGAATATATCATTGAAATATGAGAAATCAGGCTGGCTTTTTATTTTTGTTTAGTTGTAACTTTGTTTTTGTTTTTAATGTTTTAAAATTCAAAATTCTTTCTTACATGCAACAGCAGAGTTAATTAGAAAATCGACAAGAAAAACTCTAAATTACTCACGCAGAAAATATAAAAATTAGAAATGCAAAATTATTTAAATATTCCGTCATTTTTTGACGATACAAGTAAACTAGAAGTTATTATGAATATGAATATTTGTAAACGATTATAAGTGATTATTTCATTTGAATAACTTTTTTTACGTTAAATGCTATAAATTGCATATTTCTTTTCCGTTTTATTCAAAATTAATTAAACTCTAATTGCTCAATGTTAACATATTTACATTAATAAAATAGAACGTTTTCAACAGGAGTGCACTGGCTCGAATAGCTGAAACATCATCACAAACAGTATTTGTAAAACATGTTTTTGAAGTCACAAGTGTAATTAATTTTGTTGGAATAATTTTCAATCGAGAAAAGATGTCACCAACCACCAAAACATTAACCGGTCAAAACTTACGATGAGGGAAGAGAATGGAGGCTTTTCCGATATTTAAGAGCTAACAGGAAGGATATTATGACGCAAATTGCAGATAGCTTTAATGAAAGTGAAAGAATGGCGTAGCAGCACACAATACATTGATTCTTGTAGTGAATGGGGTTACATGTGTGAAGTTCTCATGATAACCAATATCCACTGCTGAAAGCGTGTTCCATATCATCTGAACTAGACTTTGTATTAATGGAAGAAGAGCGTTCGGTTCGAAGAGTGTTGGTTTCTCTTGATTAAGATGGATGACAAAGTACGTGTGCATCGTTATTCGGGAGAAACGATGCCAAGAATAATGTGGAAAAATAACAAACTGGCAGGGGAAGTGTTATGGTTTGGGCAGCGTTGATTTTATTGTTGACATGTTCCTCCAAACACAACAATTGACCAGATGAAATGTTAACCTTTCCTTCTCATTTATAACATCAACTTTATAACGCCCAACACCCGGAAACATTTTTCTGTGTCGTGCCGCCGGTTAGCTTCCTGTTTTTTCATCTTCTGATAAAATTAAACCATCTGTAATTTGTGGATTGATGAAATGGGTACCCAAAACGTACCCGTCGAAATGAATTATAGTTTATAACCGTTTTGCTGATGCGCTGAGTTTTTCCATTATATATATATATATAAAGTAGAAACCTTCAAATTTGGTAAAAAAAATTCCAGTAGAGACAGACTCCAAAGAGAACTCAATGTTGAATTTTATTGCTAAATTTAACAGAGTATTATAATCAGGAAACAAAAACGAGTTATTTTTAGAAATATCTAATTTTTGTTTCCTGATTACACACACACACACACACACACACACACACACACACACACACACATATATATATATATATATATATTAGATTAGATTAATACAAATATAAAATTTGTTACTTAGCTGATTGACGTTACCCTTCAGTATCAAGATTCTAGAGTTTCTTAGACGGGCCCTCCAGCAATCGCTATGCGTGCGTGTGTGTTTCTTTTAAATGTAAATTTTGAATTTTGCGTATCTCATTAAAGAATATGGAAAGATTTATTTTAAGAAATTTATTTTTTTTTTCTTTTCTTATCTGTATTTTGTGTTGTATTTCTCCACTTTTGATATTTCTATGGAGCAAAGTTATTTACAAATGGGTTTAGCTTTTGCTTTATCCAACACTCTGTTTTGATCAATTTTAAATTTGATTTTTTGTAACGTCTTGTGTTGGGACCTCCTATTTTGAACGTTGATGTTTTCGGCATATATTAGAACAGTTTCACGAACGTATTCGATATTTATCGGCCCTGCCAAATACCTAAAATCAACCGAAACATCTGAAGATGACAGTGAAATATATACCGATTCTAATATGCACAAAATATGTGCAAAAGATGGTTGCATATTTTACATTAAAAATAGTTACGCCATAAAGAATGTTCGTAAAGAAGAATCGAAAAGGAATTTATTTATTTATGCGTTAATATTTACGAGTAAGCACACAAGTTGACCGTAATGTACTCGTGTAGGTATTTCTCTATCCATTTAGCATGTTATATGTGCCACCATAAGTGAAAATAATGGACGAGCGACTATGTGCCTATTTATGCATTAGTTCATGCAAAGTAGATATGTGTATATGTATGTAAGTTGTTTAAAATCACCTTCAAATGTTGATATGCCATTTTTAGAAATGCCCTAGTTATGTAGGTTCAAATCAATAAGCCTCCCTCACCTTCCTTTTGCACAAATGAAACGCGATTGGATTGGTAGTTGTCAAGGTAACACAGTCATTGTTGTCATGGTGTCTATCGGAGTTCCCATCAGCAGTATTATCTGAATCAGCTGTACTCGTTAAAGAAGTATCCATTTTTCATCTTGATAATGGACTAGGGCGTATTTTGCGTTCTTTTATATATTTTATTGACGTCATCTCGGTAAGCTACAATAAAAACAGTTGCAGCAAAAGGAACCATAGCAGACAATCTTTTTACTGCGATTCAGTAATTTAAAAGCAAGGAAATATTCATTGGGCAGTCGATTTTGTCTATTTGGTTCGTGATTATTAAAAATCCTTTCACTTTGCAGTTATATATATTTTTCAATATCTCCATTGCTGTACAATGTTATTGGCAAAATCAGGTATTTTACTATCAATGCTCAATCAGAAAGTAATTTTTTTGTCTAGACTATGGGAGATTTTATTTTGTGATTCAATATTCATAATGAATAGGTATTAATCAACAAGTATTGTTAAAATGTTGTTTATATATATATATATATATATATATATATATATATATATATATATATATATATATATATATTTCATTTTTAAACGAGTTATTTCGCTACCCAGGTTTCTACCATGAGTGGTGTCTTCAGGCGATTTTTAATAACTGATTTTACCTTTTACCGTTTTTCATGTAACGGTGTTTTATTTGAATGTTTACGTGACAGAGAATTTATGAACGCGCATTGTTTAAATTCAAAGAAAAATAGAAAACTATTATTTACCAAAAGATTTCATTCTCGAATGAATATTATTAATACACATGTAAGGAATTTATTTTGCGATATGAAGTAAAAACTTCGTTAGAATCACATTTTTTTTTCATTTAAGAACACTCAAGGATATTCTTATGCATAACTGTGAAAGTCAAGGTTAACTACAGAAGATTGATGCAATTTAATGCCTAATAAGCGAAAGTGAGTAAATACTGTTATTGTTGGTGTTTTTATTCCTAGTGTATCTTAAGTAATATATTCTTTATAGCTTATTGTTTTTATGAGTGATATTCACAATAATTTATTTGGTGATATAGCACTTTACTATGCAATATTTATGTTGTTCATCATATTATAAATAGTATAGTTATAATATATAGTAAATTATATAGTTATAATATATAGTAAATAGTATAGCTATAATATATAGTAAATAGTATAGTTATAAGACCCTATATTTTTAAAATTTCACACAATTAAAAATTGCCATGGGTTGTAATAAGGACGGGACTTTATAAAAGAACTTATTTATTAGTGCGAACAGAGAATTAGAAGAACTTGAACAGAAATAATAGAATGTGCATAAAAGAAATTGAAAACATTGGAAGATAAGAACAGAAAAATGTAGATTTGAGTTGCACGTAAGTGAATGCAACGAATTTAGCCGAGTTCGAATTCCAGTTAAATTCGTTGCATTCACTTACGTGCAAATACCTTTAAGAAAGGTATTAATCCGACTTTTCACCCTCTAGTAATGGGTTAAATAGCAGGATGGATTGGGTTCCATAGTGTTGGTTTGGCAAACAGTCTACCGCAGAAAGTAATGACAACCTACTGCGGGAAAATCTTATGCCCAGTCAGTCATGTCTTTTTCGAGACATGATCGCCCAAGCGTGTATCACGTACGGTACTTAACTGACTGAAGTCTAATAAAAGTTAAAGGGGTAATAACAGCAAAGCAAAATTGAAGAAAGTAGGTGTTATTAATTTAAAGGGAAAAATATACAGAATATTAAGAACATTGGTTAAAGACACGAAAACAAACAAACTACCACCTTTGAATTAAAATCTATCTTACATATCTATAAGTCTACCATTAGCACATGCTCAAAATATTGCTGCTACATTGGTCCGGTGCCCCTGCTACTAACCTAATGTTCCTTGATAAGATTTAAAGAAGAATTAGCAATATTATTGTTCCAGATCTCGACTTCAGTCAACCGTACGACCGTAAGGTTATCTATTTGTGTCTTTTCTATACTTTCATGGTAATTGTTCGGATGTTCTCTTCAATATGGTAATTATACTTTTCGAAATTAAGCGTAGTACTGGACTGGCGTCGAGATCTCATCGATTTACAGTTGAGCTGACTAGATGTAATCGTAAGTTCTATGCTAGCAGTTTCTTTTCTTGCGCTTCTCACTTTTGGAACTCCCTTCCAACTTCATGCTATCCAGCCAACTTTTATCTGCAAAATTTTAAATGCGATGTCAATCGCTTTCTACTGTCTTCCTGATCACTCTTTTATCTCTCCATTCATTATTAATTCTTCTGTTCCTAATTCTTCCACACCTTGTAACCCCTTGTGTATTAGTGGCTTTAATGCTTTCCTTGGGGTGATACGGATTAAAAAAATAGTGGGAAGGTGATGTTTTGAGCTAGTATTGAAAGCAATAAAATCATAGACCTTTTCAAAGTTGATGATGGTGTCAAGATAAATGTTGAAATTTATTGTAAGTTTATTGTTTATTTATTGTGAATTGATTTTTGATCAATAAAATTTTGTTGTACTTAAAGAGCATATACTCTAAGATAATATTGACTCACTGATCTAACTGTTGCTCACTTTGCTAAAAAGTTTGAAACACATCAGCTTAATCGAATGATCCAGTCTTTCAGTAGAAAACTCGTGGTTTATCAGAAAGAGGGCTATAGAAAAAAGCAGAATGGAAAACAATATTCAAGCAAAGAACCTTTCTTGGGACAATAAAAACTACAGTAAATAATATTAAAATTAGAATAGTAGAAAAGTTAATAAAATCTATTGAAGAAAGACTAATAACGATTATAGAATCTCAATGATTCCATAGTATCCCTTGAATCAATAAAATATAATTTCTTCAAGTACAGGGACGAATATCTTTTGGATTTATTCATGAATAAATATTTGTTGCACTGAGTTTGTTTGCATAATAAATCTTGATAACCGTAAAAGAAATTATTTTCAATAAGTCCACTTATTAAGGACTAGCAGTATAGCCCGGCGTTGCTCGGGTGTAATGAAAGTTTTAAAACTAATCCATGGTCCTGGAGCTCAGACTCTTTGGACGTTGGCACGAAAGACTAAAAAGCAATAGTTGTTTCCAGTTAAAACGAAACCGTAGACTGAAAGAAAAATGAATGGATGTAAATCAAATTTTGATTTCCTGATATCGATATCAAATAAGTTTTTTCGTCGTAAACTAAATGGTATCATGGCTGAGACTAAGAACGACAATTATACCTACCTTAGAGCCAAACCCAAAGCAAAAACTAAAATAAAAGGGCTGAAAAAAAAATACAGACATACAGGCAGATAAACAGACACACACACAAACATCTTGCCTTATATATCGGGTTTAAATAATATGACGTCTGTTCTTTTTAAAGCCATTAGTACTTTCTGTGGGTACAAATCGTTATTTATATATATATATATATATATATATATATATATATATATATATATATATATATATATATATATATAATCGATTTTATGCACTATTGTAAGAACTGCAACCTTGAAACTTCTGAATATCGTTTCTTATATCTTTGTCTATGAGTGTATCAGATTTGATTAAAATCGGACCACTACTTCTATAACCCGATTTTTTCGATTATCGATTTTTTCGATATTTATTAGGGGTACCTCGACACAAGACCTAGCTAAGAACACTCGTAGACGCTTATAGTACAACTGTGTAAAATTTTCAAGGAAATCGGTTCAGCCGTTTCAGAGTCTATAGGTAACGGACACACACACACACACACACACACACACACACAAAGTTCCATTTATAAATAAGTTTAGATTAATATTATAGACTGATATATTCCTCTTATAAATATAAGTACATCCTGATATTTCATCAACATCAGTTGATTAATACCAGTTTTATTTTGAAAACCTTAATTTACATAATATAATCTGGCATACTTTTAGTGCTTACAACTTTTAAGTGCAAGCAAGTGTATTTAGACTTGAGTTACTATCAATGTATTTCTCATATATGCGATACTCTAGACCAGTGGTTTTCAAACGGTGCATCACACCTTATAAGTGCGACGGAAGAGAATACCAGCTGGGGCGAGATGATTGAAAGACATCAAAGATTAAAAGCAGTTTCAAAAAATTTATATGCCAACAACAGATATGCTTTCAAAATTTAAAATATTATCATGGATTTCTAGTAACTGCATGCATGAGTACCAGTATAAATAGCTATAGATAATTATTGATTGATTTTATCTTTGTGATATTTTTATACCAAGTATTAAGAATATAGTAACAAGGGTCCGTGAATTGGAGGAGAGAGTTATCAATGATAATTTTCTGACTTCGATTCCACGGTTATCTCTCTTTAGCTCTATCTCTGTTTTTATTTTAAAATGCACTTTATTATCAAAAAAAATCTGGTGAAGCACGAGAAAATTTTAATTCTGAAATGCGGCGCAGAGAAAAGTTTGGGAACCACTGCTGTATAGCATCCATATCTGCTTTGTATAAGATTTAATGCCTTTTTATGCATAGTCAATACAATTTGCTTATACAAGATACTTGATCTGTATGATTTTCCTTTGTATTGTATATAAATCCCTTTACTCAGTACGATATCTAGTTCGCTCGCTTACATTAATTCTGTCTTTTAGCATAATTAAAATCTGAATGTTGAACTCAATTCAACTTTCGCGAAGTTGGCAACACAATTTTCCCTCTGCTGTAAATAAATAAATAAATAAATAAATAAATAATTGACCTATATTCTAGTTTTAAACTTCAGCTTATAGCAATTCCTATGTGCGCTATTTTTTGTGGAATCTAATCGACTTTTTGATCCAATATTCGATTTGTTACTATTTCAGATTTTTTTTTTTAATCATCTCACCCCAAACAAGGCATTCCACTGCCACTATTGCGCATGGGGCTACATAGGGGAAGGTAAAGAGAAGGAGTGGTTAGACATACGGAATGTCAGGAGGAAGGTGACAGATGAGTAAGGATAGCGAGGATGAGGGTTGGGCAGATGGGAAGAGTGTTTGATAGAATGGGAGCAGGTTAGTGTGTTAGGAGGTGTGTATTGACCTTACATTTAAACTCCTGGAGATTGTAGCCGTCGGGGAAGCAATCGTTTGGAAGAGAATTCCACAGTCGGGAAGTGCGAGGAAAGAAACTGTTGGAGTAGAAGTTACGGCTGCATTTTATCGGTTTCACTGTAAAAGGGTGGGATCTAGTTGCTAATCTAGTATCTCGTTCAAATTCGTATTTAGGGGGCACGAGTGATTTAAGTTCATCGGAGCAGAAGCCGTGAAAGTATTTATAGAAGAGACACAGGGAAGCCACGTCGCGCCGGTGGGAGAGAGACTGCAGGCGGTCTGCCAAGTCGGTATCTATCACATTACAGACCCTCCTCTGAACCTTATCGAGAAGCCCGAGGAGAACAGCAGGGGCACCCGACCAGATATGGCAGCAGTATTCAATGCACGGGCGGAAGGTAGATTTGTAAATGTGCAGGATAGATTTAGACGGAAAAAACTTCCGGGCCCTACACAGAGAACCGACTTTCATAGCAGCAGATTTAGCAATGGATTCGATATAGTCATTCCATTTGAGGTCCGCTGAAAGTGTGAGACCAAGGAGGCGCAGTGTTTTACTCTCTGGCCTGGTCCATGCTATGGGAGGTAGGTGAGATTGTCGATGATGGTTAATTGAGAGTAGCTTCGTTTTAGAAGCATTAAAATTTACTAACCATTTCTTACCCCAGTCCAATATGGATTGGAGGTCTTTTTCAATCTCGGCTGCGAGGTTAGCTTTGACGCCTACACCAGATTTTTGTAGGAGGCGAGAATAAACTGTGGTGTCATCGGCGTACAAACCTATTTGGGCTCTTATGGAATCAGGGAGATCATTAATGTATATCAGGAAGAGTGTAGGACCTAAGATGGAGCCTTGGGGGACACCTGCGTTTGTATGGTAGTTCTGAGAGGCATGTCCGTTTAATACCACCTTCATTGTGCGGTTAGAGAGGAATGACTGGATTAGTTCAAACAAATGTCCAGTTATACCATAGATCCGCAGTTTACATAGAAGGCCAGCATGTCAAACTCTGTCGAACGCCTTAGATATATCCAATGCAACGGTTCGGGCTTCGCCATTCCTGTCGAGTGCCTGGTATATGTACTCGGTAATGGTCGTTAGCATATCAGCAGTAGACCTGGTGAAGCGGAAACCATATTGCTTGTCCGAGAGGAGCCTGTGTGCTGTGAGATGCTGAACCACCTCGGCGTTGATAATGGCTTCGAACACTTTGCCAAAGATCGGAAGAAGGCTGATAGGGCGGTAATTTGCAGGGTCAGAGGGTTCTCCAGTGTTTTTAAATATAGGAACTACAGAGGAAGATTTCCAACAGGCAGGAAAGCAGGAAGCAGATAGGCAGAGGTTGTAGAGCTTAGAAAGGACAGAGGAGATTTCAGGGGCACATTTCTTTAAGACTATGGTTGGGATTCCGTCACCACCGCTCGCTTTGTGAGGGTCAAGTTTTAAGATTATCTTAGAAACAAGCGAAGGTGTAATGTGGACATCATTCAGTTGTGCCTCGGTTCTAGGTGAGAAGTCGGGTGTCAAAACTCCAGACGAGTCCAGACTCAAATTGTTCGAGAATCTGCGGGCAAAGCATTCAGCCTTATCTGCTGGAGAGGTGATGACCTCAATTTTGTTGATTAGCGGGGGTATTGTGGACTTGCTCTTGTTAAGTACTCTTTTACAGAGTCGCCAGTAGTCTTTAGAGCCGAATTTAGAGCATGCTATGCGTTGCTTCATTCTGGCAGCAAACAACATCTTAGCTTCGTTAAGTATTCCTTTCACACTTATTACGAGCTGAAGTGAAAAGACGCCTGTTTTGGTCCGACGCGTAGTTACGATAGAGTGGGAAGAAATGATTCCGGTGGGCAATGGCAGCCGAGCAAGCGGGTGAGAACCATGGAGACGAATGAGATTTAAGCTGGAATTTCCTAGCAGGGATGAAGGCATCGATGCCAGCCTTAACCCAGGAGGAGACCTCGGATGCACATTTTTCGATGGGAAGACTAAAGACATTGTTCCAAGGGATGTCACAGAGGAAGTCTCGGAACGAATCCCAGTCTGCTCTTTGATAGCAGTAGGATATTCTACTTGTCTGGGTTTCATGTGTCGGGCGGGAGTGGAGTGAAATATTGACGGATACTACAGTGTGGTCAGAGTTTCCGAGTGGGCAGAGTTGTCTGGTAGTGCAAGAGTCTGGGATGGAAGTGAAGCAGAGGTCTAGAAGTGAGTCCCTTCCGTTAGGGTTGTCGGAGAAACGCGTGGGGAAGTCCACTACTTGCGTAAGGGATTGGGTGATTGAAAAGTTCATGGTGTGGACACCAGCAGGGTCAGTGACAGCGTTCTTCAGCCACTTGGTGTGGTGGGCGTTAAAGTCACCAAACACGAATACATGGGCAGAGGGATGAACGAATATCGTGTAAATCACTATTATGAGAGGCACTGACATTGTGCAACTATTAGAAATCACTCATCGTTGGACTCTGGTGGGATATCACAGCTTTCTTCTGGTAAAAACTCCTGAGACAATGAAAAAGAGAGAAATCTCGCCATTTTTTTCAGTTGCTTGAAATATTTTTCCTCAATATCAACATGATAATAATATTCTTTCTTGTTGTGGTGACTCTTATTATTATTTTTTTTTTAACTGTTGGCATTTACCCATATTCTTACGTTTTTGCTTTATTTCTTTAATTCCTATTTTTGTTTCTACTCGTCAAGTTAATATCATTCTCTATAAAAGAAACTTGCGTCATAAAAAACTCAAATCTGAATGGCTTGAAATATCTTTAAAAATCATTGCGCTTAACGGTAGGCGCACAAATAGAAATCGCGCGAAAATTTTGACTCACCTTGTATATAGCATCTATTTAATAAACATACCTGCTTTTTTTATTCCTTGCTTTTTTCAAAAATATTTCACTTTCGTTTACTAATTCTAATTCAACCTTTAAAAATTTATGTATTGACCTTAACTTTATTTGGGGCTGATGTAACGTTTACTTTAATTAAAGGTTGATCACTATAAATTTATTAATTCTTCAGATTCAAATTTTTGTGCGTTAACAGGTTGTACATACCCAATTGGATACTCTCAAAACCTTTGAACTCCATGATAAAATTTTCTTTGCGCATTCCGAGTTAACAGATTAAGCGGCAGGTAGTGAATTGAGATGTGTTTGAAAATTCATTACTACTAAATTTTGAATTGTCTCTTTCTCAAAGTTATTAATAAACAAATAGCCCCCAAATTCGCAAGTAATTAAATTAAACAAGTTGAAAGCGGCGAGTTTTCAAAAGACTGAACATTTGGCAACTCTGTGATTTATAAAGCGTAGCTTAGATGTGACAGAAAGCCGCATTTATAGAGCACCGTGGGGTGGGGGTCGAACTCGGTTGTAATTGATCTAACAAGACAAACTTACAAACTATTACACTACATTAAAATAGCCTTATGCGCATCGCATATACTGTTTGTTGATTTATTCCTAAATGAACGTTCAATCTCGATTCTTCCACTGATGTGTAAAACTTTCATGTATATATTTTCATATTTGTCTATACTTCTGAGAGGAGGTAGTATTTACATTATTTACATTGTCCAGACTGTTGTCCTCATTTTTATTGCCTGGACTGTTGTCCTATTCTTTCTACACTGGACACATGGCCTAGTGAATAAAAGCGTTGATTAGATCTAGTGACTTGACTTGAAGAGTTATGAGCTCAATACCTGGCTACAATAGTGGTGAACAAATAACTATTTGAATTAAAGAGAGATAACTAAGACATTTGGAACGAGAAAAATATATCCCAGTGATAGAAATAAAGGGTTAAGTTAGAAATTCGGAGCATACAACGGCCGAAACATCGTGAATATGGCAAGAAAGATAAGGATGACAGTCCGAACAATGTAAAAAATATGAATTTCCCTACATAGATAAATTTAGACATGCTTGCAAAAACAAATCTTAGTTGAATGATAATATATCGGATTTTTTCTTTTAGCATTAATGGCAACTCCTACACTTTCTTCTATGATTCTCACTTAGCATATTTGTATTGTGTGTTACTTTGCAACCAGATTGAAAATGAATAAAGCACTAACATGTAATTTTTGTGCCGTTTTATTCTACAAATGCTACATTGTTCAAAAAATGAAAATAACAAATCATTTTTTCATAGAATAATCTGGCAGTTTTTGCCAAACTTTTATTTAGTGTTTGCTGCTAATTCGTATCTTCCATTGCTAAGGAACTTTAATATTTTCAAATGGATTAAATGGGAATACTCTGTTATTGAAAATATGGGGTAAAACTGTTTAAGCATAATCTTACTTTTGTTGTTTTTGACATTCTTAAAATATTTGTTTCCTTTAAATTCTTTTCACTAATATCCTTGCCTTCTGGAATATACTTAGAGCTTCTTTGTTATTGTGGAATTTAATTTATGCAAAGGAAATAACTTCAATGGCTCGTTTTACAAGTGGGTGTGCTATATTTTATGCTAATAGTTCATAGTAAAGAGATTTTATAAGAGTTAAAATCAGAATATGTCATATGTTATAAGGAGTTAAAAAAAGACCCGTTCTACAAAATGAAAGAACATGAAAGAATTATTTCTATGTCCGATGCGAGTTTACTGGAGATAGCTTTACTTTTATTTTACAAATTCGTGTTATTATTCATTTCCAAAATAATAGCTAAATGTAAAAGACGAATATTCTGTCATCAACAAACCTTATTGATACTTTTTATTTTATTATTTTTCAATTTAAAAACTATTTTTTGAGGAAAATATTTTATTATAAATTTACCAGTGAGCCCAAATTTTTAATCTATATCAATTTGATGTTCAGTTAAATAATAAAAATACTGACAATAGAGTCGTTAAAATTACGATTATTTTTCTTCGGTTGTTTTATTACAAATAACCCAAAAAATAAATTATTTCACTGAAAATATACAGTTTTAAAACAAATTTAATTTTGGAGCTGATGGATAGACAAATAGCAAGCATCAACAAATCAACAATGGTACAAGTGTTCTAAGCACAAAATGAGTTTAACCTCGTTAGGTTTTACACAAACTGCTCTTTCAATAAATGTGTACAAATCAATAAATGCGAAATTCCTATCATTGGATCAGCATGCATATTCAAAGGCGTTTCAACTCATGATTACTACTTTTTTTTACCGCTTCAGCAGAATTAGAGTTTAATATCAGAAGACATTTCTGCAGTTAAATTAGATTCTCTCGCTTAATTCTTGTTAGTATTAATTACAGGCAAGTGAGGATTATAACTTCAAAGATTCAAAGGTTGATTTTTTCATATTCAAATTAGGTTTATTTAAATAGACCTACTTTGAATATGAAAAAAAAAAATGAACGTTCCTAAATAAGATTTCAGGCCGACTGATTTCACAACCAGTATTGAACTCGAAAAATATTAATTAGCTGCATTACATAAATTGCAATATATTTAAAATGTATAAAAAAGCGCGCGCGCGCACACACACACACACACACACACACACACACACACACACACGTGCATCTTTATACTATTTTATAAGTTTTGAGGTTTATATCATTGTTTATAGAATTTTATAAGTATACAATTACAATGGCAGCTGTAGGTAACCTTCATGAGATTGACTCGCTGCGCCTTCTCGGGCTAACATTTTCCACTGACATGAAGTGAAAAGATTATATCAAATCATTTTTTCTCGTTCGAATCTTTCTTATATATTTATAAGTCTACCGTTCGCCCATGCTTAGAATATTGATGCCACATCATTCTGGTGCTCCTGAATATTTAGAATTTTTGATAAAATCCAAAAACGAATTTGCAATATCATTGGTCTTAATCTGTCATTTCGGCTTCAATTACTTTTCTAAAGCCGTAATATAACTTCACTGTGCCTTATCTATAAATACTTTCGCATTCATTTTTCTGATGGACTTTCTTTTACGGTACCTAGAATCTGTGAATTTAAGCACAGTTTTAGATTGGCGGAAATATCATTTGATAGCTGAAATGGCTAAATGCAACTGTAAGTTCTATGCTAACAGCTTCTTTTCCCGTACTTCTCGTTTGTGGAAGTCTCTTCCGGGTTTTTATTTCACAGTTATGTTTCATCATCAAAAATTTAAATGCTATGTCAATCGTTATCTTCTGTCTTCTTAATTTATCTTCTTTTATTGTTTTTGTTCCTTAATAATGTTTTTCTTATATTCTTTCAAATGCAGTATTCCCTATGAGTGTTAGTGGCTTTGTTGCCTTGCTTAGGCTGAAATGATTGAAAAGAAAAAAGGTATAAAGATGGATAAACAATTCATATTCCCAAGTTGACATATTTTCTAAGTTCGATTAAGCCGATTTTCATATATATTACGTGTTTAGAAGATATACATCCATAAGATTAGAAGTATGTAGAGATATACATAATAACGAGGAAACACACGTTATTTTTAACGAAACAAGATAAGGAATTTATTTACAAATGTACACATTTGAAGTTTCAGTAGCTTGTTTCAGGACAAGTAATCAAACAGTAAGAAGAGAATGTTCATATTAAATCATCGGACATGAAATAATATTCCAAAATGCTAAAGACAAATTGAGAGAGTTTTTCGCATAAAAGTTATACAGTTGTATTCAGCATAAATAAAAAGACATATTTTAATCTACTTAGATTAGGAGTTGAATAGAATTTTTTGAAATTCCCCTACTCTCATTAGGGGCTGATAATGTATCAGCGTATAATTTGACACCGGCGTTATTAAAACGCGTGGGACTCTGCTTTACTCTCTCTCTCTCTCTCTCTCTCTCTCTCTCTTGTTCTTTCTACTTGATTCAATTTTCTCTGGTTATTTATATTAAAAAGCGATTTGACATCGGCTCGTTGCTTTTTCTCAGTTTGTAAATAACTCTCTTTACATTGGTCAAAGTAAATTTTCACAGGCTCGTTAAACTTTGCCTTGGTCTTTTCTTCAGCTCGAAGCCAATCCCTTTTTCTGTTGGTCAAAATAAATTTTCGCACAGGCTCGCGAATTTGAAAACAGTGAAGAAAAGAGAGTTATTTTTATTTCGTATTCACCAGAGATTTATATGATGCATTAATGCTATTTCACAGAAATGGATTCCGGTCAAGGTTTTCAATATCTTGAATAATCCCAAGCTATAGATTATATTTTCTGCAAACCTGGAATTCGAATGTTTAGACGATATTTGTGTTAATTTCATTTTTCATATTCAATCTGAAAAACATTCAGGCATAAATTTTAAGTGGGCTATTAAACATATTTATTCTCTAGAAAAATGTAAGACTTAATCATCAATTTAAAAAAACTTGCTATTTTGCAAATCCATGCTTTTCTAATTCCATAACAATTATGAGAATTAACCAAGAAATAGAAAAGCAAAACGGTCACAATCCTTTACCACTTATTTATTTCCTCTACATTTCTTTAATCTGAAACTTATTAAAATCTTTAATCTTAAAATCTTGCCTGCGTCTAGTCGAGACCGACGTTGAAGTTCCAATTTGTTGTCTAATGTTTGGTGTTTGGAATGATTATCGTTTGAAGTGGAGTTCGAAAGCAGTAAAACAGTCCATATACTTTTAAGATTTGAAATAGTATTTGCTATTATGTATACTGAGCATATCTTATATAAATTGACGTTGATTTAATATTTTTATTGTTAGAATATTCATCAGTGAGGAAGCGAATGTTAAAGATGAAAGCAACTGATACGATGTCAGTTAATTGCACATCTAAATTAAGAAATATAACAATACTCTTAAGTGTTAACTGTAATGGGTCGAATAATTTTAAATCACTTTATATTATTTGTTGTCATTCATCGTATACTGGCATGCATATACTCAATATAATAATCATATTCAGTTATTCTCATACTCAGTGTGGGCACGGACAATTTCAAAGTTCTTACCTTGATGTTTAATTCATTGTACAATGGAAGTAGTGCTTTATTTCCAATATGAAGATCCAGTAAATAGTAATTCAGGTTAGTTTTATAATACATTTAGTTTGGGCATATTAAAATAAACATAAAATTGTAAAGGGGAGATGACCCTTAGAGAAACCCCTGTTGATTAATTTTTATTTATCGACATTTTTGTAACTCTTTATTCCGAAAAATAAACTTACTCTATCCGCTACACTGTTTTTAGAAAATAATTTTAAAAAAATACTGTCATTATCTATTTCTGCTCCAATTTCCACATTATGGCAAGTAAAATTTCTTGGACATATGATATTGCAAAAACTTCTGGAAACAATTCTTCCCGGCTTTGCAGATTTTAAGGACACATTACTTGGGGACAGGAAAACTAAGTGTGATTACCCTTTATACAGAATTAACGACATTAACCGACTCAGTAGAAGCAAGTCTAATGGAATACATAAAAGACAAATCAAAATTTGTAAATTTTGAAAATTCTTTAAGCCAGAGACACACTCTATTAAACTAGTAGATGGTAATAAGACTAAGGTTGTAGTTAGAGGAGATGAAAAGTGCTTTACTATAGGATTGAAATATCAAAGCACACAAAGTGATGCTCGAAGTACTGTTTTGTATGTGCTTTCATATGGCCAGAACATCTTCTAAGTACAAACAGCAACAGAAAAAGGAGAATCAGTACATTTTTCTCAAAATGCCCACAATGTTTTGGTTAGATTGGCTCCTATTGTTAGACACCTTGCCATGTTGAACAGGGATCTCCATGGTCTTTCTGCGGTTTCTGCAGTTTAAAGACCCCCGATGACACTGTATTTATTAATGAAAAACGTAGACGTTTATATTTTTCAAACAAAACACTTCATGAAAACTGCATCACCCCAAGTGCGGCACAAAATACTTGACCATTGTAATATTAGATATTTACTTTTAAAAAGTTGTCAATACAAAAGTAGAGCATAGATATATGGTTATTATTATTATTATTATTATTATTATTATTATTATTATTATTATCCGTTTCCTTCTTCCAGCTATGGGTTAAGTAGTAGCATTATCACACTTATAACGTTATAAGAATAAAAAAAAAATAAGTTTAAGAATAAGGGTTAAAAAGAGAAATAATGAATTTATTTTGTTACTAGTTAAAAAAAAATTACTATAAATCTGAGTTGTCGGAAATATAACGTATTTCTGAAATACGGTGTATAAATATCTAATACCCTAGAATATCTTCACCAGAATAAAAATAAAAATAAAAATGAATAAATAACAGTTGAAAACAATTATCACTGATATCATTAAAAAAATGGCTGCGAAGTCTTTTTTATTCGACATAACGAATTATCAGTTAGGAAGAAAGGAAAGGATTTCTTTAAAAAATAAGTTTCTCTCGCAGTTTTTTCTGTGAGAGTGTTTGCCTCTTAACAAACGCACGTGCCTGAAATTGCCAGGAATGAGTGAGCAAAAAATGTAAGTCTCTCTCTTTCACACACACATACTAACATTATGTCGCCTTTAGAGTCGAGTAGTTAGTAGATTTTTGCTACTAAGGATAATAAAAGCAGCCAATTCAAACTATATGCATTATTCAACACCACGAGAAGAAACCGTTCTTCCCAGTGACATTGAATAGATTTAATTTGATTTTCAGTAAGAGACAGAGCCAACTTTAGAATACTTGTCCCAAGAAAGCATTGAAAGCGAACATGAAAACACAACCAACTATGTCTACTCAGGACAACGACAGCAGTTGCCAAATACTTGTTCGAGTCACTACAATGATCACCAGACATACAAAAACGTTGGTGGTACAAGTGAAAGCTTGTAATATACTTTTTTTTTTTTCAAAATGAACCCTTCCGAATGAATGGTATTTTTCATATTTATAAGGTCAGAAAATATATGCAATTAAACTATTTACATGCTGACAGCTATAAGTCTTTCTCTTTACATTGATGCCTTTATTTTAAAATTACCAAACACTGATCAATATTCTCATTGACGCATTTGAGTACAAAATTGAAAGCTGAATTGTAAAATTACGCGTCTTTGTCACTTTTATCGTCAAAGAAATTACGCGTCTTTGTCACTTTTATCGTCAAAGAAAACTTAAACCTAAAATATCGGAACATCTTACTTTTGGAAAACAAGTTAGAGGCACAGAAATAAAAGTGAAATACATTGACAAAAATCGATAATTTATAATGCTTGGGGGTCTGCTATTTGGCCAAGTAAGTGTATTAAGATTACTAATTTGTTACTAAATTTCTTTTGAAAGTAGCTCCTAAAATTTAAAGACCATTTGTTTTAAAATGATAATGGAAAATAATTTTTGCTTATTTTTATATATTATTATGGGTTTATTATAATGGGAAACATATTGATGCATAAGGATAATGCAGAAACTTGTGTCTTTTTGAGTGTGGGAGGCAAAAGTCAAACAACTTATGAAGATGTCATAAGAAATTATGAGTAGTAAAAGTGAAAGTATAGAAAGTGAAGGAAAGAGAGAAGCAATAGAAACCGGACTACGATCGACTAATAAAATGCTATTCAGTACTACAGTTGTGAAACCATAACAGCAACTAAGTTATTTTCAGACACTGATGCGATTCATTTGTTGTGATCGACTGAGATGAGAAACATTTGACCTTGTTGGTTGGACTGGAAGAAGAGGATTGAAAATGAGAGAATTTGCAGGAAGAATATTCAAGTAGAGATTTTTTGTAGTCGTAGATTTGAAAGCTCGGAGAAGTCGGACGCAGGCAAGAGTATTACTGGCATTGCAGAGTGAAGGAACAAAGAGGGAGGAGAGAGAGGGATGGAAGAAAGATAGCGAGAAATGTGTTGGATGGGATTTAAAAAATCGGTTAAAATGAACGAATTTGACAGTGATATAATCATCTGCACCAATATATGTCCAAAATAATGGTGGAAAGGGACACTGTTTGCTTTCAAATTTCTTTTAAAAAGATCTCCCTATATTCCTTCTTTAGTTATTTATTTTTATCTCTTTCTCTTTATATTCCTTTTGTTTTTCTCTTCCTTTCGCTTCCTGTATAGTAACATCATTTTCTTTTTCTTTATTCTTCAGTGCAGTGTTACACATTTACAATCAATGTATTTTTGCACATATTAAGCTCACTAGAAGCAAAATTAAATACACGCATTTATATACACAGCTTCTTATACATATATATTTATGCGATCATAAACGTTTCTTCAGAGAAAAGAGATATATGCCTGTGCTCATATAACTAACCCTGTTAACTTGCACAAAAAAAGAGTATTGGTGAGGGCACGCATACATTTATGAATGCGCATATGAAATAAATAATAATAATAATAATGTTATATGAATGCGCATATCTACAAATTCTTATACTAAATAATATATATATATATATATATATATATATATATATATATATATATATAAAGGGTGAGGTGGATAAATTGTCGTCTAAATTACGTAAAAATGAAAATAACACTGACATCTCATTTTGACAGATATATTTACAACAAATTACACAAAAATTATCTTGAAATACTAAAGAGTAAATTTATTCAATAAAATCAGCATTTCGCCTTAGCCACGGTCTTCAGACGACTTCAGAATCTCTAGTAACTCTTCTAGACGGTCTCCTTGTTTAAGTTGGTGAATGTTTCCATAATCCATGCCTTCAGTTCATCTTTAGTGTTACAAGGAGTTTTATTGGTTTCCCACTCAAATGCGCCCCACATACAATAATCAAGGGAGTTGCAGTCTAGGGAGTTAAGTGGCCAGATGTAAGGGGTGATGTGGTTACAGAAATCGTTTCATAGACATGACTGGGGTCTCCTGATTGTGTGGACTGATGTAGAGTTTTGTTACCAGACATTGTGTCTTCCAGTAGCCACCCTCTTGATCCAGGGCAACATTAACCCCTTATGACACTTGATGGAGGCATCTGTGTTGAGTCTCTGTAAGAAGATGAATGAAAGCATAACGTCAACAACTCTAGTAATCACTCCAGACACAATGATGTTGACTAAATATATATTCCACCTCCACTCTCCTCAGATTGACTCCCAAACACACTGAAATGTTCGTATTAGAGCTTTCGCCGCGAATGCCAAGCACTACGGTATGTCCTTTCCAAATTTCTGGCGAAGTAAATTGCGGAATGGTGCTCTTTCTCTCACAAACGGTGCCCAACTGACCCTACTGCACTGTACCATCGACTAAACAAAAAACAAACAATGTGCACGCGCGAAATAGAATATATATATATATATATATATATATATATATATATAATGGCGGCAATTTACACATCGCACACTGTGTTATATTTTTAGTTCAGATTTGTTCTTTTAGCAATTGTAAAGCTGTAGTATATCACAGTTTCCGAGATAAAAGGGAAAATAGTTCGAGTCTCGTCTCGAGCTAATTCTCGTGCTCTTTACTAATTTCCATCGACTGACGGTTTGAGTACGTTGTATTGCAACGTACTCAAACAAGCAATTTAAAATATATTGTATTGCAACGTACTCAAACAAGCAATTTAAAATATATACTCGTCAAAAATTGATATTGATCGCGCGTTGCTCGAGCAAATTTTTAATACTATCAACCGCAGTGGTTGATTCAAAATAGGATCAGGCTATATATATATATATATATATATATATATATATATATATATCGGTAAGAAGAGGAAAGCACTAAAATTGTTAGGACCTTGAATAAATCCTTGCTGTTTTCTAACAGACGGCCTTCTTAGAACTGCGTGCGTAGAATTCCAGATGGTAACGCATCTATAAGGAAGTACCATAAGCAAGCTTGAAATTCAGTGTATGTCATTTCACCGAAGTGTAAACAACTTTGTTTTTCAGAGCGTTAAACATGTCGGTTTTCGTACCAAAGAAAATGTATTTTCGGGAAATTTTACTGCACTACTGTATTCAAAATAAATCTGCAATTAAACGATACAGCATTCTTGTTAAGATTTACGGTGAACATACTCAGTCGAAAACAACATGCAGAGATTGATTTAGACACTTCAAAAATACTGATTTTGGTGTTAAAGATAAAGAACGCTGTGGCACACCAAAAATATTTGAAGACAAAGAATTGGAAGCATTACTTCATAAAGACTTATGTCAGATGCAAGCTGAACTTGCAGAACCATTAGGATTTGATCACACAACCGTTTCGAAACGTTTGAAAGCATTAGGAATGATTCAAAAGCAAGGACACTGCCGTACGAGTTGAAGCCGAGAGACGTCGAACGGCGTCTTGCCACGTGTGAACAGCTGCTTCAGCGGCAGAAAAGGAAAGTTGTTTTTTGTTTTCATATCGTGACCGGCGATAAAAAATGGATACACTGCGATAGCCCTAAGCGTAGGAGATCGTGGGGTAAGTTCGGTCATGCATTAACATCGGCGGCTAAGCCGAATATCCATGGTTCGAATCTTCTGCTCTGAATTTGGTGGGATCAGATGGATCTAGTTTATTATGAACTGCTGAAACTGACCGAAACCATCACGGGATATCGCTTTCGACTACAATCGATGCGTTTGAGCCGAGCATTTAAGAAAAACCCGTCGCTATACGATCAGGGACATGACAAAGTGATTTTTCAGGAAGTTACATGTTGCAAAACGGGCGAAAACCTACTTGGAAACGCTTAAATGTGAAGTCCTACTCTACCTGCTGTATTTATTGCCCCGTCCGATTATAACGTGTTCCGATCGATGGTACATGGGCTGACTGAGCACCACTTTAATTCTTATGAAAAATGCTAAAATATGGGTCGACTAGTGGTTAGCCTCAAAAGACGTGTCTTTTTTTCGACGTGGAATTCAAATGCTACCAGAAAGATGGGAAAAAGGAGTAACTAGCCATAGACAATATTTCAGTGACATGTTTCTTACTAATTTTTGTCAATAAAACATTACTTTTCATGAAAAATCTGTGATAACTTATTCAAGGTCCTAATGGAAATTAGCACGCACGTAGAAGAGATCGGGTCATGTGATAAAAGATACAGTTAAAATAAATTTTAAAATGTTAATTTATGAGCCTCTTAAAAATATATTTGCGGCTCAGAAACGCCAGCCTTGTCACCAGAACAATTTGTCTATACGACGTGAGTTCTTCACTTATCTCTTTTGAGGCAAGCCAGACCTGCAAAGCTTTCTGCGTGCGAACTTTGTATCAATGCTTTCGCTGATTATTCCTATCCTTGAAATTAATGGAATTTAAAATCTATTTATGTTGCAAGTCTTACAGCACTTAAACCATACATTTCATATATGAAGATTTCACACTATAAAAAATACATAAACTCATCAATATATACACACCGTTTTTTTTTTGTTGTATGAATAATGTAAATAAATTTCACAGATGAATATTACAAATTTTTCCAAGTTTATTTTGTTTTTATAAAATTCAACTTAAACAAATCAGTGAAACTCTCTCAGCTTTGAATGTGTTTCTTATTTTTTCTGTGTGTGCGTGATCGCGTGTGTTTGTGTAATTCTGTGCGTGTGCATGCATGCATATTTGAATGTGTGTCGCTGCATATTTATTAAGAGTGTTGCCATCTCTCTCTTTGTTATTTGTTCGAGTACTCAATAGAACTTTTGATACTGAACAGGCATTCACTACTAGGAAATACTTGTAGCCAGTGGCGATTTGGAACTCTGAAAGTAGTGGTGGTGGTGGTGGGCACTTAGGAGCCGAGATTTTTTGGAGGAGGAGGGGGCAAACTAAAGCAACGTCTTTATCTTCATACTACACCATTATCGTATACACAACTTAGGAATGAATTTGAATAGAAGTATGTTACTTCACTAAATTAAACCTAATAATTTTTCGTTCATAGTAGTGGAGTTCTTTTGCCCTCTTTTCCACTCTCAAGCTACTGGAACACAAGAGAGGTTAATTTCAAAACAAAATCAAAGGGTTAATACTAATGTCAATACTAGCAGAACAGTGTGATTTGTCTGCTCTGATTTCTGTATGTGTCCTTAAAGAGCTAAATGAAAAAAGAAAACGCAGAGGGAAAAGTGCTTATGATCAAAATCAGGAACTGATCAATTTCATAAAGTTTTGAAGTTTATAAAGTGGGAGGTAATCGAGGTGCTAGCCAAAATCGGGGGACTTGGCTCCTTCTGCACTCCCCGTAGAATTGCCACTAGTAGTAGCTGTTGCAACTATGGAAGCATTCAACTATTACCAAATTAGATTAAATTTATTTAACAAATAGCCAAATCGATGTGGCATAAGACTTTTTTTTAACATGGGAGTCCCACGCGTACATAAAACCATATTTTTATTCTATTCGATTTTATCTTTATGAAATTTGACCATAATTGGAAATTAGAATTTTCAATTCCTCCTTTCCATAGATCTTCAGCTTTTCTTCACTCATGAAGCAGATGGAAAAGAGACTTAACACACCAAATGCACACAACAGAGAGGTGTCTGGAAACCTGGAGTGCATGTTATTTATTAAGTTATTAATAGATGTGATGCACAGTTGTTCAAGATTGAATGTGGCCTTTGCGATCTGATGCTTATCATTGTACATATTGCCTTGGATGTCTTTGGATAATATTGTCAGGTTAGATGTCATTTCCTTGGTCTTTTTCCTTTATAGCAATATCGAATTTTACTTTTATTAAAGTCACATACATATTTTCTGTTTGCAAGAAATGGGATAAAATTGTAACCGGGGCCATGATTTCCATCATGAGAGCGGTGATGCTGATGAACTTCTCTGTTGCAATCTTTTTTTAGGCCATTTAACTTTGGTTCTTTGCTGAAATCCTCGGATACTTCAGTGAAGCAGTATACCTGTACAGCCTTTGTTTCTCCTAGTCATTACGGCAGCTCCATCCAATCCCATACTCATCACTTTTGTTATTGGGATTTCTAGTCTTAATATGACTTCCTGGATGGATTTTGCAATTCCTACAATTGATATATCATAACACTCTTTACTTGCAACAAAATGGGTGCTTGGTTGAAAGGTCACAGGGTTAATAATTTGGACATATAAAACAAGACGTTTGTGGTTGGTTATGTCAGTAGATTCATCTACGAGCACAGTCACAAATGGGGATTTAGTCACCTTTGTTTTTAGAGCTGCCTGTACAAAGTCTGCCATAGCAATTCCTCACCAGCATACCATGATCTGTATCCTACTGCTTTTTGCTGATCACAGAGAAAGGGGAAATAGAATACACTTTTATTCCCCCTCCCTAAAGATAGTCAACCATTTCTATTAATGCGATCAACTTTGAAATGTACCTTTAAATGTTCCTTACAAGGAAGTGTTTAAGAGACCAAAGATATTCCAGATACTGACTGATACACGGTCAACATAGTTATTTTGTTGATCAATCTTTGACTGCTATGAATTTATGAAGGAAGAAGAACATGATAGTAATTCATTTTCACTATCAATTGTTAAAAGAAAAGGAAGAGAATCGAAATTGGATGGAAAATTAAAATAAAAAGGCAACACCATAACGTAAACCGTAAATTCAACTTAACTAAAAACAATTAAAAACAGCGATACCTAATTTATTTTAAAAATAAAAATCGCCTTTGAAATCTTAATTTTAGTTTTTTTAAGATAATATATAAATTTAATAATTCCAAAGATTAAAAAAACATACTTTGAGCGTATTCAAAAACGTAAACGAAATGAGACTGATATTGGAGTTTGGGATCTTTTCTATTAATTCGTCCGGTAGCCCCAAATAAGGCAAATTTAGTTATATAAATTGAATTCACTCCCAATAAATTATAATTACATATACACCATTTTTAAAAATGACCGAAGAGTCAATGTGCGAAACTGCCCCACCTTTAAAATTAAATCTGATAGTTTTTTTATATTTATTTTTAAATCAGATAACTCAGTGCTTAATCGAGAATATTCAGAAGATTTTTTTATTTACAAAAGTTTAAGAGTCCTATCATACTGCAAAAATTAAATTTAGATATTTTTATAAATTTATGCTTAAAAATTAAAAATTACTTCGAAGACTTAAAGCAATAATTCAAATATAAAGCAATACTTCAATTTAAATCTTTAATACAAAACTACTTCATAAAAATGTTTAAATTTAAAAAGTAATTTGAATTTATTCAGTACGAATCCCAATTTTAAACTTCTGTAGAATAAATACAGTTAAAAATAGAATAAAACTAAAATACATCAAAAATCAAATATTACAGGCTCCTATTTGTGACTTCTTTCTGTGGTTCTTTTCCTGTGGCTTTAGTATTACTGACTACCAGGCTTTTTATTTTAGGGTGAATTTGTGGTAGATACGAAATAAAAATAACTTTTTCTTCACGATTTGCAAACTCATAACGCCATTGGATATAAAATACTACTTGCTTAATATAAGACATTTTACAAATCGCAGTTTAGCGACAATTTACTTATTACTTGATTTTCACTAATCAAATTTTGTATACTTTTGGTAAAAAAGAGGCTCTAGCCAGCTTCCTTTATTTTCATACAAACTTGCAATTTGATTGGTTAAACCATTTCACACAGTTTAATAATCACAAGAAAGTGAGTCGGCGTCAGAGAGACGAGAGAGAAAGGAAGCAGAGACTACGCTTCACTGATGTCCATTTCACGCTATACATTATTAGCCTTTAATGACAATTGATGATGGCAAAGACTCTACTGTTGAAGCTAAGTACCTAAATATACATCTTTTATTAAATTCCACGGTAATATTTTTAATGTGCAAAATGAACTTTTTCAATTTGTTTTGATCACTTTGGAAACCTTGTTTCTATGGAATTCAACTTAATACTGTTGTGTGAAAACGAATTTTGAAAATGTACTTAGTGCCTGATATTTTAATATGAACATTTTCTTTGTTTATAAAATCTACAACTTTTAATATGTGATTATGTCTTGAAATAATCTACTGACAATTACAACTGTGTAAATCTGTAAATAAATTTCTTATTTTGTGTTATTAAAATATACACACGTGCTTCCTCGTCATTATACACAACCAGACGCATCTCTGCTTCAAATTAGCAGAAAAGACCAGTTTTATTTATTTTTTTAATGTTTCTTCTAGGCACTAAAAACAATATATAGGCTTTTTTGTATATTTTAAAGGAGTTGTTGGTACTCATGGCTTTAATCCATCCCCAATAATAGTATTGGTAAGGTTCTTTTCCGATGGCCCTAAATTATTTTGAAGAAACATTTTTTATTTAAGTGGGAATTAGTCTAAAGCAACTAATTTTTTCTCTTAAATAACTCATAAAAGGACAGGGAAAGCTTTCTTTGAAGAAACTAAAGCCGTCTACCCCCACCCCCACCTACACACCCCTTGTACCCCATTCGATGTAATTACTTTCATCTCACCGGATTTTTTTTACAAATTTAAATTGTTCAGTTTCCAAGAAATCAAACAACAGTTAACTTGAAATGGTGGGGGAAGAAAAAGACTTTCCGGTTCAAAATAAAACAAAAATAAAACAAATCTACTTTCTGCCACTTAGCTGAGAACTCACATATATCTTTTTTTATTATCGAAAAAAAGAGGTGCGTCCCTGGGACGCATGGATATGATTTTCTTGCGTCAGAGACGCAGGACGCGTACCTATCAGCATCACTGTTAAATGATACTTTTGTTGAGTTTAATATATTGCTTTTTTCGTACCTGTTTGATGTCATAGAATATCTAATTAAAGCCAATGTGTGTGTGTGTGTGTGTGTGTGTGTGTGTGTGCGTGCGTATTTTTTAAAATTATTCTGAATTTAAGATTTAACGAATTACTATATTACTCTTCCGATAGAGAAAAGTAATAAATAAAATGCAGTAATTCAGAATTTTTTCTTTAATATTTTCTTCTCCAAAAAGTATTGCTGGAATTTTCACTATAAATATCTATTTTTATACTTTCATAGTATTTTGACCCCAGTTTAGGGGTTAACTATTTACCCATAGCTGGGACTCTAACAGGTGCTACCACACCGGTTTAGGTGGACCTTGGAGCAACAGTAATTAAAAGGTGGTATCATGCTCCTCAAAACTTTCCAATTAGAGGCTTTGCTGCTGGATGCAGTTTTTCGTCAAACCCAGGACCTAGATGTAGTTTATCGTCATACCCACGACATGAGATGAGGGAGCGCTTATAGTGGCGTGGGCTTAGGGGTTAAAATGAACACTTGATTTACCCACGCCAAGAAGATTAATGTGGGATGATAACGACGAGGAAAACACACGGATTACTTTAACAAAGTGTCACTAGCTCGTTTCAGGAAAATAAATCAAAATTATTAAAGTCCGTAGTTTTAACATAAGATGAAGAGGAAATATTCATACGCAGATTAAATGACTTGACACAAAATAATATTAAAAACGTTCAAGACAAAAGGAAGAGAGTCCGTTGCTCACCGAAGGGATATGTGCTTTTCATATGTTCAAAAGTAGACGAAGAGAGATATTTGAAATACTTCTTGCATTGTTGAAAGAAAATTCTTTGAAATCCTACGTGCTGGTTATAGGCCGATAATATAATTGGCGAGTAATTTTACACTGGTGACTACTTCAATGCTGAAATTGAATAAAAAAAACCTTCACATGACTTCAGACACTCTTATTAATTTTTGTTTTTTCCTAATCTTATATCAAAAAGAATTCCGCGTAGACTCGCTACTTTCTTTCCTTCTTTTTGTCAACATAAAAAATAATTTTAAACTCTCTATGATCTGGTTTCGTAACTATAAGGGGAGGCTACTTTTATTGGTTATACGGAATAAGAAGTGCCGCACAACTTAAAATTGTAAGATTTTTTGGTGCTACTTTGGTATGCGATCGATGTGTCATGAAACTATTTTGGTATACGATCTATACTTTATATTGTGATTTACAAAAAAGAAAAGTTACACTTTTTCGTTTTATTATCAAGAGACAAGATAGACATTTGCCCACCGATAAAATCAGTACATTTGTTTAAAGTTTGTTTCATTTTATATTTTAATTAATAAATGTATAAAATTTTAAATTATTAAAAAAAAATAAAGATTTATATATAAATGGTAATTATTTTTGTAAATAAATATACGTGTATGTTGAATGTTTTTATTCAAACAATAATAAATAAATGAAAAGGTAGATCGCATACCAAAGTAGAATTTATCTCTTGTAGATCACCTTGGCTATGTAGATGGCATACCAAAGCAGCATCCTTTTTTTTTTAATTTTATGATTTTCTGTACAAAAATGTATAATAAAAGTATTTGAATAAAACTTCTTGAAGCATGAAAGTAATTTTTCTTTTCCTCTTTCACATGAATGTTGACAAAAAAGCCTTCGAAAGAAATAAGTTTACGGCCAATCTTCATGCTAAATAGTTTAGAATCAAGTGACTAAAAGGAAAAAAAAACAACTTATAATTCAGATCTCAAATACATTGTCAAAACTATCCAACATCAAAACTGCTGGAGTCTGAAAGCTGGTAACACTTCCTCGGATTTTGAGTAAAAATCTTTGATACAATGTCTCAATTATGAGTATAACTGAACTTTCGAAAGCTGATTCAATTCTCTGGAAATGTGTTACTATATTCATTTCTTTTTGCTTATCTTAATCTTAACTCTGTGGTTCACTGGAGCCATTCTCTACAATTTAATAGAACATTTACCTGACCTTCCAATTAAGTCAGGATGTAACGAAAAGGTCATTTTTATGTGGAGTACCAATAAGCATGCACTTCGCAGCTGATGATCAAAACGACCTTCAGGCTGTTGTCAACTGGGACAAAAGATGGTTTGTTAATTTTAACGCCTCCAAAACTAAACTTCTCTCTATTAATCATCTGAGAGACCCCTCTCTGCCTTCCATCAGATTGGGTGTAACACGTTGTGTCTTTACAGGGTACCGTTCTCGTCTGACGTGAAGTAGAAAGACAATATTGAATTCACTGCTAGGTCAGCTGCTAAGAAAGTTGGTTAATTATGTCGTGCTAGACAATTTTCCTCTCCAGAATCTACCCTACGTATCTATAAATCTACCATTCATTCATACTTAGAATATTGCCGCCACATATGAACCGGTGCTCCTGCTATGTAGCTAGAATTTTTTTTATAAAATCTAAAGAATACTCAACAATATTATTGGAACTATTTCCATTATTTGGACTATTGTCCTCATCTTGGATGCCATTTGTACGACGTTTCGAGTGTTGTATGCTCCGACCTTCTTCAGGTGCTAGGAATTTTAAACTAAACTCTTTATTACGATCACTACGGTATAATAATTCTCATTCTTGGTGCAAAGCTTCTTTTGGTAGTCATGAGTTACCTCCCTCTAACCCGACTCTAAGTTATTTGTTCACCACTGATGTAGCCTGGTATCTAACTCACAACTCTTTAGGTCAAGTTACTGGAGAGTCGCGTTAGAGGGAGATAACTCATGACTACTAAAAGAGGCTTCACACAAGAAATAAGAATTATATAACACAGTTATCGTAATAAAGAGTTTGGTTTGAAATTCCTAGCACCTGAAGAATGCCGGAGCGTACAACGGCCGAAACGTCGTACAAATGGCAACCAAGATGAGGACAATAGTCCGAATAATGTAAATAGTGTAAATACTACCTTGATCTGGAGTTTCGGTCAATTTCCCACTGCCGTACGGTTACCTTCCTGTGCTTATTTCATAAATACTTTCATGGTAATTGTTCGACTTTTTGATTCTTAGACTTTTTGAACTTAAGAGCAGTACTACATTGACGGCAAAATTTAATCAATTTACAACTGAATTGGATAGATGTAACCGTGAATTCTACGCTAATAGTTTTTTTTTTTTTCACATTTCTCACTGGTGGAACTCCCCTTCGGCCCCATGCTTTTCAGCAAACTTTAATCTTCAAAAATTTCAATGCAATGTCAATCGCTATCTATTGTCCTTCTGATTAGTCTTCTTTTGTTCTCGTTCCTTAGTAATGTTTCTGTTTCTAATTTTTCCACACCCAGTAACCCCTTGTGTTTTAGTGGTTTTACTGTTTTGCTTAGAGCGAACTTGATTGAAAAAGAAAAGGGCTAGGGCAAAATTGCCCATTCCCCGCGACCACTGCCATGCTGGTATCGACTTTCCGCAATCTAATATAGAAGCTTCTATAATAGAAGCTTTTTTTTATTTGTTGCCATGATTAATTCCGCTTTCCATGATCACATATGATGTTCTATCCTAATATCTAAATGATGGATTATTTTACTTTTTAATTTCAAAGAAAATTCTTTGTACCTGGACCATTTATCCTATTATTTTCCTAACTTTCCGTTTTCCTTTTTCCTTCATCCAGTCATTCGCTAGCACAATTACGTATACAATCTGATAAGCCCCTTTTTTAGCTGTTGTATACAACTAAGAAAACCCAATTGTAGTGGGATGGTTTGGAGTCTGAAAGTATTTTATTCTACTTTTATTTTCTCGGTTAGCCCCTGCTTACTACTGATAAACTCTTTTCATGCGGTTGAACCCAAGTTGTTTGCACAATTCTCAGTTGCTCCTTTTTCATTTTACATCCAATTCATAATTTATATTTCAGTCAAGACTTTCAGGTGAATCTGTCCTTGCTGTAGAATGAATTTAATGTGCAATATGAATGACAACATATGTTTTGCTATCATATTTTTTAAACCGATTTTTTTTACATTGTTTTTTTATTAAAAAATTACAATTCGCCTTTTATTATAATTTTTTTATCTTTTAGATTTCATGATCATTTGTATGTTGTTTTAAGCTTCTCTTCAAATAATAATAAAATGATTTTCATATCTAAATAATATCTAACAGCAATGACTGGAAATCAAGTGAAAAGTCTCTTTAATACTACACTTAGTATTTTGTCGATTGTAATAATGTTTCAGTCAGATTCTACTGAAAGTTTTAAATATTTCTAGTCATTTTCTCGTGGTCTTGTCGAAGAAGAGCAATGATTAATGTTTATTGAATTAGCCTTGTGTGAAGCATAACCAAATTTCTTACAGCTGACAAGTTTTATCCAGAATTATCAGAAGGTTATCAGAAAGTGGATTTGTGGAAGAATAAAAGTATACCTTTTGTATGTTTAAGTAGAAATTTATTAATAGGAAAGAATAACATGAATTGGCAGAAGTTAATGTTCAATGAGAAATAGTATTAAGAAATTAAGGTATCAAAAGTTCGTAGTAGTAACTTGTGTGGATGTATGCATGAGCGTTGTCTTTGGGTAGGAGTGTTTTTGAAGTCATCGTCCTGTCTTAAAGGGTTCCGTTAGGTTATCAAGTTTAAGAAAAGTCAGACAGGTGAACGATGAAGAGGAAGGAGGTGAGAGAGAAAGAGATGAAAATAATAATGATCGCTCGACGTTTGTCACGGGTGCGTCTTCATTACGCTCATCTTCTCTCTCTGGCGACAGTCGAATGCGCTCCGTCTTTTCTTTCGTTTGTGGGGGTCGAAAAGGTCATTTGGGCATTCACTCCCGGGTGTGATTCTGGCCTTTCTATTGGACGACAAACAAACTTTGCGTTGGCTGGCGAAAAGTGTACGTAAAATAATTTGTTTCTGATAATTGAAGATTATTTGAATTTTGTTTTTAATTTTTTCCTAGTTTTCTATTGGCCAAAAAACATTTCGCATCGATGTGTGAAATTTCACGAGTTTTGTTTTGGATTCGCTTTTGCATGTGTGCTAAGCAAGGTTTTGTAAATTCGCGTAAATTCGTTTATTTCTAACAAAATCAATGAGTCAGTGCTTAGCATCTGAATTTTAAATCTGGATCTTGTTTTGTTCACTGCAGTCTTCAGTAGAGTACCCAACATGTCAATAATGACGGATAGATTAAAAAAAGCGATACCTAATTCCTAAAATTAATTTTTTAAAACAGAAAATATTTTTTAAAGCTTTTATTTTAGTCTTAATTTCAAACTAACAAATTAAAAATTTGATATTTCCTTTAAGCAAAATACTTGGTGTTTCAAAACGAATTTTAATTGATTGAATTATTTTTATGTATTTTTGTATGAAATTGTGTTGGAAATAGTATTTATTTCCTATACAGCCGTTTACATTTACAAATATTTAATAAACAGTGTTTACTATTTACTATTCACTGTTTAGGCTGCGTTACAGTTTGCTCATTTCAATGAGCCCGAGTTGACTATATTAAATTTTCTTCATATAACATTGAAACGTAAAATTGTATTTGAGACAAAATTGTTATATAACTTGAAAAATAGTATATTAGTAGTTTCAAAGATTATTTTTAATAGTTTGGGTCTAAATATATATATATATATATCTCCCTCTTGTCACGCTCATGGAGAGAGGGACAATAGTGAGGTAGCGTCGGTTCAATTCATTCTCTTTACTACCAGTTATTAAAATTTACTACCAGTTATGAAAGCTCTTGCCGTGCCTTTGCTCTTTAACAGTGCCTTATCATTTATTGTTTTTTTTTTGCAATAATTATTTCGTCGATTAGTGAAGAAGATATCCTATCTATTATAATAAAAAACATTATATATATATATGTCATCCACATACAAGCCTGTTCATCAGTGTGGCTAGACATCCACTTGCTCCTGGCCGGGATCGAAACTCGACCAATTTGGTGTTAGTCGGAGTCACTAATCCCTAGGCCATAGGCTCATGGAAGCAGAGAAAAATTTTAGCGTGTTATGTATAAGCCGTGTATATACACCCCAGAACTCAATTCGTTGCTGAAGAGTTATGCATAAATCGCAGAAGTGGTAAATGTTTTTTATTTAAATTTTCCACTCTAGAGAGCTCAATCGTATTGAGAGCATAATATATTCGTCTATCTATCTATCTATAGATAATTTTAACAAAATGATATAATTTATTCATGAATTTATACGCTTGAAGTAGTGTCAGTTAGTGGCGAGGATTGTGACTGGTCCCCCTACCCCCACCCCAAACAAAATCGCAACAGTATGCTTTAGTTTATTTACTTATTTTGCACGTGGTATACTTAATGAGCAGGCCAATTGATCACCAAGTGCAAGTGAGGTCCATCCCCACCAACAGACAGCGCTTTTTGGATACATTTTAAAAACATAAAAGCATCGGTTGAACCTTATCTAAAAAATTTTTCACATGTTTGGTAGAATTGTGAGCAGCCAAATATAAACATTTTAAACTAAAATTAAAAACTTTTTTATATCAGATTTTAAGTGTATTTGCTAAATAAAAACAAAATACTGTTGGAAGTGCCTCTTACCCAGAGATTGCCACCCGGGGCTGCCGCCCCATCAGCCCTCTCCTTTGCATGCCACTAAGTGTTAGTATTGTTTCAGGAAAATAAATAAAAATTCTTTAAGTTCATAGTTTTAATGTATTGTTATGAAAAGGAAATGTTCATTCAACAGGTTAAATGAGTTTACACAAAATATCAAACTGTTTACGGCAAAGATAAGGCAGGTTCGTTGCTCACCGAAGACGAAAAGAGATAGTTTGAAATACTTAGCTTTCTTGGATTGTTGAGAGAAAAGTCTTTGAAGAGCTGCGTGCTGTTTAGAGACCGATAATGTAATTGATGAGTATTATTTCGCTTTTAAGAAAAAGGAATTTCGTGTATGCCCGCTACTTTCTTTTCTCCTCCCCTTGGTTCAATGGAAAATTTCTTTAACTTTTAACTTATTCGATCTGATATGATAGATTTCATTTTATTTTATCTGTAATAAACTTTTGCACTATGATTATTTCATACTACGATGATTTACTATGATTAGTTTTTAATAACATTATTATTCTGAATGTTTTTAGACTAAACAAGTTTTTGAGGAGGAGGAGGGGTATGATGATTATTGATATTTTTGTTGTTCTACAGAATATTCTTACATTATAATGTGTTGTAATTATTCCAACAACATCGGCATAGCATAACTCTGGCAAAGCACAATGGTCTTCTTGCAGCATAAAGGCTGGAGATCGATGCATCTATGAATGTGATTGGGAACGATAATAAATAGATCGACCAGCTGTAATTGATTCACAACTAATTTTAATAATACTGCAAAACAGACATTAGTGAATGACAATTTGGAAATTTTTTACAAATTGTCTTACATATTTACCATTTTATCGAATTCTTACCCAACTTTATTCCCCAACATTCTCTCTCTCTCTCACACACACACACACACATATATATATATATATATATATATATATATAGAGAGAGAGAGAGAGAGAGAGAGAGAATTCAATACGGATATGCAATTGGTAAGCCCATACGACACGATGCGTTAAGTCGATGATTCACTTTTGGCAATTCTCCGATGGATAGGTCGTCAAAAAATCGCTCTGCAGGGTGCCTTGGATTTGGGGTAATGGTTAGAGAGCTTGTTTATTTGACAATGTCACAATTACTACTTGTTGCCTTTTGCCGAACTAAGCTAAATAACGGCAATAAACTTTGTGGTCAATAACTGAATATAATAAATACTTTCTTTTTAGCTATAAATCAAGGTCGCTTGATATTTGTGTAATATATTTTGATTGCATAATCTAAAATACTGCTCATAGTAACCAACTGAAATTAAAGAACTACTATTTTCACTTGTAAGATTAACTATCGAATCTTTTAATGTGCTGAATTTACTATTTATCTGGGGACAAGAATAATTGGTGTCGAATCGCAATACTCTTCGATAAGAGGAAGCCATTGTTATGCACTGGGAAATTGACTAAAGAGTCCATATATCCCCACATTGCTTTAGAGGAAAAAGAAATATCGGTTTTAGGCGAGGCCACAAATTTACTCATATATACGCAACGAGAATGACATTTATGTGTTGTGATGTTTATCATAAATTCAATAAAATAAATTAAAATGTATTTTGTGGCGATAAAATTAATGCTTATTTTTTTTTACTTATTTTTACTGTAAGTTTTAATGAGTTAGCATTCAACAAGACAATTGTATAAAATTCAATCTATAGATTTTGAAGTTCATAATTATTCCTGAAGAATAAACGCAACCAAAGTATTAGATCAGATTTAATAGACAGCTATATTCTCTTTATATTCTTTAATTATTTTTTTTAATTTTTTTTTTAGTATCTGTTACTCGAGAGACTTATTTGATATATATATATATATACATGAATTAAATGATACATATTAGATACCGCCACTAATTTTCGGTAACTAACTTTTAAATTGAATTTTTAAAAATAAAAAAAATATTCTTGAAACTTTTATTCTAGTTTTAATTGAAAGCTAAATGATTAAATGTACTATTTCTAGTAAGCAAAATACTCTGGTGTATTTCAAACAGTAATTATATTTATTGGAATCTAAAATTTTGAGATGTTTGTTTTTTAAATTTTAAATTTTTCGGATCATTTTTTTAGCGATCGACTCATTTGTAAACAAAAGTTAATTCTCGTTTTTAAAAATCTTGCAAAAATAAAATATACATCGGTGACACATTATTTTTTTTAGAAAATTAGCAAATTTAATGTTAAAATAATCTGATTTACACAAATATTACTTATTTATAGCATGAAATTTTTAAAAAATACTTCTTAAACACAGTGTTGATCTTTCTTACCTTTTCTCCGTATTTGACATATGATGACAGATGCAATATAAGATAAGTGTATGGCGGCTGGAGTTGACAAAACTGTCCAAATATTTTTTCCTGTCGGAAGAAGAAGCCGCGAAACGCATAACCTTTTAATGTACACACAGAAATTATCATACAAAAAAAACTTTAAGCACACACACACACACACACACACACACACACACACACACACACACACAAAACTTATTTTTAAAATATGATGGCTCGATGATTTGTATTAAACTTTTGAATTTTCGATTAGTACATATAGTCTTCACTTAATAACCTAATAACCTAATGTCTACAAGTCTTTAAAATATTCTAGAAATATTTTTGAAACTTTATAAATTATTATAATTAAAAAAAATGAACACAATTCTTTTAAATTTCATGGTTAATCGAATTTTTTTCTTTAGACTATAGTGTCCTTAATTTATATTATTTATTAAAACAACTAAAAGCTTATCTAATTAAATAATATCATAGTCTTATTGCATTTTTTATTTTACTATTGGGAGCAGATTTTCGGAAAGACGGGTCAAATGGCTGAAAAACATAATAGATTTTTTTACATTCCATAATGAGTCTTGCATTTAACTAATAAAACCAATTTTGCTCACAAAATTTAATTTCTTGAAATGTGGTAGTGTGGATAACAGATGTAAAAAATATATATTTTTACCAAGATTTTTTAAAATAATGATTTAAAAAATAATTTGATTTATTTGTGAATAAGTCCTGCAAGCTTCATAAAAATCCGACAATTATTTGAATTTTGCAAGATTTTCCAAATTAATATGTTTGTCACGGGGGGGGGGGGGGGAACTGAGTTACGTAATATTACATTTTCCATTCTAACTCTCCCACTAACGAAAATCAAAACAAGATTTTCGAACGTGCTAGAAAGGATTGAAATTTTTTAAAAATAATAAAAAATACTTTCATTTTTTTATCTTAATAATAACAAACATTTTGATGGAAAAACTTCATTTTTCCTTCATACTATGCTTTAAACTTCTTGGACAACCCAGTGGTGTCAGTTTGGAGCATTACACAATATGTTTGCACTGAGGTGGTAGAATTGGTGAGTGTCAAAATACTCATTTCATTCTTAATTGGAGAATATTAAATGGTGTTTACCGAGAAGGTTGTCAATGCTTATCATTTATTAATTCTTTAAGTCGTCTTATCCACTTTGTTATCTTGCATTCATTTTTACGGAAGTTTATGCACACTTTTCTCTTGGTATATCAGTCGATATGGCTCTCTGGACTATATAGCCTTTCGATGTTCATTCACTTTTACATTTATGGAACAACAGGTCCTTTCATTATTTGCCACAACTGCATAGAATGAACTTCAAACAGTTCTTAGTCATGTTTCCTTCCGAGAAGGGTGGTGGTTTGCTAGCGACATCGCTTAAAGGTTGAATAGAGAATAGAAAGTTGCACATGGTTAATTCATTAATATACGACAATGTAGTACTTAAATTAGCGAACAATTGTTTAATTTAAAAAGGACTGTAATTAAAGCATTCATAAAATGATGAATGACGAACAACGTATTTTTATGCCAACATTTATTCTTCTTAAATGGATATGTGCAAGAGTTAATATTTTTAACCAATGACTCAACTTGCATTTTTTTTTTTTAATCATCTCACCCCAAGCAAGGCATTCCACTGCCACTATTGCGCATGGGGCTACATAGGGGAAGGTAAAGAGAAGGAGTGGATAGACATAGGGAATGTCAGGAGAAAGGTGACAGATGAGTAAGGATAGCGAGGATGAGGGTCGGGCAGATGGGAAGAGTGCTTGATAGAATGGGAGCAGGTTAGTGTGTTAGGAGGTGTGTATTGACCTTACATTTAAACTCCTGGAGATTGTAGCCGTCGGGGAAGCAATCGTTTGGAAGAGAATTCCACAGTCGGGAAGTGCGAGGAAAGAAACTGTTGGAGTAGAAGTTACGGCTGCATTTTATCGGTTTCACTGTAAAAGGGTGGGATCTAGTTGCTAATCTAGTATCTCGTGCAAATTCGTATTTAGGGGGCACCAGTGATCTAAGTTCATCGGAGCAGAAGCCGTGAAAGTATTTATAGAAGAGACACAGGGAAGCCACGTCTCGCCGGTGGGAGAGAGACTACAGGCGGTCTGCCAAGTCGGTATCTATCACATTACAATATTACATTATGCTTTCTTGTATAGAAACATACGAGGCAAGTACTCAAATACTGAAAACTCATTTCTTGAAAAATATTATTTTTCTACAAGTAATGTTTATGTTCTTTGAAAGATATTTTTATGTAGGTCTAATGTATGTGAATGAATGTGAGAATCTTAAATATACGAAAGTTCATTTGTAAGACGCGTTGTAAGTTTTTGTCTAGTTTTATTTTTACGTAAATTGTGGCAAAGTTTTAGCAGAAAAGTAAGATGTTTCTTTTAATTTTATGTATTATTCGTATATATCAGTCAAACTATCGAATTGATATTTAACAGAAACATGCCACGCCGGCCCATTCAAGCTGGAAAATGAATTTTAAAGTTTATAGTAAAAACGGAGTTGAACCTGAAAAAGTAAGAATCATGTAAAAAATATTTGCTCACCTCATGACATAAAATTACACATTTAATTGATTATCATTTCTTAAAATTGCTTAACATTTCATAGAAATTTTTCATAGAAAATTACAATGATGTTTTTATCTTGCATTAAAGCTAAAAAATGGCTGCTATCGATGGTGCCATTGGGAAAAGCCCCGAAGAAGAGAAGGGTCTGGAGAATGAGACTGCGATAATCAACAAAGTATTTAAAGAATTCGTGCGGGTCTCTGCTGTTGGGAAGAAACTGTCCGCTGAAGAACTAAAGCAAATGAATTGCAAAGCTTGCGGCAAATTGGTTCGCAACACGCTACCAAAGGAGGTACAAGTCATTGCCGACGCCAGCGTATTTCCAAAATACAAGGAAAAAGGGAAGCAGTAAGTTTGATATCTTTGTTCTTCCAAAATCCATTTACCTGTTAATTTACCTGTCAAAATACTTAATTTCACGTTTCATATAGAGTTAATACTTTAAATAAAAATTCAGTTAATAACTGTGTTAGACTACGGACATTGATCTACAGTCGTGTTTATCTATCCAGCTCTCTATTGGACTTAATTTAAATGGACAGAGGAATAGGATGGTTTTGTCGCACAAATATTCTTCATTAAAGATCTGGTTTAGAAATTTTGCCTTTTTAAAGCCGAATGCTGATTCCCGTGAAATACACACAGTCAATACAACCTGTCACACTAGAATTCGACCCGAATTTTGCGTTGTTATTAGTAAATCGCGTTGAATCATTTTCATTGAAGTTAAATTGGGAGGAATGATTACTAAGTGAGTAGATTCATTCAAATTCAGAAAATTATCAGCTTCATTGATTTTACATCACATGTACTACGCGCAAAATCTCTCTCGCCCACACACATTCTAGATTAGGGTTTTTGTTTGAGGAACGACTCCCTGGATTACTTCCACTGTTTCCGGTTCGTCAATTCAGGAATTTGTCGTATTCGCCACAGTTGGCAATGCGGGTTGGTGAAGACTATTTAAACCATAGCTGGTTGCTTGTTTGTGTAGGTGGCCGTTGGCTCATAAGAGCTCTTCCGCCCCTTTGACAGTTTTTTTGTGTGTGGGGGGGGGGGGGGGGAGAGAAGGCAATACAGGGTGCATATACCGAACAACCCGACACGTGGCAAATAGTACTGAGTTACGTGGTACTAGTAACAGACATGGTATTCCCAAGCGGTCACTCATCTAAGTACTAACCTGGCTCGACTTTGCATAACTTCGGTGATCGTAAGGGAACCGATGTTTCAATGTGAAGTAGCCGTAATCACGCAGACATACATTTAGTAAATGTGGTTTATCTAAATACTCTACCGTATCTGATTGATTAGTTCAAACTTTTATCAAGTGTTGCGACCGGGCGCACTAATACACCCTGAAAGATAACCAGGTGCGCACTATGTTAACAGTAGAATCATTAATGAATTACTTTTATATTTTAAAAAGTCTTTATTTCTAAAAATCTAGAGACACCAAGTACATGGCTTCCGTATCTAAGTCAACTCTTTTTCATTGGATGTTTAGAAGTGCGCCCTGAAGTTAAAAAGGTTGAGAAACCCTGAGTAAGTAAAGTTGGCCTAATTCAGCACAAAGATACATTTATGAGTACCCAGTGACGATCGAACTCACTAATGTAGACATCGTCTGCAAGATTCATTTTCTCACTACTATTCCACGCTAAGGCGCTATGCTTGTCTGACACAATATTTCTAATATCAGCAACACTTTTTCATAGTAATAATAATAATAATAATAATAATAAATTTCACAAGATCGTCAGTCAGTCAGTTAAGTGCCATACGTGGTACACGTTTTAGGCGATCATATCCCGAAAGAGACATGACTGACTGGGTAGAAGATTATCTCGCAGTAGGTTGCCATTGCTTTCTGCGGTAGACTGGTTGCCAGCCAAGGCTATAGAACCCAATCTGTTCTATTATTTAGCCCATAACTGGAGAGAAAAGATGGATTAATACCTTTCTCAAGGGTATTTGTGCGTAAGTAAATGCAAGAAATTCAACTGGAATTCGAACTCGGCTCCCCAATGTGTCGTTCCGAGCCGATATCCACTGCACCACAGCATGCAGCAGCAAAACTAACATCTTTAAACAAGTTAAGCAAAGAAATACATGAAACCAGATTTCTCAACATAAAATTTTAGTGATGAATGCCAAGCTACATTAGATGGACCTGCTAAGTGGGCGCGAGGTTGCGTCATTAATGGATACAGTGAATCAGGTAGAATAGGTTTATGCAGCTAGTATTGTAGGCAGTAAAATTCATAACTGTGTCTAGACTGGTTGCCAGCCAAGGCTATAGAACCCAATCTGTCATATTATTTAACCCATAAATAGAGGGAAGAGATAGATTAATACATTTTTCAAGGGTATTTGTGCATAAGTTAATGCAAGGAATTCAGACTCGGCACCCCGATTTGTCTTTCCGAGCCGCCGATATCCACTGCACCACAAGGCAAAGATCATAAATAGACTAAAAACTGAATTGCAAGTTTTTCAATATTATTGATGCTATTTATTTATCTTGCTAGGTATATGCATTTGTCGAAATTCCCGGCTTTCATTGATGATTGCGCTTACGAATACGCAAAGACCAAAATGAAGAATCCAAAACTCGCCAGGGATGATGAAAACGTTGCCAAGTACATCAAAGAATTTAGAGAACGCATAAAAAAAGGAGACCCAGGACTTAAAGAAACGGTAATTTTAAGTCTTTCTTTCTTTCTTTCTTTCTTTCTTTCTTTCTTTCTTTCTTTCTATCGTAAATACTTCCAAAGAAAAGGTTTAAAATGGATTTTTAAGATGAAATCTTTTTCTTAAAGCTTTTATTTTAATTTTAACTAGCATCATAGCCGGCGTTGCCCGTGCAACTCAGAACATTTTAGTAGTAGGAGAAGATGCTAGTGAGAGGAGTATATGGAAATTAGAAATATAAAAACTATTACGGTCTCAGTTTTGAAATTTTCGAAGAATATTTAAAAATGTAGACATTTAATTTTAGAGGAAAAAGTTACATTATTGCCACACGAATTACATACAGTTGATTTCCTGCATGAAATATTTAGCAAAAAAAAAAAAAAAAGCTTTATTTTTTTTATTTTATTTTCTGAAGTATGAAATATTAAATCTGAAAAAAAAAAAAGACTTAAATAATTATATTTACCATTGGCACTTTTTTTTAACAAATTTAGTTTTTGTTTGAAAAATACATTTTTTTTAATAAAAAGATATTTTAGTCGTGTTTGACACGTGTGATTTGATTTCTGTGACGTAATTTAGCAACCATCTTAGATCTTAGATGTTTTAAGGAGCAAATGTAAATAATAGGCTCCATTGGCCAAAAAGTGCGAAAGGGAAAATTGCTGAAAAAAAAGTATGTATCGACCTGACTTCCCTGTAGATATGTGTCCATAGAAAGTTTGAATGGTGTAGCTTAAAAAATGTGGGCGTGCATAGGGAACAGTCACACACAGACTCACAGATTGCTTTATATATATATAGATTTCATGCTTATATAGATTACATGCAATATTTCCAGTAAGCAAAATATTTTACTGTATTTCAATATTTCGCTAAAGATAACCGATTTTAGTTATTTTTACAATTCTCTCGGCACAACGTAATTCTCTTTAATAAAAAATCTTTCAAAAAAAAAATATACTTTTCTGAAACTTTATTTAAAATGTTAGCTGATTCATAGTTTAATCAATCTGATTTTAAACAAATATTAATTTAAATTTTAGTTTAAAATGTCGCCCAAATGATTTTTTGACACGGATGTGGGTGTTTTCATAAGGTTTTAACAGTTCTTTTAACCTGGTGTTTGTGAAATTTAACTAATTTTTATGGACATAAAAGTATTAGAATATAACATGTACGCCTTTTTTATATAATGTTTTGAATTACAGAGTAATCTTTAAAATTTAAGAAAATATTCTAAGTAATCTAATGTTTTATTGAATTTTAGGTATTAATCAATTAAAAGATTTTCTAATTAAATAATGTTATAGTTTTATTGCATTTTTTATTGTTAAGATTTTCTGTAATTGGAGGTCCTGTTTTAGAAAGTTGTTAGTTTAAATTCTTCAAAGCATTCTGCTTATAATTAATACAAACTTTAATCCCTACAAAAATTAATTTCTCGAAATTACTTAAAATTAAATAATTGCTGGTGGGGAGTTAATAAAATATATATTTTTACCAAGAATTCCTAAAAAAAAAAAAATGTTTTTATAATAAGTTATTCAATCATCCTGCATGTTTCATCAAAATCCGACAATTATTTGATTTTTGCAAGAATTTCCAAATGAATGCATTTTCATCGTACAAAGACGCTAAAATTTCCTATATTAATTTATGGTCACCCTGATGCAAGAAAAAGAAATTTAACCAAACTTTTGAAGGTTCTAAAACAGATTAAAATATATAATTTGATAATAAAAAAAATCCTTTGGTCTTTCCGCTTAATAATAACAAATATTCTGACGATAAATCTTTTTTTAAATTAATTTTATGGTATTTTTTATCATGTATGCTCATTTTTAACGAATCTTTGAAGGTACCTTTGAAGAGACATAAAAATAATATATATGCCTTCATAAATCAAAACTATTTCTTCAAGATGCCAAGACCGATTTGGACACAACTTTATTAATCTAATAGGGCTCAAATTTTATGGAGAAAAAATGGAAAGAATTAATTATCTTTTAAAAACGTGAAAAATGTATAAAGATAAAACAAAAATGAAAAACATGTTATTTATTTTTCACCTCTGTGGATTTTATTATGTTTTATCGCTAATTTTAAAAATCATCTTTAAATGTGAAAACCGAAAATCGTAGAATGAATTGAAATTAGACCTGTTCTGTTGAACGTATATATTTGAAACAAATTTAATACTTATTCAGAATATATTCCTTTGTAGTTGCACATAGTAACAAGGGAGTAATATTTTGATTCTATATTTATTTGCAGAAAACTCCGAAAAATGTATCGAATTTGACGGATACTTCTCGATATACGGGGTCTCACAAGGAGAGATTCGACGAATCTGGTCGAGGAAGAGGCGCTACTGACCAACGAGGATCGAGCAGAACACGAACACCTTCAAAAACTGCCTCCGATAAGACCAGATCGACTATGCAAACACCTGAAAAGTCCAGATCAGCAACAAGAACTAGTTCTCGGGCATCCGATAAATCACCAGCGAAAACACCAGACAAAGAAAAGTCGAGTACAATGAAGAGTGAGAAATCATTCACAAAAACACCAGAAAAATCTGCTGCAAAATCTCCTGGTTCTAATGCTGTTAAAAGCCCGGATAAATCACTTATGAAATCCCCAGAAATGAAGAACGGAAAATCCCCATGCATGATTCCAATTAAATCACCAGTGACAAATTCTAACAAGAGCCCAATTATGACACCTGAAAAGTCACCTATCAAATCTCCTAGCATGATTCCGGAAAAGTCACCAATGAAATCTCCAAGTAAGATCCCAGAGAGGTCTCCGACAAAATCTCCTAGTATGATCCCAGAGCAGTCATCATCAAAATCTAATTTGTCACCAGAAAAATATCCAGCAAAATCGGTAAGTCCTAGCGCAATGTCTGAAAAGTCTCCTACAAGCATGATTCCAGAAAGATTCCAATCCATGATTCCAAATAAATCACCATCACTGAGCCCAGAGAAAACTCCTGTCAAGTCTCCAAACGTTGACCTTGATAAAGAGGCCAACATTTTACCACAAAGATCTGGGGTAATGATGCCTGTGAAGACTCCAGAGATATCTCCGGCAAAATCTCCTGGTACGACTCTAGAAAAATCGCCAGATTTGATGATGCCCACGAAGTCACCTGAAAAACCATTCGGGGGACCCGCAAATGCAATGGATGGTAAAATGATGACTTAGATGTACATATTATTTAATTTGAACTAAAATTAAAATATTTATCCTTTTACTTATGAACATATATGGCACACTCAGATGTTTAACTGAGTATCATTCGAAACCTATTTCAATTCATTGTACACCTCTGTACAACCAATGATATTCTATTGTGCTGCTGAAATAGAATTATGATATATTAAAAACCATATGAATTACAAATTCCTAATATTCTGTTATAACTGGACATCACAGACACACACATACACACACATCAGTATCATTTTCTTTTTTTTTTTCGTTTTTTTATATTTAAAAAATGCTATATTCTTTCTCTTATACATAATTAAAAAATAATTTTAATATATTGAACTTTATTCTTTAAGATTATAAATAAATGAAACGCTCTGTGATTAACAAAATTTAAGCTATCTGAAATAAATGAAAGCAGACATTTTAATATTTTACCGCAACCCCACTATTCCTGTAAACGGAAGCAAACCAAATGCAAACATAAATGTTTATGAGGGACACATCCCTCTCGTTGATCTCTCATATTATTATTTATATGAATTCAAGTCTCAAACCGCAAACAGAAATAGTCTTAAAATAGTATGCGAATCTTATCCTCAATACTTGCCAAGTTTGGACTCGATCAGACTAAATGTCTTACAATAAAATATATGTACTAGTTTTAGTTCGTATAATGAAGGCAACAAAATATGTCTAAAACAGTTTACATTCATGGGTAAAGTGATATTCAATTCTCTTAATTTTAATGAATAGTGACATGTCTTAGTGGATATCAGTATACGTTGACCGAAAATTTCCATCACAGGAATATTAGTTAATAACTAAGATATGTTTGTTAACAATCACCAATAACGAGTTATTTAATATACACTGTTGTTTACTCATCGACAGATATAACGAAATATAGTATTAATATCAGATGTCAGCATCTCTTTTTCGCGATTATCCATTAACAAGTAACAAAATATTTTAAAATAGACTGATAAAAAATAGTTGATATCCTCCCAAACTGATAGATATTTATAATTTTATAACTATATCTTTACCAATGTGAGAAGTCGATATCTATCGACAAACAACTGTTGCTAGCATTTTTTATTATTATTTAGAAGTGGAAGAAGATATAAATTAATGAATGTTACGATTGTTGATTTCAGTATTTCTTTACAAAAAATTACTTTCGTAAGAAAACAACAATATTTGTTAACACTTTTTGTCACCTTTTGAAATGGATGTACATCAGTTAATAAAGACATATTGACAAACAAGGGTTAACGTGTTCAAGATCATAAATACACATTGACTCTTTTCCTTAAATACTGAAAATAGGACCAAATGTATTTTCGTACATCTCGTTTGGGTGCCATTAAACGAGAATGAATGAATGTGTATTTTAACCAGAAATGTGCATTTTAATTAGACGGGGAAAAGTCCGACAGGCTTCAAAGTTCATGCCAGAAAATAATGCACTATTTTGTGTATATAAGAACAGTACGTAGCAGTTATTTGTAGTAAAATTAAAATTCTGACACGAGATCGATGAAGCGTTGGATAATCAAAACAACATTTAATATCACTATCATTAAGGGAAGGGTGGGTTATGTGGTCTCATATATATATATATATATATATATATATATATATATATACTAATGAAGCACATAGCAGTCTATGTTGCTTAGTGTATGGAAATCCTTGCAATTCCCCCTTTCAATGAAGATAAAATCAAATGAATGTGAGCACACACACACACACACACACACACACACACACACACACACACACAAAAAAAAAAAAAAACTTGTCTGTGTGTATATGAGCTTGCGTATGTGTGTAAGCAAATTATCCATCTGCAACATAATAAATACACGCATAAATATATCTTCATTGTCAGGTTGCCTTGGTGCCTATCCTTTGTAAATTCCTGTTCCTTGCTTATTGTTTATATATTTTCTTTGACAATAGAATAATGAAAAGAATATTCTGTTGTGGTTTTCTCCATTCGGAATCTAATAAAACGTTGTTATGTTTGATTAGTTGTAGCCTTAGTTCGCCGGATGCCATTACCCAACAGGAACAGCACTATATGTACGCCAACCCATTTTAGCCTATTGCCAGCAACAGTATATGTAACTTGTTCTCTCCGTTTATCATGCCTGGTTTACTTGTCTTCCACAAGTTTGTATCCAAAACCTGTTGCTTTTCTTCCTTTTTCTTATTCTATGATATTCTGAGTTCACGTTTAGATTATTTTAAAGAGATTTTTTTTAATCTTTAACCAATCTCAAACTATCACTTCGGCTAAATATAACGAATCTTAATTCTCAATAACACATTGTGCTCTCTCTTTCTCCATCTTTAAATTTTTCCTTTTCTTCATTTTGCTTCCTTTCCTATTTCATTAATACTCTTTTTTCCTCTTTTCTTTCTCTTTTTCTTACATTTCACTTATTTTAATTTTTTTTACATCATTTTATCTCTTCTCTCTTATGTCTTTTCTTCACTCCGCTTCTCGTTTCCTTACTTACCCTATTTAAGCTAAACGACATTTTTCTTTGTTTTTAATTGGTCTTTCTTTTTCTTTTCGAGTTTGAAAAAAATGTTTTTTAACATTTACTTATTTTCGTTCTCTTTCCTGACCTTATTTATTTGGACGATAATATTTTCGCATTTATAAATACCAATTTTAAATTTTTACAACGTATTTTTGTGCAAAATATTCCACCGGTTAGAGCAGATATTTTTTTTAAAAATATCACTAAAGAAATATGAAAATGCCTGTTGTGTCACTCAAAGAAGACACAGTTGAAGGATGCTTGGTGAGATAGGAATGCAATGTATGCAAACTACGAGCCAAAAATGTTCAATCTTTGCAAAACACATGCTTATTTATAACAAAAGCTAACCTTATTTTGAAATTGCTTTTAAAACCCTGCACCATCCACTTTGGCACATTTTGACATTTTCAAATGTCTACTTACCTGATAATAAAACTATTTTATCAACAAACTAAGTAGCAGAAAATAAAATGACGTCTTCAATTTTTAATGGTAACGAAATGAACCTGTTTTGATCTTACAGGATTAATTCAGAGTAGCGAAATCACAAAGAAAACATTTTGTAAAAATATGAATTATTGAAAATCTGTATGGAAAGGAACTTGTATTGTGTTCAATATTTGGATGATGTAAGCTGCGAATGTTTTTTATTGTTAGGAATAAGAAATATATTACTGCCTGCCTCGTGGCTAAGACAGTTGTATATATTCCACTGATATCAGTAGTTAGTGTTCGAGTTCAGATAAATATCAAGATCTAGAATACTGATTTTCAAAGCAGGGAGATGCCCTTTACTACGAAGATTAATAAAATACAACTTTCCTCTGTCTATTTCCATCTGTATGGCTCAGTACTATACTAACATTATTGAATACTAATAAGAAATACGTGTGAACATTTATACATAAAAACGTATATTAAAACATATAGAGTAATGCACGTTTGCATTCATACGTATACATTCTATGTACCAAAAATCAGTGATAAAGTTTAAGCGGATTTTATATCTTTCAGGAAAAACTAAAGTTTCGGTATCTTGATAGGTTTTGATGTATTAGTAAATTTTTTAAAAATCACTCCTCTTTCTATATGACTCTTTTTAGCATCCATAAATCTTCAAGAAATAAAATTGCTAATCTTTTTCTTCTAAGTAATATTGAGACGTGGGCTCATACTCATTAATATAAAACTGAGCATCGGTATTATCATATGAGGAATCGCATATGCATAATGAACTGCTGCGAACAGAGGACATTCTTTATCGCCTTTTCATCGACTTTAATGTTTTATAATTCTTTATAATTCTTATCTTTTCAAAAGACATGGTGTCAAGATGTGCTCTTTTGATCTTGAACAAATTGACTTTAGTTGCCTGTCCGTTCGAGCTAGTTATTATAACTAAAATTTTTCACACGAGATAAACGAAAGAATCTCTTCTTCCATTCGGATATTTCTTGCCATTCATAAATTTGTGTGTCTATCCTGAAGCTGAAATTTGTTCTTAATTTATAATTCAACTGTCATGAAATAATGATTAGAGTAAAAAAATATCTCGGTTGTTACAGAGATTATTTCTTATCAGGCATCATATAATTGAATGAAAATAGATCCTTATATAATACTTTTGCTTCATAAAAACCTCCATGAATTCGGTTTATCGTTCGTACGTATCACAAAACTTCCATTATCATAAATATACTTGAACTTATGTATTCATAGATATTAAAAGGTTCAGTTAGATTTTATTGATTTATTATAAAAAAAATAAATGAATACAATTATCCTTGGACAAATTTTTTATATTTTTATCTACTTATGTATCCTTAGAGACACCATACTTGGATATATACGTGAATACAAACATGCATAGATGCATAATTATTGATCAAATACCTATCACTTTCGATTAAATAATCTATGTCTTTAATATTCATCTATCTACCGTTTCCGTTCATTAAATCTATCTATCTATCTATCTATCTATCTATCTATCTATCTATCTATCTATCTATCTATCTATCTAAACGTATGAATGAAAATTTAATGAATGTCAATTGGTAGTTATTATAAACGAGTTAAACCAATGTTTTTCTTTTTTTTACTTAGTATACACACACACACACGGGCGTGCGCGCACACGCACACACTGTCAGATCGGAATGACGAATCAAATTTGAATGGGTGCATTCAATGAGTCTGGTTGCATATTGTAGACCAGTAAAATAATGTTTGAAATCTAATGACTTGTTCAATCAACAACTTGTTAGTCTGAGAAAACTTTACGCTGTGTGCTGGCGCTAACAAATATTTTGCCTTTCCCTGTTGTAGTTGTACTGGTATTCACGTCTTACCTCTATTTCAACCATCATAATCACTCACATTGTGAGGTATGAAATTGGACAAACAAGATTTAAATGGAATTGGTGAACTTAGTTCAAATCCTGGTTGAAAGTTTGTGATTACTTTGCACTAATGCCTTCGAGAAAGGCATGAATCTACTTTGCTTAATGGGTCAGGTCAGTAATTACACCCTGCTACTGGTACCATGTAACCCAGTACAACCTGTTGCATGTTACTTGGAGAGGAGACGGGCACTGCCAATGATTCCTATTGCCTTAAGAAATGACATAAAGGACTTACTATTATGCCATATCGATCTACTACGTTATGGTATAATTTAAGTTTTGAGTTACTCGCATTAAATTTGTCATTTAAAATAAATTTATCCAAATTTGTATAATTAACAATCTTGACAGCAGAATGTCTTAAGAGGTAAAATTTTAAAACAGGATAGTAAATATCTTTACAATGTCAATTTTAGCTTAATTTTTACTAATTATAAATGTATGTATCAAGTGAACTGATAATGTACTTCATGTGAGTATATATGTTTTTTCTGTCTTTGAGTAAATACTTTTTTGACAATGATGACGACAATGATAATAGTTGCAAATAAGTTTCAATGTTTTGAATTTCACGAGAAATGTTTGATAAATATTTATTGTTTTTTTCCTTAAAAGCGTTTTTCATGATTAGATAACATAACATTTACTATTACTATTATTATTATTATTATTATTATTATTATTATTATTCACACGCACATACACAAAAAGTTATGCGCTTGTGTCTGTATGAAACATTGATATTTTGTTGTGGCAATGTCGCTACCCTTTAGTGCTAGTTAATGAAACATTTTTTGACAATTTTGGCTAAAACCTGTCATTTATTAAAAGATAAACTTCTCTAGTTATTCACGGTCCTCTTATTTTTAAGGGTTTCTATTAAAGTAACTTCATTGAAGAGCGTCGAAAATTTTTGAAGAGAAAATTTTGCCAAAAGTAAACCAATTTATAGTTATTTTCTATGTGTATTTAATATATAGAATGTCTTGTTTGTAACAGAACTTTAGATACGCCAATTCTTTCATATATGAACTTCTCAAAAGAGTCAGTAAATGACGCTATTTTTTCACTATACTAAAAAAACTTATAAGCATATAAGATGACAGTGAACACTAGTTTTAAATACATTCTGGTAAAGATGCATATAATGGATACAACACACGCACTCACATATTTTGCTATACATGCACATTTATAAAAGTGTGATTGTCTTGTTATGAACATATCTTGTTGAACAATTAAAAATAATACACATGAGCGCATAATAGCTGCCAAAATATTTCATATATCGGGTTTAGAAAACAATTATAATAACATTTTCTATGCACAGATTAATTTTACCACAACGCAATCTGTGTCGACCATTAATACAGTCAATGGCTGTTTCCAATAATTGCAATGTTAACGATGACTTTAAGAGATAAGGCACAGATTTGCATCCAATTAAATGGTACATGTTCATCAGATATACTGGCATGTGTGCGAAAGTCAAATACAACGATGGATTATCCTGTGGGATCAGAAATAGTTCACTTGTTTCTCGTTTTAGTCAGTCAATATTGTCTGCAATCTCAGGTCGTGGCAACGGAAGTACTTGAGAAGAATCGTGCTGACACGCATTCACAGCTAAATGTTGTGCTACCCAAAACTGCTTGTTGTTTACTCTTCTATTCTGAAAATTTTGTCAATAAAATTATATTCAAATACAATTATTTCTGTCTTTGTTTTTAATTTTATTAATTTTGAATCATATTGATACCGCTAAGTTATACACTGAACAGAGCAAAAATCACAAATTTATTCATTTTGGTCTGGGTTTGATCCTGCCATTTGCTATTTTAAAGAAATAAAAAAAGGAATACTGTGAAGTGTAAAATTTGTTAATTTTCGTTTTAATCAATATAAAACAATTATTAACATTAACATTTTGTTATTGATTGGAGTAACAATTTACCAGAACTTCCTGATCATCTGTTCTTCAATAATGGTTTTACATTTCGCCACTAGCCATAATAAATATCATGCATTTTTATATCATAAGCATGAATCATTTTAAAATTAATTTGAAATCTGATATCAACTAATGCTCACCTCGTGTCGTAGACAAGAATCAAGGCACAAGCATATTATTACTGAATCACTGTGTGGCAGAGGCAATATCACTCCTGGATATGTCGTAAAACAGAAAACATCAAGGGAAAGAGAGACCTCTTCGAATAACCAAGAGTTTGATTAGCCGTAAAGATTGGAAATATTAATAATTTTTTACATAAAGAGAAATTAGAACACGAGATACAATCTTTTTTTTTCAAGTGTACAAAAGGTAGCAGATTACTAATTGAAACGTTAATTTGATCTATAAACAGAAAACACGATCTTTTGTGAAGTTGACAAACTGTGTCAGAACTATTAATAGGAAAGAATCTAGAACAATCATATATGAAACGGCCGATGGATTAAGAGCGAAGTGTCCTCTTTGAGATTTTTAATTTCAAATCGGGTTGGCGAAGATTTGTTTATAAACAATGCAAAGGGCAAGATGGATAAATAATAAAAATGCCTGTCACAAGTTTTGCGAGTGTTAGGAGATGGGTCACATCCGGATCACACGGGCTGTCGGATTTTTTCTCAATAAAAAGGTAGACCTTAATTTGTTAGATGGAGTTGGTAGTGAGCTGCTAAGGAGGCACTTTGGTCCGAGGTTGAGTTAGTAGTGGGCTGCCAGAAGAGGGAGTTTTGACTATGTTCGAATGCAGTTGGGTGACGTCAGAGATTGAAAAAGAAAAGTCCGCTGCGTGTGTTGCTAATACTGAGAGCGAAGAAGCGAATTACTTTCGTTAACATCTAAATACTGCTGCTGCTACTACTACTACTACAACTGAGAACGGGAATGTCGACGGTTAGAGTAGTTGCGTTAAGAACAAACTAAAATAGTTAAACGAAAGCCACATTTCTCCTTTACAGAAAATATTGAAGTATTTTGTTTTGTTTGGTTATAGTTGATATACAAGAGACATTCAACTTTTTGCCACAAAGACTTTTTTTGGTTGTTGTTGTATATAAAAACTTTTGTCTCCCCAAAATTGAATCGCCTTGGTTATATTTATTTTTCTGTTAACCCGATGCTCACCCGACGAACTTGCAGGTGGACCAACGGAGAGCTTTGGATTTCTACGATTTGATAACTGCTCTCCAGGATCAAAAATCACAACGTGAATAGAGAGTGGCATCAAACCGACATTTGGAACCACGGGCTCAGGCATAACCTGTAATATTGGACCATACAGGACCAGCCACTGGTCCTGTCCAGTACGTCGGGTCAGGATACAGTTTTACACTTTGCAATCAAAAATGATTTTCATTTACTTCAAAGAGAAATTATACTCAACAATTTAGCTATATTATGATGTATTATGTTATGCAGTGCAGTAGTTTTAGTGCAATAAAAAAAACAGCACAAAACACTTTATTTTATAGTTTGTGCACAGAGTATTATGGTGTTATATAGACTTTTATGTTTTTGTTTTTATTAATTACAACCTAACAAATGGCATAAGAATTTCTTGATTAGCCTTTTTCACTTATCGAATGCATTTAAAAAGTGCATATTTTGCTTGTGGTTCTTGATTAGAATTCTAGTGTGAACACATTTTCAATTCAATGTATCTTGTACAAAAAATATCAACCTTATTTGGATTTATTCTTGAAAGAGTTAAATTTTGAAGTGATGTAAGTAAAAAACTGCAGAAGTTATGGATTTCTGTATATTTTTCAGACAATCTTTAAAGATCGTCTGAAAAAATGTACCGAAATACCTAATTTTATTTTATTGAGAATGTAATTTTAAAACTGGCGTTACTAGTAAAACAGTGATAACTAGTTGCCAATTTAGTAGCATGCTTGAATTCATGCAGTAGAGGCACTAAGGAAAACAGCTCATCAGGACAATTGCCATTAAAATATTTGTAGAAAAGACAGATGAAATCCATGTCACGACAGTGAGAATGTGATTGAAGTCGGAATGTCAAGTGAGGAGCAAATATGGCAGCAATATACGGGTGAGTGGTGTATATATGTGTGTGTGTGTGTGTGTGTGTGTGTGTGTGTGTGCGCGCGCGCGCAAGGAGCGTTCTGACGAGAACTGTCTGGCAGTGAACCAACTTTCCTAGCAGTAGCAATTGATTCTATATAATCAATTCAAATGGATGACTACATCGAATCCATAGATTTATCTACTGCTAGGAAAGTTGGATCACTGTGTCGGGCCAGAAAGTTTTTCTCGTCAGAATCCATTTTACACATTTATATATCTACCATTCGTCTGTGCATTCAATATCGTTGCTATATCTGGTTAGGTGCTCCTGCTATTCATCTTGAGGTTCTTGACAAAATCCAAAGAAGGATCTGCAATATAATCGATCCTGGCTTGCCAACCCGCTTTCAGTCACTTTCTCACTGACTTATTGTGGCTTTCCTTTGTTTTGTTTTTTTACAAATATTTTCATGGCATCTACTCTGACAAGTTTTTTTCTTTTAGTATCACAACCACATGTCGTGCTACTAGATTAGCATCAAGGTCCTACCCTTTTGCCGTTAAAATAGCTAAATATAACTACCTCTTCTACTCTAATAGTTTCTTTTCTCGTACTTCCCCTTTGTGGAACTCACTTTTGTTTGTTTGCTTCCCTGATTGCTACAATCTTCAAAAATTTCAATGCAGTGCCATCTTCTATCTACTTGATTCCAATCCATCTCTAATCCTTTCTTTGACATCCCCTGTATCGTTTTTATTCTCTCACTGTAACCCCAAGCACACCAGTGGCATTCCTGTCTTGCTTGGGGCGAAATGATTATAAAAAAAAACAAATAATAAAATGATTACCCCACTTCATGTCTGTGAAAAATGTGAGCTCAAGAAGACTCAATGAGTTTTTAATACTATTTTATAACCACAGTTCGACTTTGCCAAAAGCACTGATACTCATGATTAGAATGATATCAGAGACAGTTATACAAACGTAAAAAGATGTACACTTACGTTTAATAGACTACACAAAAGTATTTGATAAGCTACAACACAAAGATCTATTTGAACTGCTATGAAAACTAGATCTATATGAAAAAGATGTTAGAATAATTCAGAATATATACTGATAACAAACTACCTGCATAATTAAAGCGTCTGACGAGATGGGACGATAGGAAGACGTTTTATTCACTCAGTAACATTTTAATAACTGATCTTTAAAAAAAGAACTGCAAGTTCAAAATAATCGTGAATTATTGCTTTCTAACGTTGTTATTGCTAAACAATATCGATCTTCTAATATGATACGGAATGCTGTACAATCATCTCCTCACAGATAGAGAGAAAATTGGAGGCAACAAAAATGTGATTCTACAGAAGGGTACTGAGAATTCCATGAACACAGCGAGTAAGCAACAAGGAAGTCTTAAAGAAAATGGCAACAGAATACTTAAAATCAGAAAAAGACAGCTGAAATTGCTTTGAAACAATGAAGAAGATGATTTTGGAAAAAACAACCCTCACGGCGCATACTAAGGGCAAGAGACATACGGGAAGGCAGCAAGTCACTTAGCTGACGAGCTTGTATGAATGGGTAGCGGAATGGGTTCAGGAGACTTAGCAAAGAGAGGAAAACTTTTAAGGGCCACAAGGGGTAGGAATTTGTGGAGAGCCATGACCACTTATGTCTCGAAGGGATGTGGCACAAAGAAGAAGATTTTAAAAAGAGTTTAAATGGTAATATTTTTCAATCCGTTCGGCTAGATAATAGAATCTTAGCATATCTATCTATGAATACCATCCAGAACAAATAAAAGCGCATGAAAGCTTGCTTCATTAAGTGGACAAGAGTTTCTCAACTTTTTCTTTCTTGTGGCTCATTTCTGGTAGTTGTGGTGGGGGTGGGAATCAGGCCCACATAAGCACAAATAGAAATTCCATGTATCAGGAAATACAATCTATTTACAAAGGTAAAATATAGTTGAAAATAAAAATCCTAACCAATAACTACACTGCTCCTGGTGTTTCCAGAACCACTTTTGAGTCTAAGGTCCTACGATGAGAATTACTGGGTTATGTCTTGCTCACTAAAATACTAATACAGTAGCTACATAAACATTAAAACACGTCCATAAAATATTTATAAACTATTAATACGCTATAAAGTGCTTATATTTAAAAACTCACCAATTAAACCGTACAAGACAAAGCCATAGAATACAAATCAGAAATGTTTTATTAATTATCATAATTTAGGTAGATGACGCTAAAATATCGCCCAAACGTAGTAGTAGACATACCACGTAGTATTTTGGGGCTAATTAGAAATAGATAAAATAATATAATTCTGGGGCCGATTTCTTAGAAAAAGATATAAATATCACCAAGGTCCATGTCACTCTGATATTCAAGAGCCCATTCACCTCCGCATGCAAAAGCAACGCTCAACTCAGCACTGACCAAACTATAAAGAGACCGGCTCAGACTACAGCGCCAGCGTCCATAGTAAGAACTAAATTCTACTTATCTGCTTTATCCACGCTACTGCTACGCACGCATACACATACCGATTTTTTACACAAATACACATCTAACCACATTTCACCGTTCACATGCATACGCAATACAGTTATATTCTATACAAGAACTTTACTGACAAACGAAAAAAAAAAAGGACTTTACTCGTACATTTAACCAACTTTTTGTATTATTGTTGTATATAAAATTAATGTTATTTGTTCATACTACGTTGTTTTTTCCTACTGAATTTTATTTTTTCAATGAAAATCGTGGAATTATTCTAAACAGCCGAATTACGAACAGTCCTGCAACAATATTTTAATTTATTATATCGAATGCCGGCACTTCGAATTTTTACCTTTAACAAAAACACGAGTAGAAGGATTTCTACAGGTCGACCATCTTCAGTTTCAGGAACTTACGCTACCTGTTTACATACCTCCTTCGTTTTCTCCTTTTTTCACCTGAAGTTCGAGAACTTATTACGCACTATAGAAGTTAGTAAATAAATTCTACGAATTTCTCATCGAATACTGAAGATTTTACCTTGAATGTTTTCTGCATGCCATAATTAAATTTATTCTAAATCATAAGTTTCTTGTAATCGTGTTCTTATTTCTTTTTTTCGTTGTTAAGGGAATTTTTTTCAATTAACAGCTCTTTGTTTTCGGGTCGATATGCTTAATATTAAAATCATACTTGCTATCAACAATAATTTTCTATTTAGAAAATATTTTATTTTTTATCCCATGTCATTGGTGAAAGAGAAATTCAAAAACTTCGACAGCTTATTGTCCCTGTATGATTAACTTATGCAACTAAGGGACAACTGTCGAATGAATTATTCGTGCAAAAGAAATATATTATTTTACTAGCGGGCCCGTGCCGTCAAAAGTGACGGCGGAATATTTATATCTATATGCCGTTTAAAATGACGCTAACATATATATTGATGTACCTACTATTGAGTATGCTACATTAAGACATATGAAAAAAAAATAATTCACACCCAGCGTGACAGGAGGAATATATATATATATATATATATATATATATGTGTGTGTGTGTGTGTGTGTGTGTGTGTGTGTGTGTGTGTGTGTGTGTGTGTGTGTTGAATATATAGATCGGAATTCGACAAGATGAATAGAATAAGTAAAGAACAAGTAGGAAAAAGTGTCTTTAGCATGTTTCACTTTAACAATTGACAGTTAGGGGCTTGAGAGGATCTTTCTTCATAGAGAAAAGCCCTCTTGAGGAATCGGTTTAAATTTACATGCGTTGACGGATTGTCGACGGAAGATTCCAGGAACTCCAGCAATATTCCTGGGGGGATAACCATGGTTAGACTGGTGAGTAAGAAAGCCTGGAACTCCTTGATGCTGCCAAAGATTCATTTCCGAAGATTTGGATGGCCTAAATAGTCTCCAGATCTTCGAAGACTAGCATAACATTGTTCTGGAAGGGCTCTAGTGTTGCTCCATCCCTCGCTATATAGGGCCCTAAATATACCTTTTACACGGACGTTGGCGCTATTATCACCTATGAAAGGATTACGAGCTGGGAGATGTGGACGTTGGCCCAGAAGTGGCCGTCTTCCCATGTATCCAGCTGCCTGGATAAAATGTTAGAGAGAAGATTCTATTTAGATTTGTTAGATTGTCCCAGGTTGCACTGGTTAGGCTATTCAGACCACTAACTCGTCTGTGTCAGGATTGGCGTTAGATGATTGGCCTGCACACTGAAAGTTCAATCTTCCCTTATTGGACAGGAATGTATTCCAACAACAGCTAATTAGATTAGTGCAGTGGGAATTAGTGGGGGCGGTGGGAGAAGCTTAAGGATAAAGTTATGTCTTTTGCCACTAAATATAACCAACGACTCGTCCTAGATAAGGTTAAGAAGGCGAAGACACTCCAGGAAAATCTGTCATGGGCGGAGGCTGGGGGGTTTCTAGAGATAGGTAATACTAGGCAGGCCGTGGAGCAGGCTGTGGAACAGGCGGCTAGTAAGCGCTACCGGGGCCTGGTAATTAAGCATAGGCTAAACAAGATGTCTAACGAAGACGTGAAAATGGGTGCTGAATTGCGCAAGAAAGAAATCCATCGAGGTTTCGATCGTTACATTTGACTGATCGATACCTCGGAGGGGCGTATTCTGAGGTCGGCTCGTGATATGTGTGAGACGTTTAGGCAGTTGGTTTACCAAGGAGCCTGATCTCTGCTGTGCTGAAGAGTTTCGCAGTTATTTGGCTGACTTTTTTCGGTATTCATTGACTGAAGCAGTTAGCTGCGAGGGTAAGATCACGGAATATGAAGTGAGCTGACAGAAGGAAGTCTCCGAGACTTGATAGTCTGCGCTACGAGATGTACTTGAGGCTTTCGCACATTTTTGTGCCAATTTTGACTGTCATGTTCAACAACTGGTTCCGGCTGGGGTGCGTCTTCGACCGGATTTTCAGGGGCGTGATGACGCTGTTGAAAAAGAGTAAGGATGGTAGGAGGAACTTAGATGATTACATGCCCATAACTCTGCAAAGCAGAGAGTTAAAGATTTTGGCCTAGGAAGGTATTGCGTCGGGTTTTAGTGGCGGAGGTCGCGTCGGATTCATTTTGCGGGTGGCTTGGCTCAGCTTGTCAGCGGCCGAGTGCCAGCAGCGAACTATCTCAGCAACCCTGACTTTTCATTTACCTGGCGATTGATTTAGAACGTGTTATCTTTCAATGATGTAACCATCAGATGGGGCTGGGCGGATTTGCCCGATTGCTACCGATGTGACCTTGGCTTGAAGAAAACGGCTTCGCATACATTCTACCATTGTCCTCGGGTGCGTCTTGATGCGGTAGGGAGATGGTTGAATGTTTATTAAATTAACCTTGTGTCAAACATAACAAAACTCCTTACAACTTGAAAGTTATTAGGTCATTACAAGGTGGGAATGTTGGATGTTGAGATGTGAAAGAATAAAATTTCGTTTGTATGTTTAAAGTAGAATTTTATTAACAGAACAGAATGACATCAATTTGTAGAAGTTAAGTGTTTAAAGAGAAATAGTAGTAAGGAGTTAAGTGTACCCAGAACTTGTAGTCGTAAGTAACAGAATGTGTGTATGTAGAAGGATTATCAGGTTACTAATAAAGTCTGTGTTCCTTTCCTTTTTATGGCCGGCGAGAAAGTGAAAAAGAAGGTGACGCAATAAAAGAAATTGTACTTACAGGAGATAATATTTCGGAGTTAGTTGAAGTATCTTGTTGCTGTTGTTGTTGATGTCATCTTTGTTAACTGCGGGAATGTTGACGATAGAGAAGAAGAGGTGAAGGAAAATAGCACATAAGAAATAGAAGGAGAACGAATGCTTGACGGAACTTTGTGCAGGTCGACAGATTAAAATTTCTTTAGTCACATCTTGCGGCCTCGTGTCTAATTTCTGCTCCCATCCGACTGACTGATTCTGACATTCTTTATGTTTTTATAACCATTTAGTTTTTCACACTGGATTGCTAACTTTTCTCTCAGTTTTGCAAATCACTTCCTTTCATTGCTTAGAAAATTAATTTAACATCGGATCGCGAAATCCGACTTCGTCTTTTTCTTTCAGTCCAGGGTTCAATCTTTTTAATGTGTCAAAATTAGGATTTCACACACAATTGTGAATTTTTGTAAAAAAGAAGAGAAGAAAGTTGCTTTTAATTTTGTGTTCACTACAGCCTCTTCTGAGACTATGTCGGCTAGTTGACGGCAAGTATCTCTCCTGAACATATCTCGTATCTATTGACAGCGCATACGCGTGCGATAATGTGTCCTCCCTGTATTGTAACGAAAGACATGACTTACCCTGGAATTCAAAACGAGCGCGAACGTGTCTTACCTGCAAAATAATAATAAAAAAGAAAGATGGCCGCTATTGAAGACACAATTTATGAGTGCCTATCTCGTCCAAAACGAGACGGTATTTGCACACATGTAAATTTTGTCCGTCTTGGAATGGCAATAAAAGCGGGTGCCAGCACTGCTGGGGAAAAGAGGATTTTCTCGGTGGATTGCGTGTGTCAAAGTTGCGCATTGACAGTCAGACTGACAAAGAGGAAGTAAGCAGCGGCTTAGTTGGTGTGTTTCACAGCTGCCCTGTGTAACGGGATGAGAAAGGGAAACCTGAAATCCATTTCTTTGAGGCGACAAAAGAAAGAAAGAACAGCTGGCCTGTCGACGAGCGAGCGTAGCACTGCACTCCCCCCCCCCCACCTAATCATCAGTCATCTTTTTTTTAACTACTGGTAAAAAATATTGCTAGCCGTGACAAGAATGGTGATATGGACGACGCGAAAGGAGGGAATCTTGCAACACGAACCTTATTCTTATCGCCATCTGATTGGATTCTTTGGACATTAGCCAAAGAAGAAAATCACATGAGATAGCGTTTGGTGTCGACAGATTTCAGCGATAAGGGGTGAAAGTAGCGAACTTGGGTCGAGTGGATGGAGCCAGCATTGATTTTCTTCTTTAGGTCTCCTTGGACACGACGGGGCGGTTTCATGTCAGATCCTTCCCCTGGTTAAACTAAACTTCTTTTGTGTACTGGTACTCTCTTTGATTAATCTATGTCGAGATTCTTAACCTCCCCATTTTATTTTGCCCCTTTTTCTTTTCGACTGGGTCAGTCTATTTTCTTTTCCCTTCCGAATATTTACTTTATTTATGTTTATATGTGGTAGTGTGGTGCATGTTTTGTTTTTGTTTTTTATTCAGGTTCAATGAAGATGAATGAATTCTTGTGGTGTTTGGGCGCATTGTAATGTATAAAGGGTTGTGATTGTGGTTATCTAGATATAGGATACTGAGTGTCGAACATCCTCTCTCCACATCCTCTTAGGCCTTGTGCCAAATTGTATATTTATGCAATAAATACATTTATTATGAAAGAGAGGATTATAGTTAGAGTTCTTGTTTAAAGAAACACGGTACGCTATAAGACGCTTGCCAAACAACGCATAAGTGCAGCAGTTACAGACAACACGGTGTCCATGACACAGATCAGAACAAATATGGCCCCAAAAATAGCGATTTAAGTGTAGCTTTGATGTGACACAAGAGTAAAACCGAAAGTATTAAACACTCAGTGAGGATCGAACTTACTCTCTAAAAATGCTAACACGGACTGTGAATCTTTTTACGCTAAGTTACACTTACAGAACCACTAGTATGTTTTCCACTAGCCAAACATCTATTTACACCACAACACCGTTATACACGTGTTGAATTGTGCTCAATAGTGTCTGGTGACAGCAAGCCTTGCCGTCATCATACCATTGCACGTGTTACGTAGATCTGGGAACGACATTTTCCAGAGTGTATTCACCAGCAATATACAGATCCAGCACTTGGCACTATGGTGTGAAGCGCCGGTGCATACTACAGTCCTGTGTTACAATAACATCCAAGGATGAATGCCTAGTAGTATCCTTTTCTTTTGGAACCTGTTCTCACATGTACGCAAAATTTTTTGTATGCGATTAATATTTTTACTGTGTGTACCATCTATGTACATTTCATATTCAGTAGATTCAACAAACAGTAAAAACACATTCGGAGCAGCGAAATCTTATTTTTTAATAATTGATTAATTCTGACTTGCAGCTGCAGCAAAGTAACTTTGTTTTTTTTTAACACATCAAGAACCTGACAACACAATTAAAACAACTAACTACGATGACCACATTAACTTTAGTGTAAAATCAATAGAAAAATTTTCACTTTAGCAAAAACTTTTGTTTTTTATACATATAAATTAAAGGTCATTTTCATCCTATTTATTAATTCATTATTAAACTTTAACAACAGTATTTCATGTGATCGGCTTCAAAACCGGAAGTTGGTGCGTATCTGTTGTCTCCCTTCACCATCGACTTCCAAAGTAACATTTTATTGCGTTTGTAGAAAGTAAAAATACAACAAAAAAATTATTAAAAAAATAAGGAAAAGAAACAATGTATAAACTACATCTGTTAGGTAAGTGCTCTTATTTTTGTTGAAAGATTTGTTACAATTTCGTTTTCTTTTTTTTTTTTTGTGTGTGGTTTATCAACAAAAAAAAGTAAAAATAGAAGTAAACAAAACATGCTCGAAGGAAAAAGACTAAGTGAAGCATCGATTGTTATGAACGACCAAGAAAAAGTAAACAATTACTTGTTGGTTTAATTTTTCTCATTCCTCTTTTCTTTTTTATACATCAGGCTTTTATCGATGAAAACTTGTTGCACGCCTGAGAAAAAAATTAAATAACTGCTGTTAAACATTGACTACCTAAGTTTAAAACTAAAAACAAATTATAGTTAACACAAAAAAAAAATGTATTAATTTCATTAAATTAATTCGTATACACACACACACACACACACACACACACACACACACACATTAAAGACAAAAAGAAAACTTTTCTTTACCAAGGCGTTTCTTCCCCCAATAATCATTTAAAAATGTGTGCGGGTGTGTTTAAATAAAAAAAAATGTCCTCGACTTCGACTTGTTCACTTTTCTTGGTTAGAACCTGGGTGTCTCTTTAATGGACATGAATTCATGTTTTTTTTATTCACTCATTAGTTTGCTTAAATGATATCATAAAACTCAGACAAGATTTATTTTTTAATGAACCTGACTACACTTGAAAAAAGAAAAGACAAACTTTTTAAACAATAGTAAACATTTGTTACCATCTCCCGTAGTCATAGTAGTTGTGAACTTGAGTGACTGCACTGATAATTACTTTTAATTGCGGCTTTGTCAGTTTTTTTTTTTTTTATTAAAATAAAAATACGAAATGGAATCATAGCGAAGCATCTTTTAAACATTTAGTTCGTAATTTTAAAAGCAAAAAAAAAAAAAAAAGTATAGAGAAGAGATTATTCTGTAATTTGTAATCCAAAGATCCCTTGACACAACCTCTTTTTTTCTTCCTCAAATGAAGTTCAGCGCTTCATTTTTGGAAAGACAACGTCTGAGAAAGAAATGTCACGTCGATATTACTTTTATTGAAATGGAATGGTTAAACAATTTTAAAATTACTATTTTATTAGTTAATAATAGTAGAATCGTTGTTTGACTTTTTGTGACACTCAAGAAGATAACACTTTAAACTTTCAATTTGATGACTTCCTTAATAAAGGAATGTAAAATTGTACGTCCTAAAAAAATTTACTTTTTTTATCAGACAACGATAAAAAATATAAAATTTCTTTAGAAAACATTGAAAATGATCATGTTTTATAAGTTTCCAACTTTTTTTTTGTCATGTGTTTCAGCATTCTACATTAAAAGTTAAAACGTAAATGATTTATTGATCGACTTTGTATTGGGTTTTAACTTTTTGAGTTTGTTTTTGTTTTCTTTTTTGTTTTTTTAATAAAACAAAAAATTGCTTTAAAATTTCTTCATGAAATTTTAATTGCGATGAAAAAAGACGGGCTCTTCTTTGTAAAATGGTAGCAAACTAAAACCTAGGATTTTTATCACACTTGAAAATAAAACAAATAAACCGAAACGCTTTTTAAAGTGTAAAAAAGGGCTCTCAAAAAAATCGTCTGCATTTCTCGCCATTCAAAAACAAACGAAAACTCAAAGTAAAGTTGTTGCGAAAATATATATTGTTACATACAATAATCAACATTCGTTGCTTTGATTTTTTTGATTTTTTTTGTTAAATGAAATTAAGCTTCTGTATGAAAATTGAAAATGCATTTTAGATTTTAATTTACTGAGTTGTTTAAGTTTGAGTGGTAAACAAAAATTTACCGTTTGAGTTGTTTGAATGTAACTTTTCCGGAATGTTTTTTAGAAAATTAAAGTAGGATGGTTCTAAAGTGGAGGTCCAATATCATTTTGTTTTGATCGACGTTCAGTTTTACGCGTAAATTGAATATAAAACTGGATTTTTGTTTTAGCTTATGTGAAAGATTACATTTACATTAGAGATTTAAAATTAAAAACACTAAAAGAATTAAAAAAAAATTCACCCAATTAAAAATAATTCAATTTTACAATCGCCTTCTTTCTTTAAATTAATTTTAGTTTTTATTTTTACATCCTGGAGGCAGTTTACAGAAATTTTAAGAAGTCTCTGTTCTTTGGAGAACGCATTAGCTACGTATTAAATACAAAAAATAGTTTTCTTGGTTCCAAACCTATGTTTTCTTCATTTCATAACAGCTAATCGCTCAATAAATTGGGTGAAAAATTTAATAACTATATTTTCAAAATAATTGAAAATTAAGAGTCAGACTGCAGCAGTCTGTTCTGGTTAAAAAAGAAACAGCTTAAAAAATATTTCTGTGACACTGTTATTATATTTTGATTTTTTTTTTTTAAACGTGCTTTTTGTAGATTTTTACTTTTTTCCTGCTCTCATCCCAACAGACTCAGCTTTTTATTTAATTTACTGCTCAGTGCTATATGACCGATATTCACCCACTTCATTGTTTGTCGTAGAGAATTTCTTGAAAAGACTAAGTAAAGTAACTATAATAGTCACTTCAATGAAGAAAAACAGGTGAATTTTCGTTTTAGGTTCCGAAGGCTTTATCCATTCAAAATTTTCCAAAATAGTCTTATTTTCGTGCAAATGTATGCTGAACTCAAATCAACAATTAGATATTGAAGAAGCCTACCTTTTTTATGTTAACGACCAGAAAAAACAAAATCGGACTTTTTGTCAGCGAATACCGGCTTATTGATAGACATTCGCTGCTGAATGATATTAGGAGTAAGAAGAAAATTTTGGCTTATTTACTTCCTTTACTGTAAATTCTTTGCAGAAATTACTACGCGATCTTTTTTTATTTTTTGGTACTTAATTTCAGCAAAAAGTTACGTGTACTTAATTTCAGAAGAAAGTTAACTTTCAAATATATGAAAATAAGTGGTAAGTGTAGTTTTACTTAACCTTCAAATATATGAAAATACTTATAAATTATAAATAACAAAAAGAACAAATAAGTAGAACAGTGTTAAAGCATTTTATTATGCTTAACATTGAAAATAAAACAATGATCACATCAATAAGAAAGTTAAAAGTTAAAAAATGGAAAAAAATGACATTGACAATTTTTTAAAAATGCAGTAGTTTTCAGAAAGTTGCATGTACTTAATTTCAGAAGAAAGTTAACTTTCAAATATATGAAAATAAGTGATAAGTGTAGTTTAATTAACCTTCAAATATATTGTGTGTATTTACGTGTTTTTTTCCTTTTTTTTTTTCGTACTTAACTTTAGAAGAAAGTTAACTTTCAAATATATGAAAATAAGTGATAATGTGGTTTTACTTAACTTTAAAGTTAACTTAAAAAAAAAAATCTATATTTTCATATATTTGAAAGTTAACTTTCTTAAAAAAATTCTATATTTTCATATGAAACTTAACTTTCGTCAGAAAAAAATTAAGTAAAACTACAATTCAATTATCGCTTCTTTTCATATATTTGAAAGTTAACTTTCTTCTCAACTTTCTTAAATTAATTACAAAAAAAAGGTAAAAAACATACACAAATACACGCAAGTTTCTGCTGAAATTGAGTACTTAAAAAAAATAAATTGCATAGTAATTTCTTCAAAGACTTTTTCAATAAAGGAAGTAAATAGGCTGAAATTATCTTCCTACACCTAAAATCATTCAGCAGCGGATGTCTATCAATAAGCCAGTATTTGCTGACAAAAAGAGCGAGAAGTCCGATTTTTTTTTCTGGTCGTTAACATAAAAAAGGGTAGGTTTCTTCAATATCTAATTGTTGTTTTGAAGGCTAGTTTGGAAAAATTTGAAGGGATAAAAGCCTTCGGGAAAAAAATGCCTCAAACTTAAAAGGAATAAAAGTTTTTCCGTCAAAATGTTTTTTTATTTTTATTATTATTAAGAGGAAAGATCAAAGTAGTAAGTAAATTTTTGTTATTTTTTCAAAATATTCTAATCCGTTCGAAATTTTGGTAAAAAATCTTGTTTTGTTTTTCGTCAGCGGGTAGCCAATTGGTACAAATTTTTACTTACACAACTTTTTTTTTTTTTTTTTTTACTGTTGTTGTTGAAAAACATTAATTTGGAAATTCTTGCAAAAATCTTCCGTCATGAGTCCCAAAAATCAGACTTCCAGAACTAATCAAAGTAGGGTTTATCATTTAATTTAAATAATTTATTATCAATTAAACCATCATTTTAGAACCGTTGAAAATCATGGTTCCATTTTAGTTTAGAATAAAAAAATTAAAAAAAGTAAAGAAATAGATATCGCCAAAATTTGTGCCAAAAAATAAAATAAAAAACGGTGGACCTGAAGGAGACTACCACCACCTTTAAATTTGTTGTTTTTCATTTTTTTTTTTTTTTTTTTGCTTTTCTCAGTGCAGTCTTATCGGTTATTACCTGAAGTTTCTGATTAAAAAAAAAAAAGAAAGAAATTTAAATATTTAACCAATTTTAGGAGTGGGCTCAGTTTCTCATACAACGTTATCTCTCCTTCCTCCGTTCTGTCTGTAATAATTTTCTTGGCTTGTTTTTTAGTTTTTTTTGTTTTGTTTTTTTTTCTGTTACTAACATTTTCGACTTTATGCTCCGTTTGGACTTAACTTAGTTAAAACTTAGTTAGCTCATCACCCCTAACTTTTTATCTTTTTTTTAAATTGGAGTAGATAGTTTGGGCTATCACCTGGTTCACACTCCTCTCACATCTATTGAACAGGAGTAGAGGCTGTTTAGGATGTGGTCTCCGGCTTTCTCTTCTTTCACTTCTGACCTTAGTATTGGTGCTTCCGTGATTTTCCCCCCGATCTGTCTGGTTGGTGGCAATGGCTCATCATTGTGAGGGTACTGGGTTGGCAGTTTCCTGGTTGCTGCTTCCGACTGGTAGTTAGGAGCCCTAACTCTTGCGTGGCATCAAGAGCGGCTGCTCTGATCAACAGTTGTATAATATTGGGGTTCTTGTAGTGCCATGTTGTGCATGGATAGGTGTCCCTGCAAGCGCATTCGGTGGGCAACCCTGAGGCCACACCTTGTTGCAGCTCTAGCCAGTTTCCCTCCCAGCACGGATCGTGGATAATGACTGCCTGTATCCTCTACTCTAGGTCCCTCTCTATAAACAAAACTTATGACGAACAAAAGCAGAAACAACTCTAAACCTGCTAAAATCAAACCACCTAAAGCCATTAACCTTTCCTACACTAATATCCGGAGCATTCGTACTAACTTTCCTAGTGTAGAAGCTTTCCTTCATGAAAAGTCCCCGGACATCCTAGCGCTTTGCAAAACTAACCTCAACTCTTCTATTCCCTCCTCTGACCTCTCCATCCCTGGCTATCTCCCCCTCTTAAGGAAGGATTCCACTGTCCACATGCATGGGCTGGGGATCTACGTCAACGAACACCTCCCCATAGCTAGGGTGACTTCACTTGAATCTGCTGCCCACCAGTATGTATGTCTCCGTCTGTCTCTCCTCAGTTTGGTTAGTTACTTATTCTTTCTGTACCGTTCTCCCTCCTCTTCTTACTGCTCCCTTCTAGATAGCATTGCTGACAACATTGATAAGGCTATTTCCTGCCACCCATTCGCTCACATATTCGGAGATCTCAACGCCCATCACACTGAGTGGCTTAAAGACTCTGCTACTGATCTAGCGGGTGTCCACGCCATGAACTTCGCTATTTCCCAATCCCTTACGCAAGTGGTGAACTTCCCCACTCGCTTCCCAAGCACTCCCTCCGGACACTCCTCACTACTAGATATATGTTTTACCTCTGCCCCTGACGCCTGTCAAGTCTCGCAGCTTTTTCTGCTCGGCAACTCCGACCATGCTGTTGTCTCTCTCAGTATTTCTTTCCACTCTGACTCCTCTCAGGAGCCTCCTACCTATAGGACCTCCTACTGCTACCAAAAAGCTGACTGGGATGCATTTCACGATTTCCTCTGTGACATCCCTTGGGGAAAAGTGTTCGATCTCCCAGTTGATGACTGTGCATCTGAGGTCTCGTCATGGGTGAAAGCTGGCATTGATGCCTTCATACCCACCAGGAAGTATTGCCTAAAACCTCATTCCTCTCCGTGGTTCTCTCCTGCCTGTTCGGCTGCCATTGCCCACAGGAATCATTACTTCCGACTATTCAGGAGCCAGTCATCTGATCACAATAGGCATCTATTCATGTCTGCTCGCAATAAGTGTAAGAGAATCCTGAATGATGCCAAATGGTTGTTCGCTGAGAGAATGCGACAGCACATAGCTGACCACAAGTTCGGCTCCAAGGACTACTGGCGGATATGCAAACGGGTGCTTAACAACTGCAAATCCTTTATACCTCCTTTAATCCATGAATTTGAGGTTCTCATATCATCTGCGGACAAAGCTGAGTGCTTTGCCCGCAGATTCTCAGCCAACTCCACGTTTAACTCATCTGGAATATGCTCACCTGACTTCCCCGTTATAACTGAGGCTAAACTGCATGACGTACATATTACCCCGAAGGTAGTATCCCGAGTAATTTCAAAACTTGACCTTCATAAGGCAAGTGGTGACGACGGAATCCCGGTGATAGTCCTTAAGAGGTGTGCCCCTGAACTCTCCCCTGTCCTCTCTAAACTATTTAAGTACTGCCTTTCTGCTTCCTGTTTTCCTGCATGCTGGAAGTTCTCTTCAGTCGTTCCTGTTTTTAAGAATTGTGGTGAACCCTTGGACCCATCCAACTATCACCCTATCAGTCTTCTACCAATATTCAGGAAAGTGTTTGAGGCCATAATCAATGCTGAAATAGTTCAACATCTTACTGCCCACAAACTCTTCTCTGACAAGCAATATGGCTTCCGCTTTGCCAGGTCCACTGCCGATATGCTAACAACCTTTACGGAGTACATGATCCAAGCCCTCGATGAGTCAGATGAGGCTCGTGCAGTTGCTCTGGACATCTCCAAGGCTTTTGACATGGTTTGGCACTCTGGTCTCCTTTGCAAGCTATGGGGTTACGGCATTACCTGTCGCCTGCTTGACCTAATCCAGTCTTTTTTAAACAACCGCAAAATGAATGTCGTTTTGAATGGGCATGCCTCTTCATCCTACAGCACAAATGCCGGTGTCCCCCAGGGCTCTGTCCTGGGCCTGACGCTCTTCCTTATTTTCATCAACGACCTCCCAGATGAGATCAAGTCCCAAGTAGGCATCTACGCAGATGTCACCACAATATACTCCCGCTCCAGTAAGAAACCTGTCGTGGCGGACAGACATAATCTCGCTGCTGACCTTGAATGGGATCTACACTCTGTGGTGAATTGGGGCAAGAAGTGGCTTGTCAACTTCAATGCGTCCAAGACCAAGCTGTTGTCTGTCAACCATCACAGGCAACCTCTCCTGCCTCCCATAAGCATGGACCAAGCAATTCTCCCTGAGTGCAATACACTGTGCCTCCTCGGCCTTACCCTCTCTTCTGATCTCAAATGGAACTGCTACATCGAATCCATAGCTAAATCAACTGCTAAGAATGTTGGGTCACTGTTTTTTCCGCCTGAATCCATCCCGCATATATACAAGTCTACCATTCGACCCTGCATGGAGTACTGCTGCCATTTATGGTCAGGCGCCCCTGCTGCTCACCTCAGTGTTCTTGATAGGCTCCAAAGGAGAGTTAGTAATGTGATAGGTGCTGACTTGGCGGCTCGACTACAGCCACTTCCCCACCAATAAGATGTGGCCTTCCTTTGTCTGTTCTATAAATACTTTCATGGCTTCTGCTCAGATGAACTTAAGTCACTGGTGCCTCCTCAACAGGTGTTTACTCGTGCAACCAGAATTCACAGTTCGGTTAGCCAAATGCAGACAACAATTCTACTCCTGCAGCTTCTTCTCTCGCACTTCCTGCCTGTGGAATTCGCTCCCATATTCTTGCTTTTCTGACGGTTACAACCTCCAGAAATTTAAATGCAATGTTAATACTCATCTCACAGTGGTTAGTACCACTTGACCTTCCCCCACCCCGTATATCCTTCCCTTTCTCTCCCCCCTGGCAACTGTCATCACACCTGCATTTTCATCTTTCTATTGCTTCTTTTTAATTGGTTTGTAATCCTCTTCTCCCTCCTCTAATTAATTTTCTTTCAGTTATGTAGCCCCCCGCACATCAGTGGCATTTACGCCTTGCCTGGGGTGAAATGATTAAAAAAAAAAATAAAGTAAGTAAATCGATCCTTTATGGAACTACTTGCATTGGGGTCGCTTTGTTTTTTTTTGTTTTTTTTGGGGGGGACAAGTTGTTGCTCTTGTTTCTGTCTTTTTCAAGTTTTCTTCAGTTCTTACGATGACATTTTCCTCGGAAACTCCAAGAATGGCTTTATTCAAAAATTTTGCAAAGGATTCAGTTGTTGAATATGCGCAAACAAAAAAGTTAATTGCACAGGATTGATTTACTACAGAAGGTTGTAAGAAAAACTGAGCCCCCTCCTCCCAAAAAATTGTTAAAATTTTTACAAACTTTTTGTCATTCACAAAATTTAGGGTTTAATCGATAAGATTACACTAAAACAAAAATTTAAAAAAATTGATAATCAACAAATTTACAGGTGGTGGTAATGTCGTACCAGCGAGTGGTTCCAAAATGGAGGATTGATTTATAACGTTGTATGAAAAATTGAGCCCCGCCCCCCCCCCTCCCCTAAAATTGTTTAAATATTGAAATTTTTCAATTTTTTTTTTTTTTTTTTTCGTCAGAGAGTTTAGGGTGTAATCAATAAGATTGCACTGAAACAAAGTAAAAAAAAAATGAAAAACAACAAATTTAAAGGTGGCGGTAGCCTCGTTCAGGTCTGCCAAAAAAAATTTCTAAAAACGCATTTGAAATAATATTTTATATTTATCAAAATTTTGGCTCTATTTGAAAAATTAACTAAGGATTTCAATTGAAAGTAGCACTAGTTGCACATCAGTATAAGGTTCTAATAATCTAAAAGCAGTGATGACACCTACTCTGATTCCTTCATAAAAATTTGAGATGTGGAATTAGTAAATACTAAGCCCTTGAAATACGTCAGTGTATGGGTGAGTTATAACAAACTTAGTATTGGAGATAAGGAAATTTAATATAAGATAGACTGTTCTGTGGGTTGTGTTGCCCAACGTTGCAAGTTGCTACAAAATCAAAACATTAACCCAAAAACTAGATATGTTCTTAAACAGCCTTGTCAAATTGAGACTTTATGCATGGTACCAAACTTGTTCAGAAATAAGTAAACAGTTTTATACAACTGCTTCCTCCGAACAATGGTTAAAAATGCCTTCAAGCAAATAAAGCCTGTAGCACTTAATGAGGATCATTCTTCTTCAAACCTCATGGATTGCTGCTACAGAGTCATAAACAAAGAACAGTACCACATAAAATAAGCCACATCAGCAGAAGACAGGAGAAACAAGTAAAATGGATAGCACATTAACTCAGAGAAAATAATGAAATAATCAATTTGTTATTCCAAATTAGTTCAAACAAAAGAAAGCCAGCCCCCATCAATACTGGAAAGAGTAATGATAACAATTACTGGCTTAGAGTAACCAATTTTCCTGAAGACAAAACTAAGATTTTATAGATTTCAACAGAAAGTAGCTCTAGCTGCTTGGTCAATGAATACTGAATGTTTCCTTATAAGCAGTTTCTGCTCATATTACTATTTAAGACATTTAAAAATATTGTCATGATCACTCCATCATTGATCTACCATTATAATTGAAAAATGATGTAAATAATAAAATGAAGTAGATTTTATCCATTGCATTTTTTTTCTTTTTTTTTTATCATGAAATATTTAACTGCATTAAATCAGTTTACTGAAAAAAAGCAATTGCTGCTACAAAAGAAAAAATATTAGCTAGGGAAAATTGATCTTAGTGAATTGATACTGTTTATTGATTGCCTTCACTTTTCTTTCTATCAGCTACCAATGTCACAAAATATTAGACACACTACAAGAAGTATTTTTAACCTTATATAACCAATAGGGAGGTAATTAAAAATTGTTAAATGATTTTCTATTTGGTCTTCCATAGAAAATTAATTAAAAAAAAAAATAATTTAACAGTTACTAAAAGAAAAGAATATATTTCTGGTATGCAAATAGCATTAAGTTTTACATTTTTTAATTCTTCAAATGCATCATTAAAAAAAAAAAAACCATGTCATCAGCAACTGAAAAAACTGAAAAAATTTCAAGATCATAGGGAAAAATGACAAGTTTTTCAAAAATAAATATTCATTTGACATTTTTTTACTGTTAAATCTAAAAGAAAATGTGTTTTATTAAATTATACAAGCACCAACTCACATCAAAAATGTTCTCTTGAGTTTTATTGAATTATTTTTGTAAGGTTTTAGAACATTTTAAAAATGTCCTGATTTGATACTACAAAAATATTTTAGTGAAATATCTTCAGGAGTTTTTCTTTATAAAATAATAAAATGTTTTACATCCCCTTCACCCAATTTTAAATGTATTCATGATTTGAAATATAGTGTGGGTGAATGCCTGAAATATTTCTACAGAGTTTTCTATAAAATAACTTATTCAGTATGAAATTCATTCATTAATGAATAAGTGCTTAAAATTTTATTAAAATTAGATAATAGTTTTGCCGCCAGAGTATGTGGTTGTCGTGTATACATGTGTATGTCAAGATAGAAATGTGACAAAAGAGAAATAAACCAATACGTTTGTATTGTGGTAACAGCAATGATTTCTGTTAAATTTTTAAAAACTGAGTAGTGTTTTTCATTTTTGAAAAAACTCATCTATTTTGTCATTTTTTTTTTTTATTCATTTCCAAACAAAATGAATATCATATTTGAACAATGCAAAACAAACAACTTGAGAAAATGCATTTTCATGTACAATTCAGTTAACCAAATATTAACAAGTATTTCTAAGCTTAAGATTTTAAACAGATTGTAATTTTTTAAAGTTTTAAAGTTTTTTTTATTAATTATTAATTTTTTAAATATTATTAATTATTAATTTTTTAAAGTTTTAAAGTTTTTTTTATTAAACATGGAGAAAAAAACAATTTTTTTTAGTTGATTTCTCAGTGAAATTTCTCCACTGACGTGTGTATTTGTGTGTGGAATTAAAACTTAATGATAATTTGAAGTTCATTTGTATAACCAGCTTGCCAAACAATTTTATTTGTTCATCATTCTATATCTTATCACTAGAGGAAAGATGATTTCTCATATTTTGTTTTAAGTTCAAGTATTATATATATATTTGTAAAATATGTATGATTTTTAAAATTTAAAAAAATATATTAATGAAATTATCAATGTCATTTACAACAATCCACTTTAGTAGTTTTTGAAGGACAGTTTGAAAACACAACTTTAGTTCAGTTTCAATTGTCATAATTAAAGAAAAATTACTTGTTTAAATGATTAGTGAACTTTTGTAAGGTTCCAGTGTTTCCAACTTACAAAGTCATTAATTCTTTCTTTATTTAGTTTTTTTTACCTTTTTAGGTAACTGAAGTCTGTGGTTTATGTTTATTTATTATAAGTACTCTTAGATTATCCCTATAGGAATTATAATTTTAATATCACAAATAGATAAAAATAATTTGTGTCATTTTTCTAAAGTAAAACTAAATCTTCAAATATTGGTTAAAATATTTGTCTGGCATAATGCAGCACATAATTCTTCCTTTGTATAACTTGATTGGTCTTTTTAATAACACCTGTAACATCACATAATTTTTAATATTAATAACATTTTATTGATTTCTTAGAATAATCAAGGTCATGTGTGAATTGAAGTCTATTGGAAATGTGAAATAATGAAATTATACCTAATATATTTTTACTCTTGGCTGATTCATTATTTTTAATTTTTTTTTATATGCTTATTTAAGGTCATAAAAAGAAGTTCAAATGATATTTTGTGTATAACTAATAATTCAAACAAACTTGTTCATTGTTTTTTTTTTTTATCTGTCATAAAATGCACAGTTTGAATTTCCTACTAGTAATTTGAAGTTCAGCAAAAAGGATGCTGTAGGGAGTCTTAATAAAAATAAAATATGAAAATAATATATATAAGCAAAAAAGGAAAGAATCCAAATTAAAATAAGGCATTTGTACTTTCCTTTAAAACCCTTTCCTCTCAGCTAACAAGAAGGCAACTCTCAAAGAAGAAGAAAAAATTGAACCCAGTCAAAAAATACCAGAAATTTGTGGGACCAGTGCTACTTATTTATGATTATAAATATACCAAAATAAGATGGGCTCCAACTATAATTTTAACTTCATAAAAAAATGAAGAAGAAAGGAACACTGGAAAATTAAATAATTTGGGCCAATCAATAAACTTAACACAAACAATCTTTTGATGTTAGCTGAAATCAAAGTTCACACCAGTGTCTGTGAGTCTGGTTAAAAAGATATAAGCTGATAGCCTTGTGCTAGAGGAAATAAAGGAATGGTAGTTTAAGCTATGTCAAAGAAACCAACCATGCGTGACGTGTAATGAATAGAATCATTTGCTAATGATATTTTCTACGCTTCTTAGGGATGAGAAAGCACAGTAGATTGATACTGGCCTGTTTCTAAGAAGACTGCTGCTATCAAGTTCTGACTTCCCAACTGTTGAAACTACCAACTACTGAGCTGAAACTAACTTTCTCCCAACTACTACCAAAATCTGTCTTATAAACAAACATTTTGTTAACGCAAATATTGAAAGACTCATTCTAATCCAAATCAAATAAATATTATTTATTTTATACCCTTGAGTCAGTTCATTTTATTTCTGAAGTTCTGAAAAATAAATGCTAAGAATAACCTGGCAAATCCTCCACATAGTATCCAACTCTTCATTTAAAACCTGTATTTACATGAAATCTAAAACTTAGTTTTTGTATTTAATAGATGCTTACTAAACTTAGTTTAGACAGAATGAAAAATACACTGTCCATCGAAGGGTATAAATCTTCTCTTCTTGGAAACTCTATGGTGCTTTTGAAAAGGTTGATCTCATTTTGATACTCCTGCATTTCTGGATGGACAAAAATTAATGTATTTTTCATTCCTTTGTATCTTCTTTCATTGATGGTGCATGTTTGTCTTAATTTAGTTTTCTGCAAGATTCTTCTGAAAACTTTTTCTATGCTGAAAATGTGTTCTTTAAGTTATTGGGATACTTTTTTTATGATAAGTTATTTTAACCTTAAACATTTAAGGTTGGTTCTATTTGGCCCTGGCAAATCACTGCTAAATTGATATTTTGGCCTATTATAAGCAAAATAGAAATTATCTGTACTGAGAATATGTGATTTGATGGGAAAACATGGACTTGATTTTAATATTCAGCATGAAAAAAAAGTAGCCCAAAATTATGTGCCCATTGCCCAATAATATTTGGGTAAAAAAAAACAAAAATGCTGACCAGTATTATAAATGCTCTAAACTAATCAGGTGGATATGTGCAGGTGCAAAAAGGTTCTTAACATTGAAAAATTCAGAGACATTGAACTTAAATTGATTGGTGGCTTCTTGGCTTTTACCCATATCTTTGTTTAAGAAATTGTAGAGAGAAATTTGGTGTGCATTATCTAAAGTACTGACTAATGTGAAGATCATATTTCCAATGGCAACACTAGTTATAAAATAAGGGTGTTACATTTATAAATTTGTAAATAAACTGACCATCTAATTGAATGGAGTGTAACACATTTGATATTATTAATAAGATTCTAACTCTGCAATTATTTTGTTAGTAGTGAAAAATAGCTAAATTGATGATTAGTAACCAAATAATGGAATTGGTGAACAAGTTTCAGACTCTTTATTGTTAGCTTTTTTTTTCCACAGCATTTTGGAAAGGAAGAATAAGAACTGTATGTTCAAATGTTTTTTAGAAAATTTGCAATAACAGAATGAAAAAAAGTAAATATGATTCATAATAAATTTTTAATTAATCTGTTTTAATTATGTAAGTAAATTACTTTTTAATTCTACTTAAACTATAATTCTAATTTTTACTTGTACTTAATGATCTTATTTTCCAGTATTTGGTTTGAGTATGTTGCACTTTGTCACATCTGATGAGAACAAGACCTGTGAAATTGAAAAATCCTTTTCAAAATTATCAACTCCAGTTTCTAAAACAGTCAGTATACATTGTAATGCTGACAAATCTTGTACAGGTTTCCACTGCCAAGGAGTTTATCTTATCAATGTAAGTAAAAAGAAAATTTTTCTCGTTTTTTTTTTTAAAGTAAGATATTTGTTTCTTAGCCACATTTCTGTAATTCACCCAGTGAATAGAAAATGTAAAACCTTTTTTGTTTGTTTGTTTGTTTGTTTTTTTTTCCTAGTAAACAATGATTTATTAGAGATGATCATTGATTAAGTGTAGTTTACATATTGATTACATGTTCCATATTTGGGTTAAGTAGGGTAATCTATATAATTTGTTAATTGGAATGAACAGAAACATCACAAGGATGAATTAACTGAGAATCCTCATATTTACCTTCTATATATGAGTTCTATTTAAAATTCTGGTAGCATTAGAAAATACAACGGGTGCCTGCATAAGACAGTTCATCCTTGACAAGGATGTCAAGTTTTAGAAGGATAGAATAAGGAAGCTGCTTCAAAGATGAAGTGGAATAATATGTAATGGTACAGTATGGAAGATCTGTAGTTGAATAAATCGTCATACAAATATCTAAATAGTGTCTTTGAAATTGATTTAAAAATGTTACAAACTTGTTCTGACTCAATATTACAAACATTTTCTTTAGTTTGATGGCAAACAAGGTTAAGTTATCTTTGGATTTATTTTGTGGATTAACTATTTCTTTAATATGACTTTTGGGAGGATTATATTTAATTTGTTTCTTGTGTGCTGTGTCTCTTCAGGGCATGGGTGATCATGACTCCACAATTTCTTGTCCTGTATAGCTCTTAGTAAAGTTTGTTATATTGCTTTCTCTCTTAATGTTGTTAGGCAGTTTATGTACTACTTTCCTCTCTCTTGCCTTAGAAAGTGCAATTGTCTCTTTTTGATACTAAATATTATTGTCCTTTTTGTTTCCATTTTCTCTTAAAACTTTGTTGGTGTTCACATGTTCAGTGCATGGTATTCTCAGCATCTTACTGTAGAACTATATCTTTATCTCAATTTTTTTTATCTGTTATTAGATTGTCCAGCATTTACCATCATGTTGGGAGATAGATATTACATAACAGTTCAATACACTTTTCTTTGTTTCTAATAAAATTTTCCTGTTTTTAATATCTTGCTGAGGTTTTGGAACACATTTTTTCTGTTCCAATGTGCCTTCAGATTTCAGTATCACATTTTCCATCCTCTGTAAAACCACGTCCTAGATTTTTAAATTGTTGTACTTGCTTGATTTTGGTGTCTTCAATGTGCAATTCTGTTGCTTTTGCTGACAACTGTATGTTATACTAGCAGTATAGCCTGGCATTGCTCTGGTGTAATGAAAGCTTTAAAACTAATCCATGGTCCTGGAACTCAGACTCAGCCTAAAAAATATTTGTGTGAAATTTGGTGAGAATCAGATAAAAATTATGGATTTGTATAAAGGACATACAGGCAGATAAACAGACACACACAAACATCTTGCCTTTTTTATATATATATATATATATATATTATCAATTTTCTGCACTATTGTAAGAACTGCAACCTTGAAACTTCTGAATATCATTTCTTATGTTTTTGTCTATGAGTGTAACAAATTTGATTAAAATCAGACCACTCCTTCTATAACCTGATTTTTTTCGATTATCGATTTTTGATATTTATTGGGGGGTACCTCGACACAAAACCTAGCTAAGAACACTCGCAGACACTTATAGTACAACTGTGTAAATTTTCAAGAAAATCGGTTCAGCCATTTCAGAGTCTATAGGTAACGGACACACACACACAGACAAAGTTCCATTTATAAATAAGTTTAGATAATCTGTATATGCTGTTAAGATTTAAGATTGTGGTTGCAAATAATGAATCCTGGTAGAACCGATCATTCACCTCATGATTGCCTCACTATAAAGGTTGAATAGGTCTGGTGAGAAAACACATCCATGTCTGAAGCTCCTTTATATTTTTGTGTATTGAGTTCATTTTGTATCTGTGCACAGGTGGTTTGCCCCCAGTATAAGTTCTGGGTTATTCTAATATCCTCAAAAAATAAACTAGATTTAAACAATTTGAACTAGCAGTTCAAATAGATGATGGTGATGCACTTTATCAGACAATTCTACATAATCTATAAAACATAGGTATACATCTTTTGCATTTTATTGTTCTTTCTGATATCATTCTGAGCATGAATATCACATTTCTTGTTCCAGTGCATTTAATGAAACTACATAGTTTTTATCTTATTTCAGGTCTTCCATGTACCCTATTTATCAGAATTCTTATAAGTTTTGCTATGTGACTCAGTTGGTTGATTGTCTAATGGAATTCGCATTTGTTTGTATCTGGCTTCTTAGACAGTGCTATAAAAATGGATCTATTTCGGTGTTTCAGTATATCACTTGTGGTGAACACAGTCCTAGATGAAGCAAGAGGCTTAGGGTTGCCTGTGTCTTTTGTAACCGCAGAACAGCTGCTAGATGAGGCAAGTGACATGGTGGCGAAGCCTAGTATGACTGTGCACATGCACAGGAGAATCGAAAAGGAGGCTCACATGTATGCAAATCATGGTCTGCCCGAATGAGATAAATGGAACCCCAATTTAACATTTGGCAGTTTTTGCTTTCAGCTGTTGAAGGAGACTGATTGTTAGCATGTTAAGAAGAAGAAGAAAGAAAGAAAACTTTGCTCTTACACATACCAATCCACAAATACATCACTACAGTTGTATATTTCGTTATGTATGTAATTTTGTCTCTGCCAAAATCATTTAAAGCTACTGTTATCTCTATTACAATACCATCTGGTCTTGTTACTTAGTTTCTATTCAATTTGGCCAGTGCTGATTTCACTTCAGATTTTAATATTTCTAATGCTTCAATATTTCTGCATTTTGGGTTGTTCTCTTTTGTTGTGGAAAAGTTGTATTTCTTCTATCATTGAAGTATATTTTTCTTAGACTGTTATCAGTGTTCCATACTTGGAATTTATGTATCCTGTTGAAGAGCATGTCTTTTATCCTCTTAGTTTTTAATGGCTTTTAAAAATAAAAGCTTTTTCAAATGATTGGATTATGAATAAATTTGGGTGTGTAATAATGAAGTTCTCTTCATGTAACAATAGTCTATAGAAATATTTACCTTCCAAATGCTTTTAAAATAGTGAACACTTTCCGTTGTTTAATTCTTTTAAAATAACTTGACCTATTTTGAAACTTTATCAAAATAGTTTAAATCTATCTAAATTCTGAAAAATGTTATATTTTTCATTTTGTTTTGTTACATATGACTTTTAAGGTGATAGTTAAGTGAGAATTTGATACTCACTTTAGAGATATGTATGATTATTTATGGATTTACAGGTATCTATCTAGATCTAATCTAAATTTATTTATAAATGGAACTTTTTGTGTGTGTCTGTGTGTGTCTGTTACCTATAGACTCTGAAACGGCTGAACCGATTTTCTTGACATGTTACACAGTTGTACTATAAACCTCTGTGAGTATTCTTTGCTAGGTTTTGTGTCGAGGTACCCCCGATAAATATCGAAAATCAGGTTATAGAAGGAGTGGTCCGATTTTAATCAAATTTGATACACTCATAGACAAAGACATAAGAAATGATATTCAGAAGTTTCAAGGTTGCAGTTCTTACAATAGTGCAGAAAATCAATAATATATATATATATATATATATATATAAAAGGCAAGATGTTTGTGTGTGCGTGTCTGTTTATCTGCCTGTATGTCTGTATTGTTTTTCAGCCCCTTTATTTTAGCTTTTGCTTCGGGTTTGGCTCTAAGTAGGTATAATTGTCATTCTTAGTCTCAGCCATGATACCATTTACTCAGAGGACTTATTTAGCCTTCAAAATTCAGTTTACGACAAAAAAAACTGATTTGGTATCGATACCAGGAAATCAAAATTTGATTTACAGCCATTCATTTTTCTTTCAGTCTACAGTTTTGCTTTAAACTATTGCTTTTTAGTCTTTCGTGCCAATGTCCAAAGAGTCTGAGCTCCAGGACCATGGATTAGTTTTAAAGCTTTCGTTACACCTGAGCAACGCCGGGCTATACTGCTAGTGTACTATAAAAGTTATCTGCAAGCTGTTCAGATTTGCATTAATGCCTTTAGGAAGGACATCTCTGATCTTTTGTTGTCCAACTATGAGTAAAATAGTAGGGTAGACTGGGCTCACTAACATTAAGTGGCAATCTAGAAAGGCAACTTTGAATTAAAAAACATGGAGACAGTAATAGGAAATTACTTTTTCCCAGTAATAGGTCAGATCAGGGATTACTACTTGATACTTGTATCATATAACCCAGTACAACCTATTACATATGGCTTGGAGAAGAGATAAGCATAATTAAGTAATGCCCATTACTTTAAGGAATACTATGAAAGTTAATTACTTAGCTTAGTACGCTACAATCTCATAGGTCATGGATCTTTCTGATGTGCAAAACATGAAATAAAACATAAAAGAAATGTTCTTGTATGAAGCCTTTTAAACTGGTATAAACAAGCCTTTTGTCAGATTGTAAGAAAACTAGGGTTCAATTAGTTAAGACTTGTTGCAAGTACATAATGCAGTTGAAACAGTAGTTACATGATTATTGTTTGTGTTCTCTTACTTTTAATTACTAGATTTGAAAAATGTATTGACAGAATTCAAAATAATTCAAAATTTATTCAGATGATCCCAAGAAATCAAAACGTTATTATGTTTAGAAGTTATGAGCCAAAATATCAGATGATAAAAGTGTAAGCTCTAAAATGCCCTCTGACATGTTCATTTGACAGAATGTTTGAGATGAGGGTTCATTTTGGCTGTTATAATAGCAACATTTTGGATGTTGTACCCTTTGGCTTCATGTGTTCTTCATTGTACTTCATAAGCTCTTTTTGAATTTTGAACTGAACCCATTATCCAATCCACATTAATCTTATTCTATTGTGTGTTGTTTGTCTGTTTTCTTCATGAAACATTAATTTGGTTCAATATTCTGGCAATGTTACCAAGTATGACAACAAATCCCTTGAAAGATAAAATGACTGAAGTGTTTGGTACCTCCACTAAATCACTATAAAAACAGCATAGTATGAAGAAAAAAGACTTGAAGCTTAATAAAAATGAACTTTTTCCATTAAAATGTTTGTTATTATTAAGAGGAAAGATAAAAGTATTTTTTTCCGTCTAATACGTTCGAAATTTTGATAAAAAATCTTGTTTTGATTTTAGTTACCGGGTAACCAAATCGTTACAAAAGTTTACAATGGAAAATGTAATATTACATAACTCATTTTTTTTCTGGTAACAAGCACATTAATTTGGAAATTCTTTCAAAAATCAAATAATTATCAGATTTTAATGAAACCTTCAGGATTTATTCACAAAAGAATGAAATTATTTTTGAAATTATTATTTTTAAAAACTCTTGGTAAAAATATTTTTTCACATCTATTACCCCAACTCCACGTAAATTCATGAAATTTTAAGAAATTAAATTTTGTTGGGAAAATTGGTTTTATTAGGTAAACACTGGACTCATTGGGGAATGTAAATCTATTATTTTTCAAACATTTTGCCTTTATTTCTGAAAATCTGCTCCTAATAGTAAGATGAAAAATGCTATATAACCATGACATTATTTAATTTGATAAGCTTTTACTTGCTTTAAGAAATAATATAAATTAAGGACATTATTGTCTGCAGAAAAATATTTTTTTTAGATTAATAATGAAATTTTAAAAGAATTGTTTTCATTTTTTCTTTTTTTTTTAATTATAATAATTTATAAGATTTTATTTACTAATCAATAATTGAAAAGTTTCATACAAATCATTGTGTCACAGTTTCTTGCCCTTACAGGAAAAAAATTTGCACAATTATGTCACTTGTGATTGCCATACACTTATCTCACATCTGTCAACCAGTCATCACATTTCAAATATGGTGGAAAAGTCAGAAAGTTCAACTCTGGGTTTATGAAATATTTTTATTCTAAATTTTATGCTATAAATAAGTAATACTTGTGTAAATCAGATTAATTTAACATTAAATTTGATAATTTTCCAAAAATAATGTGTCACAGATGTACATTTTATTTTTGTAAGATTTTTAAAACCAATAATTAACTTTTATTTACAAACATGTTGATTGCTTAAAAATGGCCTAAAAATTTTTAAATTTAAAAAAAAATCTCAAAATTTTAGATTCCAATGAATATAATTTCTGTTTGAAATACACTAGATTATTTTGCTTATTGGAAATAGTAAATTTAATCATTTAGCTTTCAATTAAGCTAAAATTAAAGTTTCAAGAAAAAAGTTTTATTTTAAATAATTCAATGTAAAACTTAAGTATCAAAAATGGAGAGGAGGTACCTAATTGTATGTACAATTTAGGGTATAAGAATCTATTTATATACTAGACATGGCCTATCTTCCCGACAAAAGAGACACAAAATTGCTGTGCCATACATGTTCATGTAAATTGCCTTATGTCTTAGTACTAATTAAATAACTTTAGGTGGGCATGAAAAAAAATCTGCATAACTGACTGAGGCACACATAAAAGTGGGCAGATTTTGTCTTTGGGAGTTACTTGGTAGATAGTGCTCAAGATGAGTGGCAGAATGAGACTTACCAGATGGCAAGGAATGTTTCAACAAGTCAGCTGTGAGGTTCAAGGACAAAGATATGTTAGTGAGGAATGAGAAACAGATTACAACAGACATATTGCTACAAGCTATTTTGGCTCTTAAGATGGACACCAGGTTTAATGTGAAACTGATTCCTCTGTTTGACAGAGCTGGATCAATGGATGGAAAAGACTATGACATGAAACTGAAGTGGCTGGAACATGTCATTTCCTTGAGACTGACAAGGGGTGCATTTGCTGTCTACCAGCATTTGAGAGACAAGAAGAAGGCAGATGTAGACAAAATAAAGACTGCCTTATATACTGCTTTTGTGACAGATGAATCTGAAGCATACCAGCAATTCATAGTGCGCTGGATGCAATCTGATGAATCCATTGATGTCTGTCTGGCAGAGCTCCATATGGAAGCTTGCACTATTGTTTGGTATGGTGAGCGACTGCATTTTCAAGTGTGCATTTGTGTCTGGACTGCCAGCCAGACGCAAATAACTCTTTCATGTTTTGTTGAGAATGGACATGTTGATACTGGCGCATGCCTGGGCTATGTTAAAGAACAACACATTGAAACTGATAACAGTAGTCACAGCAGCATCGCTAGTAACATGGACTAAGAGTGTTGATATCTCTGTTTTTCCACGTACTGAGGTTTCAAGTTATGCCTGTAATAGACCAAACCAACTGGCACGAGACTGCCTCAGCCATTAAACAGCCAATACATCCAAAGAAGGAAAAAGAGTGCGCGAATAGGGGCTTCATCGAAAGAGGTGTTGTTTTTGGTGCAGTGCTCTGGATAACCTGGCGTGTACCTGTCTGAGAAAACGAGACAAGGGAATAGATGATAGTGCCAGTCTCTTCCCTGGAGCAGATAAAAATGTGGCACTACCAGTAATTGCAGTCCAAATTGATGGGAGGTCACTCACAGTGCTCGTTGACTTTGATTGTTTCCAATCATTAGCCAGCAAAAACGTGTTTTGATCATGAATGAGAAGGTGTGTGTGTATGACCACATCAATGTAAAGACTAACATCTGCAGTCTCAGGGTTGTTAACGTGGGCCTGAATGGCAGTAATCTCATCAAAGTTGACATACTAGTGACTCATGAGAGGCTGCTGGGATGTACCTACTAATTGGGATGAACACTATAAAAGAAATGGAAGGGGTACACAGAAGTGGGCAGGAAGTCAAGCCCCAACAGTGCTGTGTAACATGATGGCTGAATATCCCATGTTCAACTTGGTGAGAAGTGAGTACAACTGTGATCTGCAAATATTGTTGAATAACAGTTGGCTGATACCATATTTCAAAAAGGAGCTCAGGCCAGTTAATTGTTTAATTCCACTGATGGCTGTGGTCAAAGAGAACAAGGGAAAGGTTTGCCCTGTTATGGACTACCAAGAGCTGAATAAATACATTGACGCATTGACTATGAATGCTAACATTTGTTCACAAAATTAAGAGAATGGCAGCAGCGGGAAAATAATGCATCACTTCTAGATTTAAGAAAATTTATCTGCAGATGCCTATCCATAAAGTACTGTAGCCATTTCAGACTGTACTTCTGAGGAGGTGTAGGTACTGCCTTATGTGGTTGGGTTTTGGATTGAATGTAGCCCCCCCCCCCCCATAATGCAGTCAATAATCAATGTGGTACTCGCTCAGGATGAGTCAATTAAACATGCCATATCAGTATACATCAACGATGTTTACGTCCATGAAAGCTGAATTTCAATAAAACAAGTTCAGAAGTACCTTACCAATTTCAGACTCTCGTGCAAGGACCCTGAGAAGCTGAAGGATGGGGCCAAAGTATTGAAACTGTATGTCTGGGGACAAAACAGCGAAATCCCACCAATTCCGGCCACCATTACTTGTCAAAGCATATTTTCTGTATGTGGGAAGCTCACTAGACATTTTCCAGCATATGACTGGCTTTGACCAGCGACTGTATTTCTGAAATGACAGGCAAACACGACAACCAAAGACTGGGACAACAAGACCTGCAATATTCTACTACAATGCATACTCACCAAGACATTTACTAGAGCACATAAAGGTGTGAATTGATGCAAGAAACATGGATACTTGGGTAGTTTTGGAAGTTGATGGGGACTTAATCGAAGATGTGTGTTGGCTGTGTCTGGATGGAGATTCTCAACATAAAAATCTTGCTGAGCTGAATGTGGGGTGTTGAGAGGCATTAATCTAGTACTCCAATGGAAATCAACAGCGCTGCACTTGCTAACTAATTTAGCATACATGCACAGGTAGATCTTGGACACTCTGATCAGGAGAGCGAAAATGCATACCAAAGCAGCCACAGAGATATTAATAAGACATTGGCTCAACATTTTCAAGAAAGAAAGAATATGGTAACTATCGACATGTCTTTGGTCAGGTCTGGTGCAAACTTGGCCAATCATCTCGCCAAGTTACTGTAGTGATGGCTTGATGCAATATAAAAAGAAGCAGAGCCTATACAGCTATTGATGATTTTGTGAGGTGAGTCACTCCTGCAATATGCAAGGCTGCAGTTTCAAAGTGGTGGGACAATGTGAGGCATATCAGTCTATAGACCTGGCCCTGGTACAGTGGAGAACTGGATGGCTAGGTGTACCAGACATTTGGTGCTGAATAGGAGTGGCTGTGACTCATCTTGGCAGCAGATACTACCTAACACTAATCGATTGTGGCCTTACTTGGTTCTCCATCTGGTGCCTACTGTTTCATCAAAACTCTGTCAGCATCATATGGCAAGTAAAGTCAATATTCTTCAAATGAGGACCATTGACTGAGCTACTCGTTGACAATGGAGCATCTGCACTTTCCCAGCAAGGAATGGCATTGTGGAAGGGTGCCATCATACCATCAAGTGTTTTGCTACCAGAAAGCAGTGTTCTGTGGAGGAGGCAGTGTATCTCTACAATATAATGCTGAAGAATGATACATCAATCTTCACAGCCCTGGAAAACAGAATCTACAACTACCAAGTGCGGGTAAAAGGGGTTAGACGTTGCAACTCCACAGGCATGTGAGAAGATGCAGTCTGCAAAACTGGAGATGTAGTGTAGGTGAAGGCTCTGCACACCATCTGCATGTCTAAATTTGGAAAGAGAGTGGTAACTGGGCACCATGGTCTGCACTCAGTTCTGGTCAAAGGATTCTATGCCATGTTAAGGACCTTCCCCCTGTCAGAGGAGTAAACCATGATAGTGAGTCCTTGGAATGTGAGAGTGCAGTGGAAGTTGAAGACAGTGAGCCATCAGAACAAGGAATCACGGTGAAACACACAGATTCCACACAACATTCTGTGACACAATGGATGATGATGCTGATGACCTGCCAGACCTGGATGAAGAGAACTCCCCTGTTCACTTCACCAAAACAGATGGTCCTCCCACCTTAGATGCACAACCTCTTCGATTCCACTACAGAGAAGCACAAACCAGAAGCTGTCATCTCTGTGATCAGGAAATCAAGGGTGAATGTGATGGACATGGCCTATCTCCCCGACAAAAGAGGCACAAAATCGCCTGTACCATACAGTCATGTAAATTACCTAGTGATTAGAACTAATTAAATGCCTGTAGGTGTAAGGCACTCATAAAAGCCGGCAAATTTTGTCTTTTGGAGTTACTTGGCAGAAGTTGCTCAGGTATGTGGCAGAATGAGGGGACCACAAGGAATACATTTCAACACATCAGCTGTGAGGTTCAAGGACAAAGACAGGTCAGTTAGGAATGGGGAACATATTACAACAGATATATTGCTACAATTTAACTTAATTTTTCTCATCTGTTCTTTCTCAATTGAAGTCTATTTCTTCTAATAAATCTAATTTCCAATAATTTCTAAGGTAACCCCTCACTTTTTCAACTGTGACCACTGTTTTACCTCACTAGATATCCTCATATAAGAATTTTTGGGTTTTCTTATTTTATTCACTTTCACAAAAATTGTTTTTAAGATTGATACTATTATCTTTGGTGTTACATTCAAACCTCAGTTTAGTCAAACTGTATGCCCTATCTTTATAGTTTACCAGCTGGCATTTCCAATTTTTTTGTAGCAACATGATCTGATTGACTATTATAGCTGCTCTATAATTTCTTTGCACAAATTAGCAGTGCCCCTTCACCCCCACCCAACCCACTACATACACATACTTCTTATATATAATTTATTCTTTGTTGTCTGAAATAATGCCATTAAAGGCCACATTGTTTATCATTTTTTCTCTGCTTGGTGCAAGAATGTCTTTCTCTCACCTCTTTCTTAAGCTCTTCTCTCACTCATCACTTCTATAAAGTATCATGACAACTCCTTTTGTTCATCAATACTGGAGACTTTTCCTCTTCCTAAAACCTAATTTGGCATGAAATGTTCCATAAGGTTGATGTACTGGTAAATAATACTTTAACTTACTTCCTCCTAAAACCATTTCACTTTACACCATTGAATTTTGCAAGGAAGTTTTTAATTTCAAATTTCTACTTTCCTCTTCTGTTTTAATATCCCCAATATCTTCATTTTCTAACTGAGTATTTTCTGCCTATTAAACTGCTCTAAAATCCACTCCTTTGTTAATCTCAGATTACATCCATTCCAATCACCATATTGACACTTTCTACAATGTAGTCTATCATGACTACTTGGTGTTCTAGACATATATAATGTATGTTTTTTTAACTCTATTTAACTCCAAGCAAGGTAATAAAGCCACTAAGACACAAAGAGTTGCTTAGTGTTAGAGAAAAATATACAATTAAGGAGAGAGGACCATAAAAGGACAAGAATTAAGAAGATATTTTTTTTTACATTTAATTTTTTTTTAAAATCAAAATTGACTGGAAAGCAAGAAGCTAGAAGATGGGATAGAAGAAACTGTTAGCATAGAACTTATGGTTACATTTAGCCATTTCAACTGTAAAACAATGAACTTGCTGCCAGTCTAGTTCTGTGTTTAAATTCATAAAATCTAGGTATTGTAAAAGAGAGCTCATCAGAACAATTAATATATTAGTATTTAAAGAAAATATACAGGAAAGCTATAGTCTACTGACTCAATCTCCCTTCTCTTTACTCTTATCTTACTTTTTCTATACCATCTATCAATCAGTTTCAGTGAGGACAGCCCTCACTCATCTTCCCAACTATCAACATCATACCTTTTAGTAACATCATGTCTTAGAGCATCTTTACTGGATAGTAGTGGTAGCTACCAATATGGTAACTTCTATTTACCCATTTCTTGAAGTACTTCGCTAAATGACCAGTCTTAACACACCTCTAAATTCCAGCTATGGCTCCTAACCTAATGTCTTTTACCATGTATAGCTTTTGAAGCATTGCCTAAATGTCTGCCTACCTCTTTTTGGTTCCTGACTACTAATAGCTTGTCTTCTTTGCCTAACACTAGCTACCAACAGTTTTGATACTATTGCCAAGAGACCTTGACTTCTGGGTAACAGCCACCAAGTGTAATACTATTGTGAGGATGTTCTGAATTACAGCAACCAAATGTAACACTCTAGAGGACTGAAATGATAGTCTCTTGTCTGGCAAAATCCAGAACAAGAGATTCTTCCACCCATATGTTTGGAAGATCTGTAGAAGTATCCAGCTTATTATTGCAAGACTGAGCCAACAATATGTTGCATAAAGTGTTGGATTCCCAAGTCTAATCAATCTTGGAATAATGGTTAAAATCAGAAGGTGCTTTGGTCTGATTTGATCTTATGACCTTTTGATTTTTTGATATCTGACTTTCATGAAAACTATTCTTTTTTAATAAGACCACCAGTAGATTTGTCTTTATGTAAATAAAAACCATGTTGCTTATTGGCTTTGAACTAGAATGTAACTTATTACTTATTTTTTGCCAACTTGGGAAAGTTTAGTAGGTGGGTAGTTATGTTCAAGTTAATATTTGAATTTGATTCCTTCAGAACTCCTTGCTCTTCCAAACCCATCTAAACTAATTAAACTTCTTTTAGTTAATTTGACACAATTATTGAAACTCAAATAACAAAAGCACCAACAATAGGCCAGTTTTCTTGACTCTGTCATATTTTTATCCCTTCAGATTTCTTATGATCTTCCTAGGTTGTGTTACCAGTTTCTTTAAATGTGAAGTTGATAGACAAAACAATTTTCCATGCAGTAGGTATTTGTATTTAATAAACTATTATTGTAACCGAATAAAAATTACATTTTATTATTGTCATATTATTGTTCATAATATCAGCTCCGTTACAATAAAAACAGTTTTGATAGGTATAATTTTTAAATTTGAAAACTTATTTTTGCTGATTGAGTTACCAAAGCAGATTAATGTTTTAGAATTACTTTTAGCTTGATTGTAATGGTTGCTAATTCTAAATACTTTTAATTAGCAAATAATATGTTCTAAAAATTTACAAGGGTACTGAAAAGTATTCACACTAATCAAGAAATCCTCACAAAAAAGTAATTTTGTTAGATTTTGGTAAGTGAATTGAAGTGAAAACCTTTCACCACCCTTTCATAGATACTGTTGTGATTCGTAAATCTCATAGGAAGCTACATGATTTCTCCTTTTCTTGGTGCTTGAGGTTTGCTCTATTTATGCATGTCATTTGCATACCACACTACATCTCCCTGAATCTGAGAGGTTTGACACCCTTAGTTGCTCTATCATTTCTTTAGAATATTCTGGATGGTCTGCATTGCTCTTCTGTTTGTTTTTCTTGTGTTGTCTTTAATGGAGATCTTGGTCTAGATTCATCTTCCTCTTTTAGGTCTGTTAACTCATTTCCACTTTCCTTCATGTTTTGTTTTGTTTTAATTTCTCAATCCTCTGACTTTTCTTGTTTCTCATTTCTACATATTCAGGATGGAACCTGGTTCTAAATTGATCAGCATGAGCTAATATTGTTTGCTCCTTTTTTTTATCTAGTACAACTGTTCTTTTTGAAGGATAAACCTTGCTTTTTCTGCCCATTAAAGCTGATTAGCTTTGATTTTTATCTGCATAAGAAACAATTCGATATCTTAAAAGTAAATAAGGGAGATATTCCTCTGTTCTCTTTAAAAGGTGAAAACTCCTTTAGTCTCAATTTTACTGTTTAGACTATCCTTTCTGCTATACCATTCAATTATTGGCAATACAGTGGCATTATATATGGTATACATCCTATTTTTGCTTTTTTTTTTTTTTTTTTTTTTTTTTTTAAACCAAGAAACTGAATTTTCATCACAGAATTTCGCTGTGTTATCGTGGACAATGGTCTTAGGTACACCATTTCTTGCAAATATTGTGCTCAATATTTGTTTCACAGTGACAGCTTTTCTATCTCTGACCTTTATTACTTCTGGCCAGATCAAGAATAAGTCTACCAAGATTAAAAATAAACCAATATCTCTAATGTGAGCATGGCTCCTGCTCTTTAGGCTATGTGTGTGATTTGATTTAAATGTTTTAATTCCCGTACATTTGGGGCATCTTCTTATGTGTTCTTCAGAATCTCTAGAACATTCCAGCCACCAAACTTGCAGTCTCAACTTTCTTTGCATTGCTGTGACACCACAATGTATATCATCGTGCACACTTTTAATTATTTCTTTCCTTAAAATTTGGGGGAACACTATTGCATCTGCATTACATATAATGCTTTTCTCTACTGTTAACTTATATCTTGCTTCCTTGAAAGGTATTTCTGCTATCTATGTATTCCAAACATTTTCTTATGTGCTCTAGTATTTTGCTTAGTATTGGGTTTTGTTGGGGTTCTATGCTGATTGTTTTGCAGGATAATACATATGTTTTCACCCATTGTAAAATACTGTTATTTGAATTTTCATGTTCCTCTCCATTTTTATTTTGAAATCTTATTCTTGATAATGCATCCACGTAAGGAATGGTGTTTCCTTAAATATACATGATGTTAAAATCAAACACCATGATTTTAATGACTTACCTTAAAATTCTTGGTAACTTCTTTTGTGGATTGAATAAGTATTCCAAGAGCTTGTGATCTGATTTTAACAGGAATTTTTTACCCAACAAGAAATTCTGTGCTCTCTTCATACTCCAGACTATGGCCAATGCTTTCTTTTCTATATTAGAATAATTACATTCTGCTGATTACAATTTTCTGGAATGATACATGATTGGGTGATCCTTTTGTGATATAACAGCTGCCATTGCCTTTTATGATATAACAGCTGCCATTTGCATCAGTAGAAACCCATCTCTAATTCAACAAAATATCCTCTCGGAAATACCCCCAGGCTTCTAACACAACCAACTGTGCTACTTGATCTAACAAACCATCCCAAGACTAAAACAAACCCAGTCACCTACAAGGAAGAAATCCTCCTTATCCAATAAAACTACCCTGAAACCTACACATATATACAGACGGGTCCAAAATTGGTGATATAGTAGGATATGCTGCCATTCTGAACAAATTCAGATCTCAAAAACTCCTACCAAACAAAGCATCCATCTACAGTGAAGAAGCTTCAGCAATTTATTCAGCCCTAGACATAATTTCAGACAATAAATCAAAAACATTTATCATCTTTTCAGATTCCAAACCCACACTTTTATCATTGGAAAACCAAGATACAAGCAACCACCTTATAAACAGACTATTAAATAAGGGGTACAAACCTTATTTTTTGCTGGATATCAAGTTACACTGGTATCAGTGGTAATGAAAAGGCTGACTCAGCAGCAAAGGAAGCCCTGGAAATGGAGCAATCCGATATGAAAATCTCATACACACTCTTGACAGGGGATATTTCTTCTTTAGATATTTGATATCCTAGACAGGATATTTTTTCACATTCTAGCTTGCACTTGTTTATTGTCATGCCTGCCTGATTTAATCTCTGTATGACTTGTTCTGGTTTATACTTTAATTTGTCCTTGGTGCAAGCTCCCACACATATTAATCTTTACAAAATGCTTCATGTTTGATAATTCATAATTTTCTGTTTCGATACTTGGTAGAGAAAATGAATCTGAACATATCTGATAGTTAACAACAATTTTGTAATTGTCACACATTCTAATATCTCTGTCAGCCTTTTTAATGACAACTGTTGATAAATCCTGATTGCTCCTCCCATAAGTGACCTTTTCCAAAATGCCCTACTGAATCCTTCTTAACTTAGTCACCACTACAGGTAAAATACATATCAGGAATTTCTTTGCTTCAATGTCTTGGATGATGATTTTCTTTCAAGTAAATGCTCGCTTTATAGTCCTTTAGTAATCCTATTTTTTGTTCTCCAGATTCCATCAAATTAATCAATTTCATTGTATCGACTTTTAACACCTCTATTCTGATTGGGTGACCCTTTTGTGATACAATAGCCGCCATGGCATGTTCCTTTAATATACATAATGTTAAAATCAGACACCATGATTTTAATGGCCCACCTTAAAATTCTTGATGATGTAATTCTTGGTAACTTCTTTTGCAAATTGAATAAGTATTCCAAGAACTTGTGATCTGATTTTAACAGAAACTTTTTACTCAACAATCTGTGATTTTTCGTACATGCTATCACTGTTATTGGTATGACTTTGAAAACAGTTCTTTGCTTTGAATGTTCCTTTGAATGTGCCCAATACCTTAATTGTAGTTCCATCAAATTGTTTTAATTGTAAAGTATACTTTTTTAGGTTAGGCTTTCACATCTCCTGCCAAAAATTCATTGGAATTAGAGTAATGTCACTATTGATATATACCTGCATCTAAAGATATTTCCCATTTATTTTTACTCTTTCCCTCGTTTTCGTTAGTGTATTTACTGCAGGTATTTCCGCCTTTTCTGTAGCAACTCACCTTACATACCCTCTGAAAGTTTTTTTTTTTTTTTTTTTTTTTTAACAGATTAAGCATGTTTTACTGAAAAGTGGGAATTTTTTTTTTCTCTTACATGTTGTTCACCACGGTACTTGCATTGAACTTCTTTGTGCTAAATGTCTCTCTCTTTCATCCTGCTGTTAGTTGAACTGCTTTATCAATTTTAGTTGAATTCTATACTGATTTCTAAGTTCAAATTAACACCTTGCCACTTTTCCAATATCTTATGTTTAAATGAGGAGTCATGCATACCTTCTATCATGTGTGACTGGTTCAGCTCATCTTCTGTGGTTGTTTGACCACTGCCAAGTTTTTCAAATTTACAGTGCTTGGCTTTTTCTTTTAATTGGTGTAAAAATTGTATGATAGACTTGTTCAGGTGTTGTCTTATCTCAAGAAACTTTGTTCTTTCAGCAATCACTAACCTCCTCTTTGGTCTAATATTCTTTCTTATTATTTTGATGATTTCTTTGAAGTTTAGATCTAAGTTTTTTTTGGTATGTCATCGTCAAAAATTTCTTTACTGCTTCACATCCTACTGTTGTGGAGAACATATCCATAATTTTTTTTGTTCTCCTCCATTTTGCCTGTCTCTCAGTTTCTTTACTCTGGCCAGCATTGCAAAGCATCTAATTTACGTCTACATATGCTCAGGATTGTTGAGCATGATCAGACTTTTCTTGGTGCCTGAGGTTTGCTCTATTTATGCATATATCTCATTTGCATACCATGCTACAGATACCATGATTAAAAATAAACATGAACTACTTTAATAAGCAAACAACTTATCTTTTTTTGCTCTCTTTCTATCTCTCTGTGTTTTGTAATAAAAGTTTAATTTTTTGTTAATGTTTTAAGAGCTTTCTTAATGTTATCAACTTTTATTATTGCTAATGATTAAATGATTTTCATGGGTAAATCTGCTTTAAATATTATTTTGTAGTGTCACTCTATGGGTGATATTCATCTTGATAAAATTATATATATATATATTATGAATTATAGTTTAGAACATGTACAAATTATCATCTACTACAAAGTGTACATTTTGTTTCAACTTTGAAAGGACAATGTCTCATCAGATAGTGTGAAAAGAAATGAAAATTCTTTTTCTTATATTTGGTATGTGAGATGTAGGTAGGGTGGGAAATAAGGGTTGTAAGTTGTCAGTTAGAATGAAAAGAGGGAAGAGGTAGGGGATAGAGGGGATGAATGGATGTGTTGAAAATTTTATAGACAGATTTAACATTAGAAGATAAGGTATGGTCCTTTACAGCTTTTATGGTCAGTTCTTTGGCTTTAATAAAAGGAGAAAATAAGGAAATGTATATGGGGTGGGGAGGAGTAAAAGTGGGTGTGATAAAGTGGCAATAGTAATTGCTATTTGGTAAACACTCTTCCCAAGAAAACCAGACCAGCAGAATATCATACTGCTACCAAAGAGCCGACTGGGACTCGTTCAGGGACTTCCTCCGCGACGTCCCCTGGAACAACGTCTTTGATCTTCCTGTCGAAGACTGTGCCTCCGAAGTCTCCTCTTGGGTTAAGGCTGGCATCGATGCTTTTATCCCTGCCAGAAAATTCCAACTAAAACCTAATTCGTCCCCCTGGTTCTCACCCGCTTGCTCGGCCGCTATTGCCCACCGGAACCATTTCTTCCGGCTCTATCGAAGTTGCTCGTCGAACCAAAACAGGCGCCTTTTCACCTCAGCACGGAACAAGTGTAAAAAAGTACTGAACGAAGCCAAGAGGGCGTTTGCTACCAGAATTAGGCAACGCATAGCATCCTCTAAGTTTGGCTCCAAAGATTACTGGCGTCTCTGCAAAAGCGTGCTCAGCAGGAACAAGACTTCAATACCCCCACTAATCAATGAATTTGAAGTTCTCACCTCCCCAGCCGACAAGGCTGAGTGCTTTGCCCGTAAATTCTCAACCAATTCGACACTGGACTCGTTAGGAATACCTACACCAGACTTCCCACCCAGAACTAAGGCTCAACTAAATAACGTCCTCATCTCGCCCTCGCTGGTCGCCAAGATAATTGCGCAACTTGACCCACACAAAGCGAGTGGCGGTGACGGAATCCCAGTCATAGTACTGAAGAAATGTGCCCCAGAACTCTCCTCTGTCCTCTCTAAACTCTATAACCTCTGCCTATCTGCTTCCTGCTTTCCTGCCTGTTGGAAGTCCTCCTGCGTAGTACCTATATTTAAGAATTCTGGCGAACCCTCAGACCCCGCCAATTACCGTCCTATTAGTCTCCTTCCAATCTTTGGCAAAGTTTTCGAAGCCATTATCAACGCCGAGGTGATTCAGCACCTTATGACCAACGGGCTTCTCTCTGACAAACAGTATGGGTTTCGCTTCACCAGGTCTACTGCTGATATGCTAACGACCATTACCGAGTACATATACCAGGCACTCGACAAGAATGGTGAAGCCCGAACCGTTGCCTTGGATATCTCCAAAGCATTCGACAGGGTCTGGCATGCTGGCCTCTTGTGCAAACTGCGGAGCTATGGGATAACTGGACATCTGTCTGACCTCATCCAGTCCTTCCTCTCTAACCGCACATTAAAGGTGGTATTAAATGGGCATGCCTCCCAAAACTACCAGACGAACGCGGGCGTCCCTCAAGGTTCTATCCTAGGTCCCACGCTATTTCTGATCTACATTAATGATCTCCCCGACACCATTAGATCCCAAGTTGGCATGTATGCCGACGACACAACAATCTACTCCCGCATCGATCAGAAACCAGGTCTGGACGACAAAGTGAACCTCGCTGCCGCACTGGAAAGGGACCTCCAATCCGTAGTGACCTGGGGTAGGAAATGGTTGGTAAATTTCAATGCCTCCAAAACAAAGCTGTTATCAACTAACCACCATAGACTATCGCATCTACCTCCCATTAGCATGGGACAGGCTAGCCTCCCAGAGAGTAAAATACTACGCCTCCTTGGCCTTACACTCTCGGCGGACCTCAAATGGAATGACTATATTGAATCCATTGCCAAATCTGCTGCTATGAAAGTCGGCTCTCTGTGCAGGGCCCGGAAATTTTTCCCACCTGAAACTATTCTGCACATATACAAATCTACCATCCGCCCGTGTATTGAATATTGCTGCCATATCTGGTCGGGTGCCCCTGCTGCTCTCCTTGGGCTTCTTGACAAAATACAAAGGAGGATCTGTAACGTGGTTGATACTAACTTGGCAGACCGGCTGCAGCCGCTCTCACACCGGCGTGATGTAGCTTCCCTGTGCCTCTTCTACAAGTACTTTCATGGCTTCTGCTCCGATGAGCTTAGATCACTGGTGCCGCCCAAGCACGAATTTACACGAGATACTAGATTAGCAACTAGGTCCCACCCTTTTACAGTTAAACAAATAAGATGTAACCGTAAATTCTACTCCAACAGCTTCTTTTCTCGCGCTTCCCGCCTGTGGAACTCCCTTCCACAAGTCTGCTTTCCCGACAGTTACAATCTCCAGGTGTTTAAAAGTAGGGTCAATAGACACCTCCTATCACACTAACTCCCAACTATTCTCACAACACTCTCATCTACCCAACCCTCATTCTCGGTATCCTCACCCGCCTATCACCCACCCTCTGTTATGTCCTATATTTAACCAGCCTTTCTCCTCTCTACGTAGCCCCCTGCACAGTAGTGGCAGTGACATGCCTTGCTCGGGGTGAAACGCTTATAAAAAAAAAAAAAAAAAATATCTTTATTAGTGAATTATACAACTACAAATATTTTTGTATTTAAACTTAGATTTTATAATTAATCTATTTTTTTATATTTAACCTTAATTTAAAATTTAGGAAACCTCTTTTTTATCTAAAACTTTAAATTAGATCTTAGTTTGTGGTATGAAATAAAGGTAAAATTTGAGGTAAGGGTGTTGTTAATATTATAAAGGTTTATTGTTTCTAGGGATCCTAACTTTGGCTTTTGTAGCTTTAGCATGATTGTAAGGTTAGCTCTTTAATGTGTTTGCAGTTGGATATTTCTTTGCTAGAGAAGTGTATATTAATGCAATGTTCAACTGATGATGGAATATGTTTTATAACAGATGGTGAATGATTAGAGCTAGGGTTTATATAAATTGGGTTAGCATTATTTTTCATGTAAGGTTGGAAATTATTAGAAACTAAATCTAGTGTTATGTTTAAGAAGTCAACTTGTTTTATATTAGGATTAATAACTATACTAAGACCAAAAGATTTAAAAACTCTTGTTTTCCTCTTTATTTTTTATTTCCTCTGTGTCCTTCTCTTTCATCTTTCTTTTTGATTTCTCCTTTTGTTTTCTCATCTTTCCTATCCTCTTTACCTCATATGAAAAAATTTTGCCAATAAAAGGAAGTAAATTTTCATAAATTTTCTTTTAAAAGATAACATGTATTACCATCATTACTAACTACCTGATGGAACTTCTTTTTTTTTTTTTTCGATGTTGAAACAAAATTTACAGTTTTGTAGTAGATTGTAGTTTGTACATGTTCTAAAGTATAATTTATTGTGGTACAGTGGATATTGGATTGGAACAAGAAATTGGGGAGTTGAGTTCGAATTCCTTGTATTCACTTACACGCAAATACCCTTGGAGAAGGTATTAATCCATCTCTTTCCTCCTGTTATGGGTTAAATAACAGGACAGATTGGGTTCTAAAGCCTTGGCTGTCAACTAGTCTATCACAGGAAGTAATGGCAACCTACTGCAGGATAATTTTCTGCCCAGTCAGTCATGTCTCTAAAGAGACCTGATCACTCAAGCATGTATCATGTGTGGCACTTAACTGACTGACTGATTCATTGCTCTACTTCTATAGTGAGCACTGTTTTAAATTAATGTTTTGAATGTTGCAAATATTTTCTTTGTTCCTTATTCATTCATTCATTCATTCATATATATATATATATATATATATATATATATATATATATATATATAAAATCAAGTAACTGTTAAAAAGTATTTTTGTTAAAGAACATTTTATTATTGTAAATGTTTATACTTCTGTTTCGTTATTTTTTAACATATTGATGATTAAATAAATTTTGTTGAAACTTACTGATTGCTACATTTTTTTTTTTTCATTTTCCCACAGAATGAGAATTTGCATATAAAGAAAGGTGATCCAGTATGCTTTGGAGCAATAATTAATCATTGTGATACTCCATTGTCCATGGATGTCTATTTCCAGAATGTGCTAATGAATTCTTCTTTTCCAAAGACGTCTTCATCACAATACAAGCATACCAATACATGGTAAAAAGTTTATTTGAAGCATTTACTTGTGAAAACTTTTGTCCTGGCCAGTTCTTTATTGGGTTTACTAAGAAACTTATCTTGTTTTGGTATTTAAATGACTTAAAGAATGAAGAGTCAACTGAAATTTCTAGGCCATACAATGAGGAAAGAGAGAGTGGAAAATCTGATACTCACAAGACAGATGGCCTGAGGAACATACTTAGTGAGCATGATTAAATGAATGGCAGAATGGGGTTTAGGAGAAATAACAAAAAGACAAAATTTATTAAGAGCTACAAGGACAGGAATTTGTGAAGAGTGATGATTGCCTACATTCTGAGGGGACACAGCACATAAAGAAGAACCTCCATAATATGTTGGTCCTCATAAAGAAGTGATGATATGTGTATGGTGAAATTGGAAAGGAATCAATACTTCCAAGTAGACAAATTGAGGCAGGAATCAACAAAAACATCTAGTTTTTATTCAAAGAAATTATTTATTATTCTGTCACGATAACACAAGACTGCTCATTTCTTTGGTAACAAGGCAAAAATTGTTACAGCTTGGTTGGAAAGTTTTCACTGAATCTATTATATTCAATAGATATTGCACATTTAATTACTATTAATGCTGGTATGGTAATAGGTGGGGAGAGTTATATAAACTTATTTTCATTCCTGCCAAAGGCTACTGTAGGAAAAAGAAAATACAAAGGTGAGAAATTTATTAGGTCAAAAGAAGGAGTGGTTGGAGGACTAAAATTGTAGATATACATGTGACAACTTTGTTTCTGCTAATAAGTATATACATCAATAAGTAGGTAGAGAGAAGAGAGGGAGGGGAAAGAGAAGCAAGAGCATATGGTGTGGCATTAGTTTTCCTTCTTGTTTTCTTTTGGGAGTGATGTGATGGCCCAAACTTTACACCTTTAGAAAAATCATTATGAAAGATTTTTTTTTTGTTTGCCTTTGTTTTCCTACCATTTCATTTTTGTTCCTTTTTGCTTTCTTTATTATTCAGTTTTCTTTCTTATGGGCTGGATGCCACCTAAAAATACCTAAATTCTATATATAAGCATAGATATTGTAACAAAAAAAAAAAAAGAAATGGCATCAAATTTATTATAGTAGCTCAATTAGCAATGAAATTATGACCAAAGTTTGTCAGCTTCCTGTCTTGTGCAATATTGGAACAGAAAAACAATTTCAACAGTCTGTAATTGAAGATGCAGGCTTCAGACTAATTAAAAATCATTAGAAATGTAATGTCATGTCGGTATTTATGAAGTAAAAGAAATATAATACTAATGTGGGAGTGCAAATACCAATAATATTACCTCCACCTCTACAGATAAGCAATTTATCAAAATGAATAGAGCAACTTGGTCTTATTCTAAAAAATGATTGCTATTTTTAAAAATGCTTATTATATTAAGGTGAAAATTTTTTTGTTTCATAGAAAAAAATTGTAATAATGAATATTTCTAAAATTAATCAGCCACATCCTGAGAAAGCTATAACATTCTGAAATTTCATCTTCAAAAATTTAAATTTGGTGAAATAATCCCATTTGCAAGTAATTAGAATGTTTTTAGGGCTATTTTAAAGTTTTTTTTTTTCCATGTTTGCAAAAAAAGTAAATGAGAGTGCTCAACTATGATAGGAGCTAATGGAAATACATTCCACAGTTGGATATTTACTTTTAAAAAGTGCTTAATACAAAAGTAGGGCATAAATATATGGTAATTATGATCATTATAATAATAATAGTATACTGCAACTCAATAGATATAAAGTTTTGGTGTTAAAACATTATCATCAGGCAGTAAAATGTGGTTAATTTATTTTGTAATATATAAATGAGATTTAAAAAAATAAAAATAAAAACAAAACATAATAAGAAGATCAGCCAATGAGATGGATTAAGTAGGAGGTAGGAGGTTATAACATTTTAAAGAATGAGATAACACAGATAATTAAAAAAATATTAACTAATAGTTTTTCCTTTTTTTTTTTCCTCTTCTATCTTGCATCTTTTCTCTTCTTTTATATTTTTTTCCCTATTTTATTCATTTTTTTTTTCCTTTTTATCTTTTTCTGATTTAACATTTTTGATATGTTTGGCTTTCCATGGCAAAACATTTAAATACTACTGTTTATTGAGTGGAACACACATCTCTTTAAAGTGTTATACCCTCCTACCCCAATTAATTTGTCTCATTGGCTGACCTCTTTATTCTTGTTTTTTTTTTTCATTTATTTATTTTATTTTTTTTTAAATCTTCTTATCTATATATTACATAATAAATTAACCATATTTTACAGCCTGATAATGATGTTTTAACACTGGGACTTGATAGATACTGAGTTGCAAAATGCTATTATTATAATAATAATTACTATATATATATATATATATATATATATATATATATACACACACATATATGTATATATCTATATATTATTAATTACTATGTTAGAACATGTAAGAACTGCAAACTACTACAAAATTGTACATTTTGTTTTGACATTGAGAGAACAATGTCTCATCAGGTAGTTAACAATGATGGTTACCATCATTAGTTTGTAGTTTTCACAAATGTAATAATAATAAATATTCATTGCTCTCTTTTTATATTGAGCAAAGTTTTGAATTAATGTTTTGTATGTTGCAATTATTTCCTTTGTTCTTATTTATTTGGATATATATATATATATATATATATATATATATTTTTTTTAATCATATCACCCCGAGTAAGGCGGTAACACCACTGATGTGCAGGGGGCTACGCAAGAGTGAAAAGATTTGGAAAAGAGAAAGCCGGAAACCACATCCTAAACAGGGAACAAGGGATGAGCCTCTACACCTGTACAATAGACGTGGGTGGAGTGTGAACCGGGCAATAGTTTAGTCTATCTACTCCAAATATATTCTATTTGATACAGTATTTGATTTGAGTTTATCACTCTTGCATGCAGACAATTATAATTACACCTCATGGCTTCTATAGAATATAGCACTAAGTTGGTTGGTCTGGCAACAGGCTAATGTCAGAGGTTCTTCTAAAGCAGGCAATCACGTGACAACGTGTCTCTCATTTTAACTTTACCCATACCAATCTAGCTCTCACTCTAAAACTAAACTCTGAAAATCCACTGACTCTTGCTTATATTGAGCCTGGCATCCAATGGGGGTGGGTATAACATACTCTGGGTACTCTAGCATTTTCAAATGATCAATCTGGGATCCTTCTTTTGGTCACTCGATTAACCTCAGCTCCTTCTCTCCTGTGTTGTGAGTGCCTCTTACCACTGCCTGAGAGATGTGGAATATTTCTTTGACTTTCCCAAAATCCCACCACCATCTTTTCCTCATTGGTCATCTGATCAACCCCCCTCTTCCTCCTGCTTTGTGTGGGTGCCTCTCACCATGACAATCCAAGGAGCATGGTCCAGCCCAAACAGCCAAATTTTAATTCTCGTTCAAAATCCTTCTTATCATACCCTTGTATGTGGTTGATTTCACATCTAGGATTTTTCATTTCACTCTTTTTACTAACAAGTGACAAAAAGAGGATGACCCCTTGATTTGAGACATTTTTAATTATCTAGGCCTTCTTGCTTCATATTCAACTGTCGCAAGAAATTATCTAACAGCAGTTAAAAAAAAGAAAAAACACTGTATGTTTCTTTTTTCATTATCAGTGTTACAAAATTCCTTAAAAAACAAAGAGACTTTATTTCTGAGGGTCCAATCTCTCTTTCTAATCAGGGGTGGCCTGTCTTTTGAGTTACAAAATTCTTTCAACAATTTTCCATGCAATGAAAAAGATTCTATTTCAAATCAAACCATAGTCAGCTGTCATTTTATCAATGGTTGTTAAATTTTCACAATAATAGAGGGAGTGACATTTTCACGGTAATGGCCATTCTGAATTCGCTGACAAGAAATCATGCTGAGTTTTGTCTTTCCGACCAAATTTTGTGGCCAGTATCCAAGAGTTATAAAAAATTTTACCTCAAGTTTTTGTTTATTTTCAGTGACTGTAAATTTATCATTTATTTTTCTTAGGTGATCTTTTTAGAATATGCCTTCGCCTAGCCCCTAGCAAATAAAGAAGAGAAATATTCAATTATTTTTTTTTTTTTTTTGACATGGTCTATCCAAATAACTTCTTTTATATTGTTACAGTTTAGCAGTAGATTTTCTTTTTGTTTTGTTCTTTTGTTTATTTTTTAAAAAATCTTTTTTAATGTCTTGAAAAATCATGTTTTCTTTTAATTCTTTTTAGGTATGACATGGAAAACGGATACAAGTAAAGTAGATGTGTTTATATTTGTTGAAATGACTCATAAAGACAATAAAGTGACCATTGCAGTGAGTTTCTACAAGTTTTTTTTATTTGTTTTTTTTTTTTTTTTAGAACTTCATAATTTGATAAAAATGTTTACTGTTTCTATTATAAACCTGAGAGAATAAATAAATACCATTATCACATTTTATTTTAAAAAATCTTTGACTTTAATGTTTCTAAATTTTTTTATTTGAAGGTTGTATTATATTGCTTTAAGCAGTGCTTTCTTCATGCATTTTTATATACATTAAAGATTATAATGCAAAATTAATTTTGGAGATTAAACTTTAATGGAATTAGTTGAGATCCTTTCTCATCTTTAATTTTCTCCAGTGTTAAAAATGTTTCAAACCTGTTATTAACAAAAACATTTCATAAAAATTCCTGTGATTCAAAACTGGTGGTTTGTATGCTTTTAAAAATACTGTGAGAATGTTATCATTTAATACTATTTATGAAAATTAAATTTAATAGTTGCTGTTATATAACAATGTTAGGTATGAAATAAAATGGTGCTTTCTGTAAGGAATCTTCAAAGTTTAATATAAAATCATATTTCACGTTTTAGGAATTAATTCTGTTAAAGTATATGGAGCTGTTTGATCTTAGTTTTTAAAATATATTCCTAAAAAAATTTAGAATACTCTGCACACTTTATACAACTTATTTTCTATTTTTTTGCACTTTTTAGTCTTTGCCATTTATGGCAGATATCAATTCTCTTAATATAAACATTGTTCCATTATTTTTTTTTTTTTTAATAAGCTTTAAGATATTGCTTTATTATATGGAAAAACTTAAACTATTATTGATTTCTAATGTAATAGATTCTTTTTACTAATACAAAAAAATAAAAAACACTATTGTGAAACTGAAGTTCATAATTTTACCACTGTTTTGCTAATGCCCAAATATAACTAGAAAAGAATAGCATCACTTATAGATATTCAAAATTGATTACTGTGTTTAGTAAAAAGTTTAAATTGTAGCATATTTTTCTTTATATTATTCTAGTATAAACCCAACTGTGACAAATATTTGATAACTTTTGTCAATTGTAAGTGTCCAAACAATAAAATAGTATGAAATTCTTCAAGATGGTGATATCTTTAAATTAGTCTTAAATATGCCATGTACACAAAGTCTAAATGTCTGCTATGGATATAACAAAAAGTAAGCAGCAAAAAATACTAATAGTTTTTTTTTTTAGTTTATTTAGAAAGTATTCCTAGTTATATTTTTAAATAATGATGCAATTAGAATATGAATAAACCAATAATTTAATATTAGCCTTAAGCTATAAAGTTTTGTTTTTGGTGCCTGCTTGATGTCTTGTGATCAGTTATATAATAATGGGTTGCCTGTGTTATTAGTGATTAACATAAGAAAAAGTTCATCCTATCAAATTTGTAATAATCAATTAGTATAAATGGCTAAGCATATTAAATTTTTTTGTCTTTTTTTTTTTTTTAATTCCATCTTATTTCAGTTAACAGCCAGAGTACGCTTTACTATGGGCAAGATAGTAAACTGGCCTGAAGCTTTAAATTATAAAGTGATTCGAGAAAAAACATTTCCAGTTCCTCCCTGTCCTCCAGGTGAAAATAAGACTGTGACAGAAATTCCAGTCTTTCCATCCTGTGTTGCACCAACAATTATGGCTCCATCAACAACTACTGTCAAGCCAATGTCTGGTTGAGTAAATCAAGAATACTTTAATGCTTATGCAACTGAAAATATTAAAATGCTTTGAAATATAAAATACTAAAAATTGTAATTTCAGATCAGATTTTTTTATATTCTAACAATTTAAATTGTATTTGTTTATTTTCATTTTTTTAAAGAAATTTACAGTTTACTAGATGAAAATGTCTTTATCTATACAGGGTGAAATGGATAAATTGTTGTCTAAATTACAAGAAAATGAAAATCTCATTTTAACAGATGAATTTATCAAAATTAAACAAAAGTATCTTCAAATGCTAATGAGTAAATTTATTAAATAAAATTGCCATTGGCTTCAACTACAGCTCCCAAACAACTTCAAAATCTATTGCAACTCTTCTGGACACTCTCCTTGTTTAATTTGGTGAATACTGTCATAATCCTGGCCTTTCAGTTAATTTTTGGTGTTACAGAGAAGTTTTGTTGGCTTCTCACTCAATTGCACCCCTACACATAATCAAGGGTGAATTAGGTGGCTTGATGTAAGAAGTGATGTGGATGCAGAAATTGTCTGATAGCCATGACTAGGTTCTCCTGCTTGTGTGGCATGGTGCAGTGTCCTGTTGCCAGACGTAGGGTTTTCCAACAGCCACCCTCTTAACCCAGGGTAGTACTGCTTCCTTAAGGCACTTGATATAGACTTCTGTGTTGAGTCTGAAGCCTTTTAGGAAGATGAATGGAGGCATAATGTTGCCATCACTAATGATCACTACAAAACACCTCTCTAATCACCATTAGACTCATCTAACTCTTTTTGAATCCTATGCACTGTCCTCAGATTAACACCCAAACACTCTGAAATGTTCATATTGGAGCTTCTAGCATGAATTCCAAGCAATAAAGTATACTCTGCAGTTGCAAAAAACAAACAACGCATGTGAAAATTTAAAAAGATAAAATGGCAATAATTTACCCATCACACCCTGTGTGTGTATGTGTGTGTGTGTGTATATATATATATATAGAGAGAGAGAGAGTGGAGAAACAAAACTTGCGGTAAAGTTTTATACTCTTAAATTTTTCATCAACCATTACAAACAATTGCAGTAACTTCATTAACACCAAGACCAAAATGCGAAGGCCTCAACAATATGCATAATATAGCTGCAGAGTTAAATACTGAGTCTAAGGTTGTCAGAATGTCCTGTATGACACCTTAGGTTTTAATTCATACACCGGTATATCATGGCACTTCCTCACTGTCCATAACAGCTAGGATGCTGGAAAGGAGTAAGGAAGTTTTTTTTGTTTTTTTTTTAATCATTTCACCCCAAGCAAGGCATTCCACTGCCACTATTGCACAGGGGGTTACATAGGGGAAAGTGATGAGAAAGAGTGGTTAGATATAAGAAATGTCAGAAGGAGGGTGATAGACAGGTAAGGATACCAAGGATGAGGGTTGGGTAGATGGAAAGCATGTTTGAGAGAATGGATGCAAGTTAGTGTGTTAGGTGTCTATTGACCTTACATTTAAACTCCTGGAGATTGTAGCTGTCAGGGAAGCAAGTATGTGGAAGGGAATTCCACAGGCAGGAAGTGTGAGAAAAGAAGCTGTTGGAGTAGAACAAGTTCTTTAAGAATCATGGGCACATTGCTAAAATAGTCTCAAATGAGAATATTTTCACGGTGGATGCTATTTTGAACTGTTGAAATGACCAGCACTTCACAGATGTAATGTAAAGGGCACCTTCAGGAACAAACATATTACCAAAGACATATATTTGAGTGTTAAGGCCTCTAGAAAACAATGCTCCCATTTTCCAATCTTAGAGAAAATGTGGGTGCTGATGCATACTACAAGGTTCTGGAGTATCATGTTTTACTCTAGTTCAAAGCCAAGTAGCTAAACAATAGCAGAGCAGTGCTCCAGCCACTACCAAGAAAATAAAGAATTTTTACAAAACTAACTTTGCTGGTTTCTGGCTAGCAGACTTGTAAACCTTTGCTGGCTCAGACCTGAGCACAATAGACTGTGGAAGGTGTTTTGGAGTACCACTACCAAGATCTTAATCTTTAACATCAATACACTCATAGCTGCTATCAAGAAGTTGTGATTGAAGGTAATGGAATCCAAGTTGAGTAAATTATTTTGATATCTGATTTTAATTATTATGTTGTATTTCGAGGCCTATTTATGCATGTGAATTTTATAGGTTGCAATAATCTTGCAAGTGTTGCTACCCTATCTATTCTGTATCTATTGAAAAATATTTTATGTAAACTTTATTGTATCTTTCTTTAGAAACTTATAGAAAACCTTGTGATCCTACAAAACTGTATCAATGTAGCCAAAATGAGATGTGCACTTTCAATAAAACATGTGATTGTTCAACTGGAATGGTTCTGAATCCTATTTCTGGATATTGTGATTATCCAGGTATGTATAAGTGAATTGCTTTAGACTTAAAATCTCCCCACCCACAATCATCATTATTAAAGAATAACTCATCTCTTTAATAATAATACTTAGTTATGACTGTATTATCTCTAATATAATGATTTACTTTCTGTATGGGTGTATTTGTTAGAGTAAAACAGCAAAAATGGTACATTGTAAGATTTTAGTTCTGGAAAAATACTGTTAAAAAGCTCCAACTTGAAGAAAAAAAGTTTCTTGTTCAGCTTTCAACTTAATGTGTCATTTGTGCTTGTGCTTAGCCTCAAAATAACCTTTTTTTTTTTAATTACAAAAACTGAAAAGCAAATGAAAGGATTAATTACCGCATAAAATAATTTTGAAATATCTTCCATATAATAAAGATCTGATATCCATATTTATCTTTATAACGTAGCAAAGAAGGTGTATTGTAGAAAGTTTTCATTAAAATGATTTAATTTGGAGAACAAACTAAATTTTTGCTTCTATTAGTATGAGGTCTGCTTGTGCTCAACTCAGTAATTTGATTTTTCCACAATGTTAACTCTAGTCAAATTAAATACTAATTATAGAGTATTTCTCTTTTTTTCCAGTAATTATACTTATTGTTTCTAATTTTCATTATCCCTTCAAAGTATAGGCTATTATGTCTCACTGCTTATCTCTCAGTAACAAAAGCATTATTTTGTCACTGCTGACAAACCCTTTCTTCCTGATTTTTTATGCAAAACATAAAATTTCAAAACCTCCTGTTTTTACTTTCTTTCTCCAAATTTGCTTTGTCATGTGTAAAATTAGAATAAATGATTAAACTTAATAAATTTGACTAATCCTTGGTTATGTAAAATTGCTGAAAAGCAAATTACAAATTACTTGTTCATTTTGAACTCAATTGTTCCCATTCCATTCCAAACACATTAAATGAATTTTCATATGAATTGAAATTTAAGTTTTCTCACAGCTTAGCTAATGAATGACTTTTGATATTTTTCAACCTTCTGGATAAACTTTCTTGTATCTAGGTATTTAAAATGTTTAATAATTTACTTGAAATATTGCTTAACTTTAAAATTTATTCCTTTTGTATGAATTTTTCCCCTCTATAGTTAAATTTTTCTGTGTGATAGATTACTTGATAAAGCTTATTCAGGTCAATAAAACATAACTGAAACAAACCTGTCTCTTTCTATCTTCTCCTTGTGTAGAATTGTAAAACAAATATACTAAAAATTAGAATTTATAAGTTAAGATCACACAAAATTGTTATTTTTGTTTTATCTTATTAATCTCAGTATATAAAAAAATATTTAATAGTAGTGTCTTAATTATCTGTATACTTTTCATGATTGAATCATGATTCTGTTCTAGTTTGGAAGTTTTATACTTTTCATAAAAAATTTACAATATTTAAAATCTTTTGTAGGAGCTACAGCGAAGCCAAAGCCGAAGCCAGGTATTGATATTTTCTATTTTATTTTGAGTTATATAATCTATTATGGTCATTATACACTAATTTTTGCCCTGTCAGGGAGGCTTGAATATGCCAACTACACTTTAACAGGGGGTAAAAGTCCCCTTCCTTGCACCTGTGGCAATCTGTAATGCTTGAGGTCAGAATTCTGGGGGTTGAGGGTTTTAAGAGTTGGGTTATAGATATACTCCTAAGCTTCTACACAACACTTTTTTCCTTACTTGAGCTAGATCGGCTGTTGGAGAGTCCCAATCTTATCAACCTGCTGTTATTGCCAGGCTCTAAGTCAGACTAATAAAACAAACAAAACTTGCTCACATTTATCATATTAAACATCAAACTGTCTTAGTAAGCAGTGGCTGTAGGGTCAATCAGGCTGGGAACAAAGGAACCTGACATGGCTGTTTTAAGTTTTAAGGAAAGCCCATACTTGGGTGGACGATTAGAATCCTCCCCATGTTTGAGCATACCAGTCATTTAGTCCTGAAGGAATGAGGTGAATAGGATTTCCTCTTTGTCATCTCCTCCACGTGGGGCTCCAAAGTGAATGGGAAGCATGGCTGATGAATAATAATAACAAAATATGAGATACTTACACATTGATACAGAAAGTGATGCAGGAAATCAAATAAATAAAATTTTTTTTGCGATTCATAGTAATAAAGCCAGCAGAAATTGACCTAATAATGAAGTTGTCACCTTTTGTAATAGAAAAAAATCTTAGCATTAAAAACTCTGAAAAGCCCTCCAACCCTTCTAACTACTGACCTATCAGCCTCTTATTGATTTTTGGCAAAGTGTTTGAAGCTATTATCAATACTGAAATGATTCAGCATCTCAGATTCAACGACTTATTTTCTGACAAAAAATATGGCTTCCACTTCATTAGGTCTACTGCTGATGTGTTAACAACCATCACCAAGTACATATATCAGGCCTTTAATAAGAATGGGGAAGCCTGGGCTGTTACCCTGGAAATTTCAAAAGTGTTTGATAGGGTTTGGCATGCTGGCCTTCTGCACAAACTACAGGGCTATGGTATAACTGGATGCGTTTGATTTAATTCAATTGTCTTGTCAAATTGTAAAATGATGATCATTATGAATGGCCATACCTTTCATGTTAACGCAGTTGTCCCTCAAGGCTCTATCTAAGGTCCTATGCTCTTCCTGACATTCATCAATGATCTTCCTGATATAGTCAGTTCCCAAGTTGGCATCCACGCAGATGCACACAACCCTCTACTTTCATCTCAATAAGGAATCTGCTTGGGTTAACAAAGTAGATCTAGCCTCTGCTCGTGGAAAAGACCTCCAATCTGTGATGGATTGAGGTAAGAAATGACTTGTAAATTTTAATGCTTCCAAAATTAAGTTGCTCTACTTTAACCCTCATAGAGAAACTTTCCTACCTTCCATCAATATGAATCACACTAGTCTGACTGATAGCAATACACTGTGCCTCCTCAGCCTCACATGCTTATCCAATCTCAAGTGAAATAAATACATTGAATCAATAGCTACATCTACTGCTAAGATGATTGGGTTAGCCCTGTCAGCAGTGCTTTAGAATATGGTGACTGCCCTCCTGCAGAGAGTAAAAGTCTCAATGGGGCCACCTGTTGGCCATGAGTGGCAACCCATGATGTCTGGGGATGGGATCCTGGTGGTTGAGGGACTTGGAGATCGGGGTTAAGTACCCCCACTTCTCAACACACCACTTTGTCCTTTACCTGTACAAGACGAGCTGTCGGAGGGGCCCGATCTGATCAATTGGCTGGTCAGGCCAAGCCCTAATGACTACTCCCAAACACAACTTAAAAAAAAAACAAAAAAAAAAAACCACCAAAAAAACACCAAAAGAAAAAGAAAAAAACACCATCTATCAAAACCTATCCAAATAAAATACTTATGCTCCAAAATTCTATAAGTAACCAATGAGTAGATGTTAGAAGGCGCTGGCTGATAGTCAATTGTCAGTGTTGAAGCCCATAGGCCCAGACATGACTGCAAACCATCCACTTGTGCACTGATGTTATGGAGTGGTGCACAAGGTGATGTGACAGGTGCTCTGGGTCTCTCGCACTGATGAGTATTCTGATTGTGTAGTCCCTGATCCATCAAGGTGATAGTTTCCCCCTTGACGGATCCCAATTGTGGGTTCCGACATGGATAGGTGGGTGGAAAACACAGTCAAAGAATCAGCTAACACATTTAAATGGAAAACAAACACAAGCAAAACCCCTCAAGAAAATTAATTTTCAATAAATCTTTTAAGAGACCACATATGGATTCTGACTCTGAGAAGGACCATTACATTAAGGAAAGTTTTCCCAGATTCATAAACTTAGAATCTATGGAAGAGACTCCATTAACCAAATTATCCCCTTTTCTGATACAGAAAGTAATATCTGCCAATGTTTCCGCTAAAACAGTGAAAAGCATCCAAAACGGAACACTACTAATAAAGGTAGAGAAGAAGAACCATGCCACCTCCCTCCTGAAAATGACCAACTTTCATAATGTGAAAATATGAGTCTCCCCTCATCAAAAATTATATTCCTCTAAAGGAGTAGTGCGAAGCAGATAACTCACATTATGCACAATTGAGGAAATTAAAACAGAATTAAAAAGCCAAGGAGTAATTGATATGAAGAGGGTCTCTATAAAAATGGAAGGAAAAGCAATAGAAATAAATATATATATTTTAACTTTCAACACACCTACTATACCAAAAGAAATAAAAATTGGGTATAATATAAAAAGAATGGAACAATTTATCCCTAACCCACTTTGATGCTATAATTGCCAAAAATTCGGCCACCATGTGGATGGATGCTGTGGACAAACGGCATGTGATAAATGTGGACAAAGAGACCCAGACCATCTTACAAATGAATGTAAGGAAGCAACTAATTGTTCAAACTATAGAGATCAACCCTCCTACTCAAGAGAATGTGGCGCATTTAAGAAAGAAATTATTACTGTGAAACACACTAAAAACATCTTCCTTGGAGCACGTAGAATAGTGGAGGGATATATGAAAGGGAAAACGTACTCACAGGTTGTGAAAGAAACACCCACCAAACAAGATAAATATGAGGCATTAATAGAGAAACTAACTACAATTGGGACCAAATGACTGGCCCAGGTTCATACAAGAAATCAAACCAGCTATAACAAAGCTCAAAGTCACCCTCATAAAACAGCCCAACAAGGAGGAAAGGATCAAAGAAGTAGCAACAAAATCAATGGTAATATCCATTCCTAATTCGAAGCAAATGAACAACAATTACGAAAGAACAAATAGAACAAGCAGTTGAAGAAAAACCTGAGGGCTCAAATCTTTTTTTTTTTTTTTTTAATCATCTCACCCCAAGCAAGGCATTCCACTGCCACTATTGCGCATGGGGCTACATAGGGGAAGGTAAAGAGAAGGAGTGGATAGACATAGGGAATGTCAGGAGAAAGGTGACAGATGAGTAAGGATAGCGAGGATGAGGGTCAGACAGATGGGAAGAGTGCTTGATAGAATGGGAGCAGGTTAGTGTGTTAGGAGGTGTGTATTGACCTTACATTTAAACTCCTGGAGATTGTAGCCGTCGGGGAAGCAATCGTTTGGAAGAGAATTCCACAGTCGGGAAGTGCGAGGAAAGAAACTGTTGGAGTAGAAGTTACGGCTGCATTTTATCGGTTTCACTGTAAAAAGGTGGGATCTAGTTGCTAATCTAGTATCTCGTGCAAATTCGTATTTAGGGGGCACCAGTGATCTAAGTTCATCGGAGCAGAATCCGTGAAAGTATTTATAGAAGAGACACAGGGAAGCCACGTCTCGCCGGTGGGAGAGAGACTGCAGGCGGTCTGCCAAGTCGGTATCTATCACATTACAGACCCTCCTCTGAACCTTATCGAGAAGCCCGAGGAGAACAGCAGGGGCACCCGACCAGATATGGCAGCAGTATTCAATGCACGGGTGGATGGTAGATTTGTAAATGTGCAGGATAGATTTAGACGGAAAGAACTTCCGGGCCCTACACAGAGAACCGACTTTCATAGCAGCGGATTTAGCAATGGATTCGATATAGTCATTCCATTTGAGGTCTGCTGAAAGTGTGAGACCAAGGAGGCGTAGTGTTTTACTCTCTGGGAGGCAAGCCTGGTCCATGCTAATGGGAGGGAGGTGAGATTGTCGATGATGGTTAATTGACAGTAGCTTCGTTTTAGAAGCATTAAAATTTACTAGCCATTTCTTACCCCAGTCCAATATGGATTGGAGGTCTTTTTCAATCTCGGCTGCGAGTTTAGCTTTGACGCCTACACCAGATTTTTGTTGGAGGCGAGAGTAAACTGTGGTGTCATCGGCGTACAAACCTATTTGGGTTCTTATGGAATCAGGGAGATCATTAATATATATCAGGAAGAGTGTAGGACCTAAGATGGAGCCTTGGGGGACACCTGCGTTTGTATGGTAGTTCTGAGAGGCATGTCCGTTTAATACCACTTTCATTGTGCGGTTAGAGAGGAATGACTGGATTAGTTCAAACAAATGTCCAGTTATACCATAGCTCCGCAGTTTACATAGAAGGCCAGCATGCCAAACTCTGTCGAACGCCTTAGATATATCCAATGCAACGGTTCGAGCTTCGCCATTCCTGTCGAGTGCCTGGTATATGTACTCGGTGATGGTCGTTAGCATATCAGCAGTAGACCTGGTGAAGCGGAAACCATATTGCTTGTCCGAGAGGAGCCTGTGTGCTGTGAGATGCTGAACCACCTCGGCGTTGATAATGGCTTCGAACACTTTGCCAAAGATCGGAAGAAGGCTGATAGGGCGGTAATTTGCAGGGTCAGAGGGTTCTCCAGTGTTTTTAAATATAGGAACTATAGAGGAAGATTTCCAACAGGCAGGAAAGCAAGAAGCAGATAGGCAGAGGTTGTAGAGCTTAGAAAGGATAGAGGAGAGTTCAGGGGCACATTTCTTTAAGACTATGGTTGGGATTCCGTCACCACCGCTCGCTTTGTGAGGGTCAAGTTTTAAGATTATCTTAGAGACAAGCGAAGGTGTAATGTGGACATCATTCAGTTGTGCCTCGGTTCTAGGTGAGAAGTCGGGTGTAAAAACTCCAGACGAGTCCAGACTCGAATTGTTCGAGAATCTGTGGGCAAAACATTCAGCCTTATCTGCTGGGGAGGTGATGACCTCAAATTTGTTGATTAGCGGGGGTATTGTGGACTTGCTCTTGTTAAGTACTCTTTTACAGAGTCGCCAGTAGTCTTTAGAGCCGAATTTAGAGCATGCTATGCGTAATCTAATCCAAATGGAAGATAACCAAATTACTTCTGCTAAACAAGAACCTATATTACCATCCATATCCAAATCATGGCTAAAAAAGGAAAAGCAAATACAAAACAAATTCGAAGCCTTAGAATCAATGGATGTCAAAGGACAGAATCCCCGACTATCCACAGGACCCAAAAAAAAAGCAAATACAAAACCAATTTAAAGTCTTGGAGTCAATGGATGCCGAGGATTAGAATCTTCGACCACCCAAATTAAAACAGCTTTCAAAATAAATGGCTGACAGAATCCTCTAATGGAACATAAGGGTGAGAAGGTCAACCATTGCGAACTGATGCTTCTCATCACCATTTCCTTTTTTTTTTTTTCTAGTTATATGTTTACAGGAAATGCATAAAAAATTACCTCCTTAGAAAGGAAGCAGCCATGTATACCATGCCAGGAGGCCCATACAATATGCCACATTTTGACAAATTGTTTAGACTTGAAGCGAACTCGCCAAAAGTACTCTAAAGAAACCAACCTAAAAGAAGTATTCATCCATGTAAAACCCCCAAAAATACTCGAATATATAAGAGAAGCTGGTCTCTATAACAAAATCTATAAAAGATTGAAATAGCCACAAATATATAGAAATATCTCCACGAAGCTGCCTACTTCAAGATGCTAAATTACTTCAAGATGCCTACCCAAACCAAGAAGCACATCTAACTCAAAATTCTTTCAAACTCACTCAAAATCAGTTTTGGCATAAAATGACCACTAAGGTTGGAATGCTGTTAAACAAAACAATCAGTCAAGATTGGGTTGCTATGTTGCACCAGGAAGTTTTTCATGTCAGAATCCATCTTGCACATTTATAAATTGGTCCTGGGTATGACAGTAAACTGCATCCAGCAGCAAGGCCTCTGATTTGGAAGTTGTGAGGAGCATGGAACCAACCCTTAATTGCTGTTATTCCCAGGTCCACCCTGACCCGGAGTGGTAGCACCTGTTAGGGTCCCAGGCATGGGTAAATAGTTAACCCCCAAACTGGGGTCAAAACATTTTGGAAGTATAAAAATAGACTTTTATAGAAAAATATACATTTTTTAAGGAAAAAAAATTATTACCATAACACATTTTTGAAGGTGAAAAAAAATTATTGCCATAACAGATTTTTGAAGGAAAAAAAATTATTACCAGCAATACACTTTTGAAGACAAAACTAGAAGACTTCTTCTGTTTTCTAAAATAAAAAAAAAACATTTTCACCAAATTTGACTAAACCAACCTTCTCACTATAACCTAACATTATAAAAAATACCTTAAAAGCCCACCTTTTTGGCATTAAATAACCCACAGAGGTTGATATGCTGTTAAACTAAACTCAAACTCAAACATTTATAAATCTACCATTTGTCCATGCATTGAATACTGTTGCTATATCTGGTCAGGTGCTTCTGCTGTTCATCTCGGGACTTTTGACATAATCCAAAGAAATGTAATTGGTTCTGATTTGGCTGCTCACCTTCAGCCTTTTGATGGAATGTGGCTTCCCTCTGTTTTCTGTTTTTTCTACCAGTATTTTCACGGCTTCTGTTCTGACAAGCTTTGTTCCCTGGTGCCCCACCCTCATCAATTTACTTGTGCAACTTGATTGGTAACTAGGTCCCACCCTTTTACCATCAAAATAGACAAATGTAACTCGAACAGTTTCTTTCCTCTGCGGAACTCTCTTCCTCATGCTTGCTTCCCTGATAGCTACAATCTCCAAAAGTTTAAATGCAACATCAATTGCCATCTTCTATCTCTGTAACTCCCACCTCTTTCTTACACTTTCTACAACATCACCTATACTGTTTTCTTTTCTATCATCCGTCTCCTCACACTGTAACCTCCTGCACACCAGTGGCAGTATTGCCTTGCTTATGGTGAAACAATTATAAAAAAAAAAACAAATCATGAAATAAAAAGTGGCTATACAGTTTCCAAAGTAGAAACCTATATTCCAAACCCATTGAAGATGTTTCAATTGCCAAAGGTATGGACATAGTAAGAACCAATGTACAAGGAAGCCAATATGTGGAAAATGTGGGGAGAATGATTTTAATCACACATAGATCCCATGTTCAAATGAAACAAAATGACTTAACTGTAAACAAAACCATAGTGTAACTTCCTAGAACTGTGAAACCTGGAAAACTAAAGACTCACTACAAAAATTCCCTTTCTCAGAAGCAAGGAAAAACATCTCAACAAACTTCAAGATACCATCGTTTGCAAGAATTACCCAAGCAATATCAAAAAATGAAAATCTAATATCAACAAATTATATGAAAAAGAACTAACATCCTTAATTCAAGAATTAAAAACCATACTGAAAATATTAAAACCAATTATAAGCTTGAAAACAACCCGTAACCACTGAACCAAAACTAACCACAATGTAAATTCAACACAAAATTCACTAACAACAACCTCTCAATTACAAAACACTCAGAACTTCTCAAATGGAAAATTCCATGAGCAGGAACATTTTTTTTTTTTTTTTTTTTTTTAATCATCTCACCCCAAGCAAGGCATTCCACTGCCACTATTGCGCATGGGGCTACATAGGGGAAGGTAAAGAGAAGGAGTGGATAGACATAGGGAATGTCAGGAGAAAGGTGATAGATGAGTAAGGATAGCGAGGATGAGTGTCGAGCAGGTTAGTGTGTTAGGAGGTGTCTATTGACCTTACATTTAAACTCCTGGAGATTGTAGCCGTCGGGGAAGCAATCGTTTGGAAGAGAATTCCACAGTCGGGAAGTGCGAGGAAAGAAACTGTTGGAGTAGAAGTTACGGCTGCATTTTATCGGTTTCACTGTAAAAGGGTGGGATCTAGTTGCTAATCTAGTATCTCGTGCAAATTCGTATTTAGGGGGCACCAGTGATCTAAGTTCATCGGAGCAGAAGCCGTGAAAGTATTTATAGAAGAGACACAGCGAAGCCACGTCTCGCCGGTGAGAGAGAGACTGCAGGCGGTCTGCCAAGTCGGTATCTATCACATTACAGACCCTCCTCTGAACCTTATCGAGAAGCCCGAGGAGAACAGCAGGGGCACCCGACCAGATATGGCAGCAGTATTCAATGCACGGGCGGATGGTAGATTTGTAAATGTGCAGGATAGATTTAGACGGAAAAAACTTCCGGGCCCTACACAGAGAACCGACTTTCATAGCAGCGGATTTAGCAATGGATTCGATATAGTCATTCCATTTGAGGTCCGCTGAAAGTGTGAGACCAAGGAGGCGTAGTGTTTTACTCTCTGGGAGGCAAGCCTGGTCCATGCTAATGGGAGGTAGGTGAGATTGTCGATGATGGTTAATTGACAGTAGCTTCGTTTTAGAAGCATTAAAATTTACTAGCCATTTCTTACCCCAGTCCAATATGGATTGGAGGTCTTTTTCAATCTCGGCTGCAAGTTTAGCTTTGACGCCTACACCAGATTTTTGTTGGAGGCGAGAGTAAACTGTGGTGTCATCGGCGTACAAACCTATTTGGGTTCTTATGGAATCAGGGAGATCATTAATATATATCAGGAAGAGTGTAGGACCTAAGATGGAGCCTTGGGGGACACCTGCGTTTGTATGGTAGTTCTGAGAGGCATGTCCGTTTAATACCACTTTCATTGTGCGGTTAGAGAGGAATGACTGGATTAGTTCAAACAAATGTCCAGTTATACCATAGCTCCGCAGTTTACATAGAAGGCCAGCATGCCAAACTCTGTCGAACGCCTTAGATATATCCAATGCAACGGTTCGAGCTTCGCCATTCCTGTCGAGTGCCTGGTATATGTACTCGGTGATGGTCGTTAGCATATCAGCAGTAGACCTGGTGAAGCGGAAACCATATTGCTTGTCCGAGAGGAGCCTGTGTGCTGTGAGATGCTGAACCACCTCGGCGTTGATAATGGCTTCGAACACTTTGCCAAAGATCGGAAGAAGGCTGATAGGGCGGTAATTTGCAGGGTCAGAGGGTTCTCCAGTGTTTTTAAATATAGGAACTATAGAGGAAGATTTCCAACAGGCAGGAAAGCAGGAAGCAGATAGGCAGAGGTTGTAGAGCTTAGAAAGGATAGAGGAGAGTTCAGGGGCACATTTCTTTAAGACTATGGTTGGGATTCCGTCACCACCGCTCGCTTTGTGAGGGTCAAGTTTTAAGATTATCTTAGAGACAAGCGAAGGTGTAATGTGGACATCATTCAGTTGTGCCTCGGTTCTAGGTGATAAGTCGGGTGTAAAAACTCCAGACGAGTCCAGACTCGAATTGTTCGAGAATCTGCGGGCAAAACATTCAGCCTTATCTGCTGGGGAGGTGAGGACCTCAAATTTGTTGATTAGCGGGGGTATTGTGGACTTGCTCTTGTTAAGTACTCTTTTACAGAGTCGCCAGTAGTCTTTAGAGCCGAATTTAGAGCATGCTATGCGTTGCTTCATTCTGGCAGCAAACAACATCTTAGCTTCGTTAAGTATCATTTTACACTTATTACGAGCTGAAGTGAAAAGGCGCCTGTTTTGTTCCGACGCATAGTTACGATAAAGTCGGAAGAAATGATTCCGGTGGGCAATGGCAGCCGAACAAGCGGGTGAGAACCATGGAGAAGAATGAGATTTAAGCTGGAATTTCCTAGCAGGGATGAAGGCATCGATGCCAGCCTTAACCCAGGAGGAGACCTCGGATGCACATTCTTCGATGGGAAGACTAAAGACGTTGTTCCAAGGGATGTCACAGAGGAAGTCTCGGAACGAATCCCAGTCTGCTCTTTGATAGCAGTATGATATTCTACTTGTCTGTGTTTCATGGGTCGGGCGGGAGTGGAGTGAAATATTGACGGACACTACAAAAACATCTACAAATTAAACAACAAAGCCCCAATAAATAAAACCTGGGAAAAGGAAAATTAATGGAAAAACATCACAGACTATTTAAGCAAAACAAACAGAAATAAATACAGTGGAAAAAAAGAAATAACTAACCTAACAGCAACAGAAAACACCTCAGTAATTCACTACACTCTCAAATTTTTAAAATATAAAAACATTATGAAACAAGAAAAACTTACATTCACTTCAAACAATAAAGAAAAATACAATATTCTGTTTACTATGACAGAACTAAAAGACTATAAACAAAAGTAAAAACTCAGCAACTGGTCCAGATGAAATTCATTACCAATTTTTGAAACACCTGCCAGAAAAGTCTTTTTTAATACTTCTCTAGATTTTCAATCATATATGATGTTGAGACAAATTCCCAAAATCATGGTTTGAATCTATCATCACTCCAATTCCTAAGCCTTGCAAAGACCATTCCAACCCAACAAAGTACTGATCCATTTTACTAAGTTGCATTTACTAGACAAGGGAGAGAAGTGTAAATGCTTGACCAATGTGGTACCTGGAGAGAAACAAACCCTTATCTAGTTACCAAAGTGAATTCCGGAAAAAACCTAGGAACCAGTGATCAACTTATATTGCTAGAATTCTTTATTCATGATGACTTTGTTCATCATGTAATATCCATATTTTTGATCTTGAAAAAGCCTATGACACCACATGGAAGTATGGTATCCTAAAAGACATGCACAATATGAGATTAAAAGGAAGAATATCTATATTCATCCAAAACTTCATATCAAAGCAAACATTCAAAGTACAAAATGGAAGCTCAACATCAGACAAACTCAAGCAGGAGTACTTCAAGGTATCATTTTATCAATTACATTATTTATTCTTAAAATAAATATTATTAAAACCATTATCACGAGAATTGAAATATTCCTATATGTAGATGATCTCTCATTGTCATACTCATTACCAAACATGCCTTCTCTTGAAAGATATATACAAATGTTTAAACAAGATAGAAAACTGGACAATGAAAATGGTTTGGTTCTCCAAAATAAAAACTATGCATTTCTGCAAAAAATGAACCTACCAACTTGATGCAGAATTAGAATTAAATGGACACTTAATTCCCATAGTCCAACAAATAAAATATCTAGGAATCATATAGATTGCCAACTTAACTTCAAAGCACACATTAATTACCTTAAGCAAAAATGCCAAAAGACTTTGAAGCTTATAAAAGTAATATCAAAACTGAACTGGGTTGCTAACTGAAAAGTAATGTTCAGAATATATAGGTTACACATCAAATCAAAACTAGGCTATGCATCATTTACAGTGTCACAAGTAAATTCTATCTTAAAAAATTACAAACCATGCAAAATGAAGGCCTGAGATTAAGTCTCAGAGCCTTCATGACCTCACCCATGTAAAATTTCTATAAAAGCCAATGAATCTTTGGGATAGGAAAAATTATCCCTCCAATATGCACTAAAATTACAATCCAACACAAATAACCCAGCATACTAAAAACATGAACCTCAATATATCCAGTTCTATAAAAATAAACAAACAGCCATGCCTTCACTTGGACTTCGAATTAACAAAGCACTAGAACAGATAAACAAAGGTCCTGATAATGTAATATCAGTCACAATAAAGAAGTTAGCTTTATGAACAATCTCCAAACCTCATATAGACCTCACATTGAGACAAAGAAAAGAAAAAGAAACAATCAACAAAAGTATGTATGAAGAATTAAGTGACAAATATTGTGACTAGTATACCATTCTATGCAGAGGGATAAAAAATCCTAGATAGAATAGGAACAGCAGCCACAAACAGACAAATTCATAAACAAATCAAACTACCAAAAAATGCATCCATCTATACAGCTGAACTACAAGCCATTAAAATGACACTTAAAATGATAGAAAATTCAAAATATTCTCAGACTTCCTACCTAGTTTAACAGCAATTAAAGAAAAGAACACAAATTATCCCGATATTCAAGACATCCTAGAAATTTGTCATTATTTAACAAAGCACAAAATATTATTGACCTAGATTTCTAACTATATAGCTATGAAGCCAACACTGGCAAAAGAAGCAACAAAAATAATATTAACCAACATCAAACTCCCATATACAGATTATAAAAACTAAATTAAACAATATGTCAAAAGAAAAGGGTAAACAATTTGGGACATGTTCCAAAACAATAAACTATATGAAATCAGCTGACAATAAGAAAAGAGAATATAGATCCATTAGCTGATTGCAGACAATAAGAATTGCACACATACACCTATGCCTAAGGCAGTAACTACACCTTGCATACTCACTGCAACCAATTTCTCATCATCAAGCATATCTTAATAGAATGTAAGAAGCACAAAAAATACATAGCAACTATTACTAAGCACAAAATCTTAACGTGCCCTTTAAAAATAATTGGATATCTAAAGAAAATAAAATATTCCAACTTCTAAAGAAAATAGATCTTGGATTTTGAACCATACAATTTATGTTTTGAAATGCTCCCAAACCATGCAGCTTGAGTTATTTTTAAATCTCACAATCATTTGAAACATTTTTGAATATAAACTAGTTTCATCATTAAATGATCCACAGGGATTGATATGCTGGTAAAACAAATAATCAGTCAATATACACAGATTTATTCTTATTTTGCTTGTTATTCATGTTTCAACTATTGCACTCTCTGACCTTCAGGAACCTTTCCTATTTTTATAATGTTTTGTAATTTTAAACTGGCTTTTTATTTAATTTTATTTCTATTGTATTAATTTATTCTGTTGCTTCATCCTTTTTGTTATTAACGGGTGTTTGTAGTGCCATTTCTATGACTGTTGGATCCTACTGCCTGATCCAGAAATTCCACTGAATAAACCAATTAAACAAGTTGAAATAACATCAAAAGTATGAATTATGCTAATTAATGATGCTGAAATGCTGTTCATTTTTTTGGGGTGGGGTAATTGATTTTTGGTTGTAGTTTTTAACTTTCAACCAAGAAACTTTTACTTTAGGCTATTTTAATTAATATTAAATGTGCCTGCACTTTAAGAGTGGAGAGAATGAAAGATAAAAAAGGAACCAGTTATCACAAAGCAAAAAGTTGAATTGATTTATGTCAAAATTCTGAATATTTAATGCTGTCATAATTTTGGAAAGTAAGATTGGATGAGGTGTAAAATTTGAATCTAATTTTTCAAATTAGTTCTCTATCGTTAATCATTTACTCAGATGAAATACTTTTCTTGACATGTTATAAATTGTGATTTGCTGAAATAAGCCTTAAAATGAACCAACTTCTAATTCTTTTGTACTTTTAAGCAGTAACATCATTATCTGTTTCAATATTTTATCTCTCGAGTTATTTCCCCTGATTTCATCAAATACACTTATCAACTACAGAAGTGATTGATTATAACTACAATTTTGTAACTTTGTTTAAATAATGCAAAAACTTTTTTTTGCAGTTACTAAAACTACTACTATAAAAACTACAATTGCTTCTTCAAACAGTTTTGTGTCTGCAGCTCCTCAAACATCAGTTACTGATTCCAAAAAGAGCAGTATGTTTCTTTTTTTTTTTATTGTATTTTTTTCATTGTTTATATCATTACTTTATTGGATTTGAAAGTTGAATCTAATTGATGCAAATAATGTTTTCATAGGTATGTGTTGTTTATGAACGTTAAGCCAGTGTGCTCTCATTAGTATAATTTAGCTGTCCATACTACTTGAAAAAAAAAACTTTCCTTTAGTTATATTTGACATGATTATAACCAGATGTCCCTTTCATGAGTGGGTGTTAAAATGAATGATATTTGCAAAATAGTTGTTACAAAAAGGATTTGCAACATTTACTCTTGAATTCTAGTGAGCATTTTATGTGATATGTCATGTAATATTGCTCATCAGGTCAAAACAATATTTTTGCTTGATTGTTATGACATGAAACTCTGGAGTTTGGTGTTATTGAATTATATAAATTTTTGAATAGGTGCTCTGTTTATTTATTAAACAGTATATTTGTTACATCTACCTGCCTGAATAATCGAGAAATCTTATTAGAAAAGTGAATATATTTCTCAGATATTCAAGCTGGTAGATATAAACAGAACATCTTCTAGAAAATAAGTAAAATAATGTTTACATATTAAAATATGTCAGATTAATAAATGAAAAATCCCTTCCTAAACACACACACACACACACATTTACAGAAAATTCCTGAGATTTATGAAATGAATTAACAACCAAGATATTTTAATTTATTTGTTTGAACATTATTTTTAATAGATACTTGTATTTAAGTAGATACTGTTTTTTTATGTTTAAGTAAAAAAAAATAGGTAAATCTCAAACCTCAAATAGTTTCTGAAATAGATGTAATTTATGCTTAGATGAGAAAGTTAAAATAATCAAATTTAAAAAAAACTAGCCAGAGAAAATGAGATCATTTTTAATGCCATCATAAAAATAAATTTAAATTACCTTTTTAAATAGATTTTAGTTTACCACATTCTAATTCATTTGCAAACTTACTATAATTTTGTGTTAAATATTTTTTGAAAAAATTAGGATTGAATTTATTTTTGTTTTTGAGGGAAGCCTGTATATGAGTATAATTAATTTATATGTATGTATAGGGGTGTAGATTTATGTGTGGGGTTTATTTGTAAGTTTGTGTGCATGTGTCTACATGAGTAGTGTGCATATATATATATATGTGTGTGTGTGTGGGTTTCTATCTTGATTTTGTCATTAACATGTTCACCCAATGGCTGATGAAATGTTAACTTCTCCTCTTCTACTATTCATGTCATCAATTTTATAACACCCAGGATAAAATAAAAAATTCTGGATCATGCTGCTTAACTTTGTTTTTTTGAATGTTTTGATAAAATTATGCCATTTGTAATTTATGGTTTGATGAGATGGATACCAAAAGCTTACCCGTTTAAATAACTTGTAGTTTATAACTGCCTTAGATGTGGTGATTTTTTTTCTTATATGTATGTGTGTGTATATGTTAGAAAGCTTTTAGAATCTTTCAGTGGCAGTTTAATTGTTCCCTTCTTTTTCCAGATACTGGTTTGATCACGGACTAGCAGTTGGTGCTGTGGCTGTTCTTGGAATTGTCATCTTGGTTTCATTTCTTATTTGGAGATCTCGATCTACTCACTCTGATCATGTGCCTATTCTTGACAATGAAGAAGTGGTTATCTAAAAAGACTAAAGCAGTTACTGGCCTATTAAAAACATTTGCAGAAATGTTGGCATTAATATCATTAATGTCATCAAGTAAAGAGATGGTACTTTTAGTTATCTTTAAACAGTACATCTAATCTAAAAAGCTATCATTTCAATTTCACTTTTTTTCTGTCTGAATTTTATTCTTTAAAACCCTAAATGGCTATAGTGTTTTTTAATAAATTTGCAGTTAATGATTTTTGTATACTTACATACAATCTTATTGCAAGTCATTCAGGTTTTTTTTTCTTTTTTTAATTGATAAATTGTTTTAAATTAGTTGCTCAGCACAAATGAAGTAAAAAAAAGTCTTTTACATAATTGTCAAAATTAAAGTTTGATTTTATTTACCCCTTAATTGATTTGTTTCTGATAAATGTAAACTGATAAACAGGTTTAAAATTTTTAGAACTTGGTGTTTCTTCTTGGAAAGATATCACAATAAGTTTTCATGTCATGGAAATTAATTAGCATTTTTTTTTTAACTATAATGGCACTGTTTACGTTACAAAATATAATTCAGTGTTTGAGTGAATAGGTTCAACTTAAGTGATAACTATTGCTCTTGATTCAAAATGAGTAAAAATGTTTATGGTAAATACAAAATTTGCAGTTTTCTCATTTTCACTGAGGTTTGTGTGTGTGTGTGTGTTTCTTTAATTTCATATGCATATTATTCATGAGCTTATTCTCCTATTACTTCAGAATCGATGACTGATTCCTGCTTCTATAATTGTATGAAACATTTCAATTTGCTTTTCTTTAGAACAGACAATGTTGAAATTGGCACTTTATCTAGTGTCAGAACTTTCAGATTACTTTGAAATTTGAATAAATTACAGCATTAAATTAGTAATGAAATAAATTATATTTATATTATCTGACTATATTAAGATTAAATAGTATTACTAGAAAATAGATGTTAATCACAGCAGTGTAAGGAAAACAAAAACAGGTGGCAAATTTGAAAAGGGATTTGATGCTTAACAGGTATATTAACAAAATGTTCACACCCTTTGGTGCTGAATATACTAAAAAGATTGGGCAATTTTTTTTTTCCTGACTTTCACCTGAAGTGTGGTAAAGAAAATAGAATCAAGAAATACATATTAGACCAATACTATTTGTCGATAGAAATTCCCAAATATGTTTTCCATTAATGGTTGTTAGCTTGTATATGTAAAATTTATTTGTTTATTTCGTTTTTCTGCTCTGCACCTAAAGTTTCAATATTTTGTATTTCTCTTTCTTTTTTTTCTTTTTTTTTTTTAAGTAAATATTCAACAAATATGTAGTTTTTGTGGCTTGAATGTGTAAGAGATCTATAAAAACTATATTTTTAAAAACAAAAGCATTTATTAAAACTGCCTATTTTAATTTTTTTTTATTTGGTTTTTACAATGTTTCATCTGAAATATTGTAAAAGAACTAAGTCAAATTATCAGAAAGCCTTTTCTAATACTCTATTGACTGGATGTGCAGATAACATAACTTATCTGTGGAGAAATTGGAATTGGTGAGCAGACTTCAAATTTCAGCCCAGTTTATTGCATTTGCCTTAGCCCCAATACCTTTGAGAAAGGCATGAGTCTGTCTCTTCTTCACACTACCTATGGATTAAATAGAAGAATGGGCTGGGTTCTCTAGCAATTCAGAAAAAGAAAAGAAATCTGTGAAGGACTATGATCACTTACATCCTGAAGGAATATAGCATTTAAAAAGAAAGAATAAAAAGAAAAACAATATTCTGATGTTTATAAAGTTAAAACAGCATAATTGAATTTTAGTAGTATTTATGATGATACTTTATATTTTTTTAGCAATCAGACAGACAATTTGAAAATAAAAATACTACAGGCTTAAACCTTTATTTGAATGAGTTAATATATAGTTATTTTTTTATTTTTTTAATTATCTGAATGTGTCTGCATTGGTAACTTTTAAAAATATTAAATATTTTGAAGTCAAAATTTAATTATGAATTGAAAAGTCGCCCATGTAGCCATTGATATAAAAGATTTTACATTCTATTTTTTTTTTTTTTAAACACTTTTATCCATTTCCTGATGAAGTTTATGAGATCTGACCAGACATGAAGGCTTTCTCTTAAACAAAAAAATGTAAAATACAATTCACTTGATGTTTTACAAAAAGTGCAGTTTTTCTACTGTTAATTGAAATTGGTAAAAATCTTTCCAATTTCACTTACCTAGTTATTTTACTAAATTACATCATGCTAAAGGTTACTTGCAAATTTTTACAAAAAAATCTTTTTACTTTTTATTTCATAAAGTATGAACATTTCTTTTTTTAATACAGAAGTTAATATTGAGTTCTAATTGCTCTAGCAAGTCAGTAGTCATTTTGGTTTATTTAATTGATTTAATATTGAAAAAACTAAAGCTGTGCAATGAGAGAAAATTAAAAAGTTAAATGTTTATTACTATACACTTCTCCAAATTTTGTACATAAAGATCATACACATCACAATTAAGGATTGTATTCATGTATTCTTTTCATATTACTTATTTATAAAATTTTTCTTTTTTTCTTCTGTACTAGTTTATGGTAGGAAATGTAAAATTTAAATTTATTTTAGAGTTCATAATTTCAGTTCTCTCAATCTTGGTGTATTAGCAGACAAAATATCTGATAGCCATTTATCAAAATAGTAATTTTTATAAGCCATATTAAAGTGAAAGAAAAAAGAATTAAATGAATAGATGAATTAAAAAGTAAGGTTTTTACTAGTTATACTAATTTTAAAAAAAAATGAAACAATTTTTGTTTATAGTTTTTGTTTCCAACATTGCAATAATTGGGAGCAAGAAATTTGAACCAATCAAAATTTGAAATTATTTGAATTTCTTTGATTGGTTTGGTCATTTGTTTATCATAAATTGTTGCTGTGATTTTAAGTTTTCTTACCACAGTGTAAACTAGGAAAAATTTGCAAGTAAATTTTAGTAAAATGACTTTTATAATTTTCTATCTCAAGAACATGATTATACCACTTGAAATATGTTCATGAGACACATTTTTGTAATTTTTCTCGTAATTTTGTTAAAAATGGAATGTATTATTCAGATTTATTTCATTGATATTTCAAATTCTGCTGAAGGAAGATAAAATAGGATTAATAGACATAATAATATTTATATTTTGGTAAACTTATTATGTCTTAAATATTTGAATTTATGGCAGAAAGCTTTTATCAATTCATGATCTGATAATGAGAAATACTTAAGAGTTTTAAAATTAAACATCTGATTTGTGTTTTCAAGTCATGGGTTCAAATTCTCTTTACTTGATTTGGTTTTCTGTTATATACTTGTATATCTTATAAAATCTGACTTATTATACTGTTACATTTTCCCTTTCTATGGTTAAATGTTTCTCTTTGATGCCTTTGTGATTTCTTTTCATAAATGCCTTTTATGATATCTATATATATATCTATCTATCTATATATATATATATATATATATATATATAATAGTGTGTACATAAAGATATATTTTTGGACCATGAGCAAGGTATTGAACTTGCATGTCAATTGATGGATTTTTAAATTCTATTCTTGAAAAATAAAGATTTTATTCAGAAAAGTATAATTAACGTGTTTATTATTTTATTTATTTTTATTTTTTGTTTTTTCAAAAACACATTTTTTTTGTTTTTTCAAAACATTTTTATTTTTTGTTTTTTCAAAAAAAAAGATTTTAATTTTTTTGTTTTTCTAAAAAAAAAAAGATTTTAATTTTTTTGTTTTTCTAAAAAAAAAAAGATTTTAATTTTTTTGTTTTTCTAAAAAAAAAAGATTTTAATTTTTTTGTTTTTCTAAAAAAAAAGATTTTAATTTTTTTGTTTTTCTAAAAAAAAAGATTTTAATTTTTTTGTTTTTCTAAAAAAAAAAGATTTTAATTTTTTTGTTTTTCTAAAAAAAAAAGATTTTAATTTTTTGGGGTTTTCTAAAAAAAAAAGATTTTAATTTTTTGGGGTTTTCTAAAAAAAAAGATTTTAATTTTTTGGGGTTTTCTAAAAAAAAAAGATTTTAATTTTTTGGGGTTTTCTAAAAAAAAAAGATTTTAATTTTTTGGGGTTTTCTAAAAAAAAAAGATTTTAATTTTTTGGGGTTTTCTAAAAAAAAAGATTTTAATTTTTTGGGGTTTTCTAAAAAAAAAAGATTTTAATTTTTTGGGGTTTTCTAAAAAAAAAAGATTTTAATTTTTTGGGGTTTTCTAAAAAAAAAGATTTTAATTTTTTGGGGTTTTCTAAAAAAAAAAGATTTTAATTTTTTGGGGTTTTCTAAAAAAAAAGATTTTAATTTTTTGGGGTTTTCTAAAAAAAAAAAGATTTTAATTTTTTGGGGTTTTCTAAAAAAAAAAGATTTGGTGTTTTCTAAAAAAAAAGATTTTAATTTTTTGGTGTTTTCTAAAAAAAAAAGATTTTAATTTTTTGGGGTTTTCTAAAAAAAAAAGATTTTAATTTTTTGGGGTTTTTTCCCAATATTCACCATATGTAAATTACTAATATATTTTTGTATGCCTATATGGGATATTTATTTATAAATTAGTGTAAATGCTATGTACTTGTACCAAAACTTGCAATGCTCACCAAAATAGTGACTGACAAGATTGAAAACCTTTTTAGTGGTGTTTGGTTTTTTCTTTTTTTTTTTTTCATTTTGTGTGTGGTCAGATTAGTCTGGCTGTAAGTCTGGAGTATCCAATTAGAATCAAATTTACTACACAGAACTAATGATTTACTAGATTAGCTCATTACCCATTATCCTAGTATCACTTATTTAAGTTTTGATTGTATATGAGTAATTAAAATGTGATATTTACTTACAGTTGTGCTACTATTTTAACAATGCACAAAGTGAAGCCTTAACATTTTGTCCTTTATTTATTACAAAAGATTAATGAAAAACTATAAAATGAAAATACAATTTTCAATCAAATTTTACCCCAAAAGTAAACAAAGAAAATATGTAATTTAAGCTATTCAACATCTTACAAACCCAATATTGCAATCTGTTTATGCATGTTCGAAGAAAATTAAATTATTGAAATTTATTGATGTCCAATGTCTGGAAAAGTAGAGCCAATTCAACAGAATTAAGGACATTTTTAGATTCAGCAACTCTGATTTTCCCTAAAATCATTTTAATATTCCACACTTTTTGAAAAATAATTTTTGTCAGCCAGTGTTATCAGTCAGTGAATTTTGAAATTTAATGGTCAAAATGTTGTTGCTCATTTAAACTAAATATCTAGTTTTGTTATTTAAAATAACTCTTCTTTTAACTAAATCATGGTTTTATGTATTTTAATTTACTCTACCTCATGTTTTCATGCTAAAAACTTTTGTGGTTCAAAAATTCCATTTTCATAACTAAATCAAGATATTTAGTGCAAAAGATTTTAACACTAAAACTATAGATTTAATATTAAAAAAATAGCAGCATTTAGAGTATTTTAACTTTCAGATTTTCAATCAATCCATTTTAATATTTATTAATTACTTATTAATAAAAGAGCACTTTGTCACTGATTGACATGATTACCATATGTTTAAATTTGTAAGTCCCTATTTGGTTCGGATCTTTTCATAAGGTTGTGAGTTGAGAGATCTTGCCAATGTCAGAGATCAAGATTTGTTGTTTTCTTTCCACTTCATAAGTGAGTCATGACTTTCTGGCCAACCTAGTATATATATATATATATATATATATATATTTTTGATAAAACTAACAAAATTGGAAATGATCTTCATCACCACATCATCTTAACTAAATATCAATGGAGAAAACTAAGAAAATTGATCAATTACATGAGAACTAACAAATCCTCATTTTATAAAATAAACTAAATACATTAATTTCCAAAAGTAAATTGTTTAAAATCACCTGAAAAGACCGAATAACAAACTGATCCAATTTCAAAGCATTGGATACAAAACTGGGAAGCTCTTAGCATCAGCCTAAAATTTGTCATGGGATTGTGGAAAGATGTTACTGATTTTATTACAAAAAAAATATTACCAACATAATGACTGATTTCAGCAAAGGATATATCCAGGGTTTTATAAAAGTCACACTTGACAAAACTATTGCAATTACACTTCCCAGCAGATATATGAATACCCTGAAAGAAATATTTATTAGTAAAAGCATTCATAAATTCTCTTCTAACAAAGTTGGAATTATAATTATGGATATACAAGTATGTCAACAAAAAATTAAACTCCTAGAAGATGATATTTATGAAAAAATAAATGAACAAAAGATAAAAAAAAAACTATATAAACCAGGTATTCTGATGAAATCTATTATATGAGGAATAGGTAGCACCCTGGGTGCGATGGGTAAATTGTTTCCATTTTATATTTTAATTTTGTGCTTGTTCATTGTTTTTAATTTTGTTGACTAGACAGTATAGTAGGATCAGTTGGGCATCGGCTGTGAGAAAAGGAGCACCATGACATAATTCAGTCTGCCAGAAATTTGGGAAAATGGTATGTTGTACTGCTTGGCATTTGTGCCAGAAGCTTCAATGCCAAAATTTCAGTGTGTTTGGGTGGCAATCTGAGGGCAGTGCAGAGGATTTGGAAAGAGTTGGATGAGTCTAATGGTGATTATGAAGATACGGTAACTCAAAAAAATCACTCTGATCATTCTAAGAAAAGAACTCCCCAATTATTTTGGTGAGGGACTCAAACTCTACATGGAGGCCTACAAGTGCCTTGAGGAGATAATGCTGCTATGTTTAAAGAGGGTTTTTGTTGAGAGACTATATCTAACAACAGGACTCTACACCATGCTATACAAGGAAGAGAACCCAGTCATGGTTGTCAGACAATTTCTGTGAACACATCACCCTTTACATCTGGCCACCTAACTCCTTCTTTGTTTTTTGGGTTTTTTTTTTCTTTTTTGATTATCATACAGGACCATCATCCATATCAGTGAACCAACTTTCAGGTTGCTAGCTAGCAGATCTCGACCCAGATTTCCAAGTGTATTAATCATGAGGGTCAGCTAGAGAAAAGCTTCCATTCCCTGTGATTATGTTCTGCACAGTGAACCGACCTTGGCAGCGAATTTAGTAATGTATTCGATATAGTCATTCCACTTGAGGTCCGCTGAGAGGGTGAGGCCAAGAAGGCGGAGTGTTTTACTCTCAGGGAGGTTAGCCTGTTCCATGCTAATGGTGGGTAGGAGTGATTGTCTATGATTGTTAATAGATAGCAGCTTCATTTTGGAAGCATTAAAATTTACAAGCCATTTCTTTCCCCAGTCCACCACAGATTGGAAGTCCTGCTCAAGCCCAGCAGCGAGGTTCACTTTGTCAACCTCAGCAGATTTTTTATCGTTTTTTGTAAACGGTGGTATCATCGGTGTACATGCCTACTTGGGATCTTATAACATTGGGGATATTGTCAATGTAGATCAGAAAAAGCGTAGGACCTAGAATAGAGCCTTGAAGGACACCCCCATTCTTATGGTAGTTTTGGGAGGCATGTCTGTTTAATATTACCTTCATTGTGTGATTAGAAACGAATGACTGGATTAGGTCAAACAAATGTCCAGTTATACCATATCTCTGCAGCTTGCATAGAAAGCCAGCATGCCGGACCCTGTTAAACACTTTGGAAATATCCAGGGCAACCATTTGAGCTTGACCATTCTTGTCGAGAGCCTGGTATATATACTCAGTGATGGTTGTTAGCATATCAGCAGTAGACGTGGTGAAGCAGAAACCATACTGTTTGCTCAATAAGAGTCTGTGGGCTGTGAGATGCTGAACCACTTCGGCGTTGATAATGGTTTCGAACGCTTTGCCAAAGATCGGTAGGAGGCTGATAGGGCGGTAATTAGCAGGGTCTGAGGGTTCTCCAGTATTCTTAAATATAGGAACTACAGAAGAAGTCTTCCAACAGGCAGGAAGCAGACAGGCAGTAGTTGTAGAGCTAAGAGAGGACAGAGGAGAGTTCGGGGGCACATTTCTCCAAGACTATGATTGGGATTCCGTCCCCTCTGCTTGCTTTATGAGAGTTAAGCTTAGAGATTTTACTAGAGACCAGCAAGGGGGTAATGTAGATGTCATTCAGTTGGGCCTTAGTTCTAGGTGAGAAGTCAGGTATAGATACTCCAGACAAATCCAGTCTCAAATTGGTGGAGAATCTGTGAGCAAAGCATTCAGCCTTGTCTGCTGAAGAGGTGAGGATCTCAAATTCGTTGATTAGAGGGGGTATTGAGGTTTTATTATTGTTAAGCACACTTTTACAGAGTCGCCAGTAGTCTTTGGTGCTGAACTTACAGGATGCTATGCGTTGCTTCATTCTGGCAGCAAACAACATCTTAGCTTCATTGAGTATCTTTTTGCACTTATTACGTGCTGAGGCGAAAAGGCACCTGTTATGGTCCGACGTGTGACTTCTGTAAAGCCGGAAGAAGTGGTTCCGATGGGCAATGGTGGCCGAGAACCAGGGGGACGAATGGGATTTAAGCTGAAACTTCCTGGCTGGGATGAATGCATGGATGCCAGCCTTAACCCAAGAGGAGACATCGGATGCACAGTCTTCAACGGGAAGACTAAAAACATTGTTCCATGGGACGTCACACAGAAAGTTGTGGAACAAATCCCAGTCTGCTCTTTGGTAGCAATAGGATATTCTGCTGGTCTGAGTTTCTTGGGTGACGTGGGAGTGGAAGGGGATGTTAACAGAAACTACTGCATGGTCAGAGTTTCCAAGAAGGCAGAGCTGCTTGACATTGCAAGAGTCTGGGATGGAGGTGAAGCAGAGGTCTAGCAGTGAGTCCCTTCCATTAGGGTTATTGAAGAGACCCATGGGGAAATCCACCACTTGCATAAGAGACTGGGTGATTGAAAAATTCATGGTGTGGCACCAGCAAGATCGGTGACAGAGTTTTCCAGCCACTTGGTGTGGTGGGTGTTAAAGTCACCAAACACAAATATATGGGCAGATGGATGAGAAGAAATGGCCTTATCGATATTAGTAGGGATGTTATCAAGTACTGAACAGTCAGAAGATGAGAGGGGACGGTAGAGAAAGAAAAGATAACTAACCAAGCTTAGAAGTGAGAGATGGAAGCACATGAATGAATTATCTAGGGATTCAAGAGAGATCACCCTAGCTAGAGGGAGGTGTTCACTGACATATACACCAAGTCCATGCATATGGACATTGGAGTCCTTCCTGAAGAGGGGAAGGTAACCAGGAAAGCAAAACTCAGAAGAGAGGACAGAAGGGTCGAGGTTAGTTTCACAGAGAGCTAAGATGTCAAGTGAGTTTGTTAGAAGGAATGATTTAACACTGTAAAAGTTAATGCAAATACCTCATATGTTTGTGAAGGAGACACAGATAGTTTTGGGTGTTTGCTGGTTTAGTTTTGCAATTTTGTTTGCATGTATTCATCGTGATTTATTAAGAGAGAAAGGTCTAGAGTAGATTCAGCCGGTCACTGTATGCAGCATGTGTAGGATGGAGACTGATGCAGCCTGCAGCATAATGTGGCCTCGGTGTTGCCCACCGTAGGTTCATACAGGGATACCCATCCATGCACGACATGGCACTACAAGAAACCCTGATATTATTCCACTGTTGATCAGAGCAGCCTCTCCAGATGCTATGCAAGAGTTCGGGCTCTTAACTACCAGTTGGAAGTAGCAACCAGGAAACTGCCAACCCGGTACCCTCAGAATGAAGAGACATTGCCACTATGCTGCAAAAAGCTTGCGACTGAACTAAAAGAACTGGGAACCCCTTCCTAAACAAGAAACAAGGCAAACATCTCTACTCCTGTTCAAAAGAAGAGGGTGGAGTGTGAAACCAGGCGATAATAGGAACTATCTACTCACAATTAAAAAAAAAGAAAAAAATTTACTAAGTTTTAACTTAGTATAAGTCGAGATAAACCTTCAAAGTCAAAATAACTTTTTATAGAACCTTCTCTAGCAAGTTTGAATATCGTAAATTATTTTGGTACTGCTTGCATAGGTAGTAAGCTAGTAATTTTCCCAGTTATTCACACACTTCTTTTCTCCAATTGTGACATGTCTGTAACAAAACTGGTAAAATATTTCATTATTGCAAAGTGAAGAGGCTTCATGCTTTCTCACAAAGCTATAAGTACAGGATTCACAGAAGCAACTTTACCTAGAATTTGAACACAGTTTATTCCTTTTTTCTGGCTAATAATTATGTTGCTCATCTGCAAAAATCATTTACATAAGCAATACATCTAAAATCCTATTCATCTCCTTATAAATACAATAGTATATAAATGGCACCTGAGTTAAGTAATTGTAATCATACTTTGTTTAAATGGGAGCACCTTGACATGGTGTAATGGTTAGAAAGCCTATGTTGCTAGAAGAATTACAACTGAGTAGTGAGTTCGGTCCTCACTGGCAGCCTCATACTTTCAGTCTTGTGCCACAACTAAGTTATGCTTAGAAAATCACCATACTTGAGAATGCAATCATTGAAAATAATATTTAAAATGCTTAAAATCAGAAAATAATTTATTTCAGAAGTGATTTGATAAGATCTGAAAATGAACTCTTTTTGCATTGCCATCTGTTGGTTACCCATTCTATTTGAAATGGATAATCATAAGTATGACGTCAAAGGGTCAGTAGAGAGTTCATCTGGTTGACCATTTGTCATGAATTTGGGTGCTCAATTGTTGTAATTAATTTTAACATTCTTCTTTTATATGCTGTGTCCCTTCAGGACATAGGCGATCATGGCCCTCCACTCAGTTCCCATTCCACCATCTATCTGCTCAAGTCCATTAAGTATGTCATGCATTGCTTTCCTTTGTCTCTTTTTCCCTCTATCCATCCCATGAGCATCGGGTTCTCCAAGCCCTCCTTCCTCATTACATATCCTAAAAACTTTAGCTATCTTTTTCTGATATTAAGTATCACTTTTCTTCTTGTGTCCATCCTCTCCAAAACCTCATTTTTGCTCACATGTTCTGTCCATGGTATCCTCAACATCCTTCTGTAGAACTGTGACCTCCCCAGCGCCCATAAAGTCTCAGCTTGTGTAGATGTCTGCTGCATGCATCAACTAGACATAAGTTAACTGCACCTGAGGCTGCAGCTGGTCACCTGCCATTCCATCCCGGTGTGATCGAAGGTGTTGATCTGTCGAATCCCTCACCCCTTCTGCTATATGTGATTTCTGATCTCAAGGTGAGTTGAGGGCTCAGAGGACAGTCGTTTTGTGTCATACTTGGCAACCACTGCAAAGAGGCGGGGTGGATGCACAATTCAGGAATAGAGAAAAACAGAAGAACAAAAAAAGAAATAAAGAGACAGCAGCCAAAGTCTGTCTATGTGATCTAATGATTATATTTGTAACTCTTTCTACAGCAACAGAGAAAAAAAAGAATTAATAAAAAATAAAATAAAAACACAACACAACTTTTTTTCAAAGCCCACAAAATACTGCCTGCTATGTTTTGTCATCACTAGAAGTAAGACAATCACTAGAAGTAAGACAATCACTGTCTCCTCATGCTTCCCTTTCCCTTCCTCTGTTTAGCAACAGTGGATGTCCCTGTTAGTGTGGGAAGAGGATTTTTGCATCTTAACTCCACTGCATCTCAAGCAATTTTTCCTGTCTTTCAAATCTGCACTGCATTTTGGTAAAACACCTTTGATTTGACATGGTGGGATGGCTGAGAATTGGGGTATTTTTCCCCAAAAGTCTAATGTCAATTTCATGTATCCAGTTTTAATCACCTGTTATGATTTCTCATTGATATCTGGTGGCCTAAAGCCTTGGAGAGAAAGGTTTGTTGATTCTGTACATTCACATGCCAGCGTTGATTATAATTCCACTCATCACATGGGCGGTTCTTTTCGAAGCAAGCCGAGAAGTTAATCCTGAGTTAGTTTTCATCACTTCTCTGAGGAGAAAGGGCGAGAAAGAAAAACAAACAAACAAACAAACAAGAAAGAAAGAGAAAGTGTTCTCTTTCCTTGGCAAGGCAGATTTCTCACCTGGGTTGTGTTCATTTGCTGTCATATAAATCAATGTCATTTTGTGAGTGCTTTGTGTCTCACCTCTCTCTCTGTGCCATCCACTCCTAGTGTCTGTTCCTCTCTCTTTCTCTTTCCCAGTTCTTCCCAAGAAAAAGCAAACAAAAAATGTTCACACATCAAGTCATTCTCCAACCATCTATGTCAGGGTTCGAATCCATAGTTCGTCGATACTATTTCAATGTGGGTGCATAAGGAACACTTACAGTGTTACAGAACCACTTTTTGGTTGCTTCAAGTCTTTCCTTCATCTTCAATGAGATTGTCCAGTATTCATTGCCATATTGAAGGACAGACATCACATAACAATTTTGTACTATCTTCTTTGTTTCCAGCAAAATTTTCCTATCTCTTAATACTCTACTCAGTTTCTGGAATGCATCTTTGGCCGATGCCAATATGCTTTCGGATCTTCGTATTTGCACTTTTTGTCTACTTCCAAAGTATTTAAATTTCTGCACCTGTTCGATTTTAGTATCCCTAACTTGTGATTGGTATTTTGGACTCATCTTTTTTCTAATGACCGTGCATTCTGTTTTTTTTATAGTTTATAGGTAGCTGTTTCTTTTCACTTTCTTTAACTACTTCCTGTAGGTCTTGTAGTTTTTTTGTTTTTTTCTGTATTTGCTATCAGCACTGTGTCAACTGTTTGGATTGCAGGACTTCTAGAATTGCTGTATAGGTTGAATAGATCTGGTAGGAAGACACATCCTTGTCTTACACCCCTTTCTATTTTTGTATATCTGCTGAACTTGTTTCCTATTTGTATGCAGTTTGCTACCAGTACAAGTTCTTGTTTACTCTAATGTCTTCTCTGAATATGTTACGGTTGTTGAGCATCTCTATGAAGTCTTTGTTGTGTATTTTGTCAAATGCTTTTGGATAGTTTGTGAAACACAGGCACATGTCCTTCTGCATTTGTATCACCCTTTCTGATAGCATTCTAAGCATAAATATAATGTTTCTTGTTCCAGTGTCCTTGACAAAACTGCACTGTTCTTGTTCTATTTCCAGTCTGATTCTGCTGCGTGCTCTATTCATCAGAATTCGGATAATGAGTCTTGTTAAGTGACTCATTAAGCTGATTGTTTGTGGGGAGTTTGTATCTGGCTTCTTGGGCAGTGCTATGAAAATTGATCTGCTTAGGTCTTCCAGGATTTCACCACTGTTGTAGATTTTATTTATAATTTCTGTGATTTTGTCTATGCCAAAATTTTCTCCGACTGCCAACATCTCTATTACAGTGCCGTCTGGTCCAGCTGCTTTGTTCTTATTCAGTTTGGCCAGTGCAATTTCCACTGCAGATTTAGATTTTACACCAACCAATCAATAGTAAAATATATGTGGTAAACTTATGTGTTATTATTTGCTATCTACAAAACATTTTGTATTAAATGAATGCAGCAATAAAAAAGTTTTTTTCTGTGAGCTAGCATAAAAGAATTACCACTGTTTATTTAGCATGGATTTTACAAGTTAAAAAATTGTTGAAATACTTTTAATGTTTCTGGTGAGAATTATTTTTTTATACATTTTTTATTTACAGGATAAATTATTTTGTATTTAACCTTTATTATGACATAATTTTGAGTACAACAGTGAAAATACTTGAATTTTGATGACAAAAATATATTATCAGGTTCACAAGTGTTCTTATGATATTTGATAATCAGTTCAGTCTTTTCAATATGTAAATAGGATATACACCAATGACAGATGGCATTATTGTTTTACAGTTTACTTACATGCTTTCAGTTTTATCAGCCTAAGAATTATTGGTGGCTATGGGTTACAGTAACCCAGTAATGTAAAATAAATATTTATTATTTTTCAATGTATAAATGTATATTTTATGTTTACAACATCAAAAAGAAAATATTAAAAATATAAGAAGTATATTAGAAAATGTATTTGTAAGTAGAAGTTTTGTTATGGTGTTTTACAATCTTGTAAAGACAAACAGAACACTTATGTGTACAAGGTCAAGTAAAGGATCTTTTTAAATATTTTTAAATATAAGCTGCAGCAAACAAATTTAGTAATCTCTAATCTGCTACATGAACAAAATTTGTGAGACAGACTCTAGACTATTCTAGTGTGTACAGAATGCAGAGTAGAGTTAGGAATGTCTACTTTGATTTTCATTTATAAATTTTTCATGGTGGGTAAAGATTGTAGGGTTGAAAATTGTCCTCATAGGATGTTAAGTTAATCTATTCTTTAGTTCTTATATAAAGCCATACATGAAATACGGAGCATCTTTATGTGTACATTTGAAATTAGCACATGTTAATATTTTATAAAAATGTTATTTGATAAAAAATACTCTTAGCTGAAGAAAATAATATTGGCCACCCTCATCAACATATACATAAATCTGTTCAGTTAGATTGGCAGATTCACATGGTTATACTAATTTATATTGTTTGAATTTAGTAAGTAGTTAATTATTAAATAATGTTCAGGCAAATACCAACAACTTTAGATTCAATAATGTGAAATGAAAACTATTCTATTTAATATACTAGTTTTATGCACAATTGCTGATTTATATGCAAATGATGTGTTTATTTTTGATGAGTAGTATTCTAAGTATTATAAAACATTAAAAATTAGCACAAAATAAATTTTATATTATAAAATCAATAAAATCATAATTTTTTTCTACATTTGAAGAAAATAGTTAAAACTGGACCCTCAAATATACTGAAAGGATTGTAAAACTGAGTGTTTGCTAATAGAAAGAAATTTAAGTATATGGAAGCATATTTCTTTTGAATTCTGCAAAAGTAAGCCACACCCAAAGCTTTGGTTGTCCCCTTATGCTTTTATATTGTGCACAAAGCATTGCTAGGTATCTTGTATATTCTTTAATTTTGTCCTGCCAATAGTTATTGACTTTATCTTTGTTGCCATTTATACAACGTTTCGGTTCAAATTTTTTTGCACCTGAAGAAGGCTGGAGTATATAACGGCCGAAACGTTGTGCAAATGGCAACAAAGATGATAACAATAGTCCAAATAATGTAAATACTATAAAAAAATCCTTGAAGGTGTTATTTCAGTAAAAAAATTATGCAATATCACGTGTAAACATACTGAAAATTGAGCCTGAACCATAGAAAAAATAATTCAATAAAACTCAAAAAATAATGTTTTTGAGAGTTCGCCTTGCATAACTTAATAAAATGTTACTTTCTTTCTAATTACACAGGAAAAAAAATCTACACTGAATAATAAATATTCATTTTTTAAAAATTTACTTGTAAATTTTTGGTGTAATTTGGAAATTCATTCTATTGTTGTTTGCAAGAGATTTTTCTTTCTTTTTTCTAAATAAAGACAAATTTGAAGAATCTAAAATGCAGTGTTTAATTTTTTGGGGTGAACCTCTTTTAATAAAAGTTTGTAACAGATCATTTTTTGTACAGAAGTTCAAAATGGAAATAATTCTAAATTATCTTCTTTGCCTTTTCACTTTTCCTTTTTGGAAGAGCAATATGATATTAATCAAATATCAATTTAGTACCTATCATCCTTAATCAGCCAATCAGTTTTGTGTCTGGCAGGTGTATTGTCAATATGTTTTAAAAAAGTTTGCATGATGTTTGAAAGTCTATAATTTTTAGAGCAATTAAACCTGAAAGAAATCTATCAATTCATTCACATTATCAGTTCAATAACTCTACCAATTTTCCCCAGATTTTTTAGTAGCAGTTTCATTATTTTAATAAATTCCGAATAATTAAAAATACCTCTTTTGCTGCAATCAAATATTTTATGACATCAAACAGTTAAGAAATAATAAGAAATAAAAGTAAAGCATTAAACTTAAAAACATAATTTTTAATTAATTTAGTTTTTATATTTCTCAGAACAATATTGTAGTATAAAAATTAAAAAAATAAAATTATTAATTCTACTAAATTTCCTAAAAGCGTAAATAATTATATTCTTAAACTATTGATTGTATAAGTTGATAGATAATTCATGAATACCAATTAATGATTATTACCCTACTCTACTGGAGTGCTCCTTATTACTTACATTTTGTTAATTTTCGCGTGTTTTTAGTCAGGGATGACACTAGAAAACTACTGTGTTTGATATGACCTTGATGGCAGCTCACTGGTTACCGTATATAACTGTTAAACGTTATTTTCCTTTTGTTTTAAACAAAAAGTAATCATTACTTTTAAAATCTAGTTAATACTTAATACTTTTCAAATTTATGTTTAATTTTTGTTTTGTCTCTGGGACAAATTGGGTTTTAAGAAATTTTTGAAAAAAATATTGATATACGGAAATTAATTTTTTTTTTTTTATATGGATTAACTTTAGGTTATATTTCAAAACAACATTTAACTTTAAACTTTAAAGTTTAAAGAGGATATTTCAATTATTTCCGTTTTTTTTTTTATAAAGTCCGTGGTGGTAGTTAAGTCTCTCTCTAAGTCTACTCTCTCTCTCTATCCTTTTTCTAGTGAGCCATAGTGAATGTCATTGAAAACTTTTTTTTTTGTGAATAGGAATGAAATTTAAATAGCAACACAACTACATTTTGATATTTAATAATTCGCTTTAAATTCCTCTATCTGTGTTTTTATTTTTATTGGCAATTCACACATACACACACACACACACACACACACACAATGATCTCTTTCCCCAACAAGTGTAAGATTTTGTTTACCATCCACTGTTGAGTTACAAGAAGTAGTACAATACATAGACTCTACTCAACTGCTGTTTTCTTTTTGTTTTGTTTTTTTTTTTTAACTCTAACAGGATTTTTGAAAGTAACTTCTCCCCTCCTTTTTATTTTAATATTTATTAATTTATTCATTTTTTGTGTTGTTTCACTTAAGCTTTGGAACTTAGATTTATTTTTTAAAAAAATTATGTGCTCATAACGAACGAAAACAGACAACGCCACAAATAGTGCTGGTTGCGTATCCCTTGCCTTTTTTTAACAAAAATATTTAGGATATTTAAAAAGGAAAATATTTTCTACATTGGCTTGCAAGACTGTTAACCGAAATACATTTATTTGGAAAACATCTTTCACCAGCACTTAAATAAAAAAATAAAAAAATCATTTCAATAAAGAACGCACTCGCTTTACACAGCTACTCGCACTTCCTCTTCTTAGATAGGCAGTTTGTTGTTGAAGGAAGAAGGAAAGCTCATTGCAAAACAAGAAAACATGGATAATGATACGCAGTTCCAGTTATTATTAATAATAATAGGCATCTTTTGTGTCATGTTGAAAGAACAGTGCTGTTTGCTTGTTGCTCAATAACTGACAAGTGGTCATAGAAGCGAAGAGGATCCTAAAAATCATGTGGTTTGGTGATAATAGTGGTGGTACTTCTCAGATATTAACGATGGATGAAGATGAAGAAGAAGAGGTTCCTATTCATGGCCCTGAAGAACCGCTCACTTCAGACTATCAGCCTGATATAGGTTGGTCTTTTTGATTTAAAATTAATCTCTCTAGCCACTAAATTGATTGTGTGTTGTTGACTGTTAGTGTTTTTTTGACTGTTAGTGTTGTTGTTGTTGGTTGAGGTTTAAATGTCAAAGTAATTAGTACTAAAAAGTAGCAACTTTTTCTTTTAGCACGAGGAGTTTGGATTTCCCTTTCTTTCAAGTCGTATATAATTCGTTTTCCTTTATTGACGGAATAAGCATTTTTTATACTCCATCCATCGCTGAATAAAACACTTAAAAGCAATAACACTTAGTACGAAGTAACGTCAATGAAAAATTAAAAATTAAAAATAAATAAAAAACAATTCAGAATGCAAAACAAGAAATAGAAATGTCCAGATCTTATAATTAAAAAATAAAAATAAATCTTTCAAAATTTGAAAACTAAAATTAAGATCTTTAGTAATTTAATAATAATATTTTTTTTAGGATGTTTACATTTGTTAAAAAAAAATTTTTAGTGAAGTAAAAAATATAAAGAAAAAGAACTACAATGAATTGAAAAAATGTTAAATTTTCTTACTTTTTTAAATACAATTCTAAAAATAAAATTTTAAAATGACTAAGTTTTTGATCTTACTTTCTTAAGTCTTAAAAAGGAATTATTTTCATCGAATATTAACTTTTTTAGAGAATCTTTTTCTTTAAAATAAGAAAAAAAAAATGAAGAAATTGCAATTAAAATTTTGGGCCTTTTTTGCTAGGTGGTGGAAGTAACCGCTTGTTTTAAAGTAAGTTGTTAGTTACGTTTTTTTTCATTTGCCTTTAAGTGTAGTCAGCATATTCCTTGTTAATGTTACTTAACACTAGCAGACAAAAAAACAAAACAAAAAAAAAAAAAAAAAAAAAAACACTCCGGCTATTGATTCTCACCTATTTTGGATTTCATTGCTGAAGCTAGAGATTGTTGAATTATTACAGTTTCAATTATTTTTTTTTTAAGTTTCTGTAAAATTGAAATATAATGTAAATTGTCACATTGTCATTATCCAAATTGCCAAATATTCTCTTTTTTTGTTATTTTTTGTTTCAGTGTTTGCTTTTGAACATAAAATCTCAATTTTTAAATCTTTTTCTTGCACTTTTCTACTTTCAGTTCAATAGTGATAGCTTTAAAAAAAACAAAAAAAACAAAAAAAAACAAAAAAAAACAATCTTTTTTTAAAGAAGTAATGTTTACTGTTTGTCGTTTCTTTAAATTGGAACGCATATCCCCTTTTTACATGTACACAGAAAATGTAAACCAAGCCGGATTTTATAGAAATCTAATTTAGGAAAAATAAAAATAAATAAATGCGAGGAGAAAAAGTAACGCTCTGCTGCGTATTATGTACGAGCGCGCATTTAATATTTGTGTACTGATCCATATCTTCTAACCTGAATTTGTTGAATTTTATTTTTTATCGTTTTAAATTTATTCCGATGAATGTTGTTAACTCCTCAAAAAGGCTGACATTATTCAAATTTGAGTGGAGGTACTTGAATGTGAATTGTGAACGTATTTTGGGGAAACATGTTTGGAGAGTGGAATGGAAACATATATGATGATGACACATTTTTTTTATTCGTTAAGCAAATTAAGTACACGTGTGCACTCTGACACACACGTGACATATGTGATCAGTTTGTCATTTTTTTTTGTCGAAAAATAAATCTAACTGAAAATCTCTCACAAAAATAAAAATGGTGGGGTGATGCATTCACGTCAGGAATTTTTTATTCTTTTATTTTAGAAAATGAAAATATTGCATCTTGTATCTCAGACCATTTATTAAGCAAACGGTGTACTTATTGTCAAATATCATCATTAGCCATTGCTAATCTACTGCAAGACAAAGGTGTTTTTTCCTCAAACCCTATGACAACAACAGTGCTGGTATGATGTCTTACAAAAAAAACAAAACAAAAAAAAAACGGCTCTAATTTGTTGCTCATTGTATTTTTATTTACGCTTATGTATTTGGAAGGCATATTTTCGATTCCACGTTTAAGGAAATTTTAAATGTTTAACAGATTGTTTCCATCTTTGATTTTTAATGGTCTGTCGCTAAAATGTTCTTTGTGGACTGGATAACGCAGTTAACATTTTTGTTGTAGATCGAACGTTGTGGTAGAAATTTTAAAAGTGGAGTCACTGGTTGTCCAATCCACTACATTTATAATAAAAATAACTCAGAGAACAATGAGAATAATAACATAGTTACATGATTGATTAATTTGTGCATGCAAGATATAATGGAGAAAGTTCTCTGTTGGATGTTGCAGAAAATGTTTCAATGTTTATACTGGAAAAGTTCCTGAAATAAGGAAATATTATGTTTGTACTAATTAGTAGTTGAATATAATTATATATGTAGTGAAGTATGCTTATAAGAGAGAGAGAAACATTTTTGGTGTAGCTAATTGTTGAACGCAAATAGCGCAGTATGTGAGTTGGAAAGGAACTAACGGCATTCGGACTGTTAGCTCCGAAAAGCAGGATCCAACTGGCCTAAGCACGTGTGAACATCAGCATATATATTTCTGAATAACGCGCGGGAATAAAGAGGTTTTATGTGCAGTACTAATGTAAGAGTATGTACGTGCATGTGTGTGTACGTGCGTACATGGCGATATGTATACATGCATGTAGAAGTGGTTCTAAAGTAGTGATTCAAACAAATTAAAATCTGTAGGTACTAAATCTGGTGTTTATCTATACAGGTTATGGAATCCCCCTTCCACCTATCTTAACGATCTTGTATTGTCATGATAGAGTAGAGAGAATATTATGATCCTTTCTGTTTATGTAGTGCTCCACTTGCAAGATGAAATTTTTGGCAATAAATGTTTGCAGTGATAATCCTTCTATTTTTTATAATCATTTCACCCCAAGCAAGACAGGAATGCTACTGGTGCGCATGGGGTTACAGTGAGAGAAAAAACAATGTACAGCGGATGTTGAAGAAAGAATAAGAAATGGATAGGAATAAAGTAGATAGAAGATGACAATTGATATTGGAGATTGTAGCTAGCAGAGAAGCAAGCAAACAGAAGAGAGTTCCACAATCAGGAAGTGCGAGAAGATAAACTGTTATAATAGAAGATATAGTTACATTTAACTATTTTGACGGTAAACGGGTGGGACCTTGATGCTAATCTAGTAGCACGTGTAAATACGTGGTCGAGGGACCAGGGAAAAAAGCTTGTCAGAAAATACTTGCCATGAAAATACTTGTAGAAAAGATAGAGGGATGCCACACCACGTCGACGAGAAAGTGACTGAAGGTGGGCTGCCAAGTCAGGATCGATTATTTTGCAGATCCCTCTTTAGATTTTGTCGAGAACTTCAATATGAACAGCCGGAACACCGGAACAGTATTCAATGCACGGACGAATGGTAGATTTATAAATGTGTAAAATGGATTCTGATAAGAAAAATCACTTGACCCGACACAGTGACTTAACCTTCCTAGTTGTAGATGCAACTATGGATTCGATGTAGTCAGTCCATTTGAGGTCATTTGAAAGAGTGAGGCCAAGAAGGCACAGTGTGTTGTTCTATAGGAGACTAGCGCCATCCATTCTAATGGTAGGCAAGAAAGTTTCTTTATGGTGATTTACTTTGTCAGCCTTGTCAGATTTCATGTTCCAGTGGTTCGTAATAGACGACATCTTTCATATTTCACCAGACACAAAACGAGGATCAGTGATGGAGTCTTGGTATTGACACAAGTTTCTTATTTTGGGATAACCACTGTCTCTGTAGCTTTCTTTTGACATCCGAAAGCCATTTTTCATTATTTGTAAGAATGCGACGCAAAAATGAAATGTTAAAAGTGTGGCACCTCTCCGGCCGGTCGCTGTTGGTTTCGATCCAGTCAGCTGGTCGTAGATTGACTCTGTCACGGTTTTCTCCCTTGTTCCACGTTGTGTTGATTAATCACAAGGCAGTCACGTGAGTTTCCACTAGCTGTCTCTCTGCCTGAACTAAACCAAGCCGGGAAGTGTGCACACAATTAAGTAATAAAAGAAAGAATTATAACACCAAGGAAAATAAGTGGACCGACGGCTGAAAAGTGTTGCAAAATACATCTTTATATACGGATTATACACAATAGTCTCTTGGTCTAAACAGCATCAAATATGCCACCACCCGGAAAAATTAAGTGGAATATACACAATATGCTCTTCTGGAATCAGTTGAGTAATAAAAGAAAGAAATATAACATCAAATGAAATAAGTGGACCGACGTCTGAAGTGTTGTGAAATAATGTCTTTCTATACAGATTATACATAATAGTCTCTTGAATAATTTCCCATCCCTGATTCTATCAACTGATAGCGGAACGGACGTTTCTTAGGTAAATCGAATTATTCTCCTAAGCAATAACAAGGAATCTGGCAGGCCGCAGCTCGCTGCTTCGAATAGAAGTCTAAGTTCGTTTTATAAGTCTAGTCAACTTGTTGCTTGTTTTCCGGAATGTTATGGAAATTGCCGAAGTGCTGGGTTATTCTCTTTCAGTTAGCAATTTCATACTTGTCTGAAAATTCTCTTCTTGTCTGTCTCTTAACTCTGGTTGGTTGATTGGCGACAGGCTTCTCTACGGTCGGTACCTAACGGCATGGCAATTATCTCTCTGTCTCTTTACTTCTTCGGTTGGGAACTGTCTTTGGTCATTACGTTTCTGGACCGGGAAATCGAACTCTCTGCCACTCGAGCTGCAACTACTGAAAAATTCTGTCGATCTCTGCATCTCAAAACTTTGACTACAAAATCTCTTGTCCGCCTTTATCTCTGGTTGACCGGCAGGCTCTGCGGTTGGCGCCCAACAACATGACGCCTATCTTCGTCCTTACATTTTTGAGCCGGTAATTGGAACTGAACTTCAACTGCATTCCGGAACCTTCTTCACGCCAACTCCAGTCCAACTTCGGACTCTCCTCCGATCAAACTTGAGGCCAACATCGGACTCTCCTCCGATCCAACTCCAACTGATTTTGGTCCCTCGGGACCCTGTATTTATGCACATGTCATGGTGTTGGGCTGACGGTCGCTGGGTATCTAATACCCCGTCTCGGCAACCAATAAAATCCTGAGGTTAGCTGAGACTTGTTGTTGCCTTGTGGTTTAACCAATGGGATTAGTCTTCTTTCCATGACGTCAATTGTTAGTCGTCTCCCCCTTTCGGGGCTTATTCACAGGACCAATGGAAACTCTCTCGACCTTATGACGTCATCTCCCCATACCCCTTTTCTGGCCTGGACTTAACCGAATTTCCTTTCTCAAAAATCTTTCGTTCTCACGAAACAATTTCGGGTTGTTTTTTTTTCTTAAAACAATAGGTATTAACCTTTTTGAACTGTCTTCGCCCAAAACAAGTTGACAAGGCTCCATTGACATTGTTACCCAAATAATAATTTCTACAGACCTGTTTTTAGTATCCATTCTCTGAGTCACCTATATTTTCAAGTGACAAGAATGCCTTATCAGTTTTACCCTGATGTCAGTGAAAACACTTTTTCTCTAAGTATTTTGAGTTGGAATCAAAACATTCGTTATTTTTAATTCTTTCACGAGAGTCACGCCAGTCAGACATTCAGACCCAAAATGAAATTTCCCTTTCCTTTACCAAGAAACGATAACATATAAATTTATCTTTCCTTTATGTTTAGAATGACCGTCAGCTTTCTTTGGGGTGACTGAAACCGAGCTTGAAAACAAATCCATTTCTCTTTTCTTTCTCTTCTTTCCGGGTTTACAATAATAGAGAAATACCAGATGTTATTTTTCGTCCCTGCTTTCTTTTTAAAGATAAAGATTTTCCAGCTACAGTTAATAATTAGTTAATAAAATTAATCACCTTCGTTTTCCTTTGCTCAAATTCGGAGGATAAAGAAAATTTCTCTTAGTATGTTCTCTTATGATCTATAATAGTAATTTGAAGATTTTGATCATTAATTAATTAATAAAATTAATTATCACCGTTCCAAAATATTGTTATAAAAGGCCGTTGCTGACTATGGCGGACTTGATAGTAAATATTGGTGCCAAGAAGTGAAGGGGGACACCCACAACTACAATTCTATCATTTAAGTTTCATAATGAATAAAAAAAAGAAACTTTCAGAAATACATATGAATAAAAGGGGGAATTACAATTAAAATTTTTATAGCGAAAATATGTATTTCTTTGTAATTGCAGTTACATGTACTGTACATATTACTGACAGTTAATACTAAATGAAAACACAAAATGTTAAAATTGAAGTTTGTATTTATTTTTTTTTAAAAATTTGAGTAATTGTGTTCACTAGATGATTGTGCGAATCTGTCAATAATTGTTTCTACATCCAATTTATCTAACAATTCCTTTTCAAAAGATAACATGATTCCAAATTATCCCCAACCAACGAATTGCTTAACCTTTTCTTTATGGTCTTTATCTTTGAAAATGTCCTCTGACTTGAGTAACTGATAGTGTGCAGATTCCTTTTTAAAGTTCTTATTCCGTTTTATTACTAAAGCAGTTGCTTGTATTTGTTTCGTTATTGCATTTTATTTGATAAAGAAGGCCTACTTGCCATCGGGCCAGCTGACATCCTGGTTAGTCCAGTACTGGTTGCAGATGGTGGAAGTTCACGAGGAACGTAAATTCCCTCTTTGAAACTGTTCACAGTTAAACTCTGAAATGTACTATAAATGACAAACTGTCGAATAGATTATAAACGAATCCTAGATGCAGTTTTCTAGCATTCAGCATTGGTTCTGCTTTGATCGGTTGACCTATAACTCATAGCAGTGAAATATGTAAATATTTTCCAAATACCCTTATATATATATATATATATATATATATATATATATTTCTAACTAAATGGATTTTTGGTGGGTAGACTTTGCTTTAGTCACGGTTCCTTTACTCAAATGATATGTGACGTTGCTACTTGAAAGAAAAAAAATGAAAAATGTACAAGATTATAATCTTACTTCCTAAATTTGAGTATAAGATGCTGTTAACCAAAAGTTAGACTTTAGTTTTGTTTATTCAAAAAATAGTCTAAGAGGAGCTGAACCATCGTTTACAAAAATAAATGTTAGTAATAAATCCCACTGTGCATTTCTAAAGTTTCACATATTTCACATATACAACAACAAAGAAAAAATAAACTCTTAACACATTTAGTTCCAGGGGACCACTCTCTTCCAAGTCGGTACTTCTCATTTGATAGGGTTAATTCCTGGCATTAGAGGTCTCTTCAAATAGGAATTACTGAGAGGGCTGGACTATTTTTGTCCTCTGAACTTGTGGATGCATGGAACTCTCACTTGTACTCCCGCTTTGGGCTATATTTTGATCAAGTGGACATTCGGAGAAATCTCTATAACTCTGCATTTATTTGCTGTCATGTTTTAAATAACAAAGAGAGAAAGAACTAATACAGAATTTTATTTATATCCAATAAGTGAATAGTGGAATTCTAATCAGCTAGGACTAAACGCTGGGTCAATCTAAATTATATTTTAATTTCATACTATTCAACTAATTCTGCATTATAGATTTATAATGAATAAAGTAAGGATCAAAATATGAGTCTTAGGCTACGTGTTTGCGTTAGGGACACCTAGATTTCAGACAAAGAATGTTGGGAATTTAAAATTAATCGCATGAATTACTGTCAGGGTAAAGTCAAATTGTCACAACAAAGTACACGGCTCATCGACTGCCGTAAAGATGTGCATGTCTTGTAGACTCTGTATGAACGAACACATATATAATATAATTTCGCTGTAATATTGTATCTGCATAATAATTATGTTATAAGCCTCAATATTATTGTCTTTTCTTATTAGTTACTCATATCTTTATATGCAAAAAGTTGTTGAACGCTAAACAAGCAATGCGATTATTATTGAGAGTGTGTGTACATAGATGTCAATACATTTCAGCCAAAGGAGGTCAAAGAGTCCTTTGCATCACACCACACGACCATGAACACACAACAAACGAGATGATGTAACGGTTTATGAGCTTTCGAGCTGTCACCAATTTCTTTTATATGTAAGAAAATCAATAGTATCAGTTCCACAAAAAGTCAGAGAAACACACACACACACACACACACACACACACACACACACACACACACACACACACACATATATATATATACACACACAAATATGATTAAAAAGAATCGACAAGGTGTGTCTGTTTACTTTTTCTATTGTACATTCCAATTTTTGAATAAGGTGAAAAAATTAAACTGACAATCCATGTCAATTTTGAAAATTTGAGATTAATACTTACTGCCTAATATATATATATGAATACTTATATATATATATATATATATATATATATGTATTGTTACGTGTTAAGCGTAACAAAAGAGAAAATAAAAATGATTGACCAAAACTCAGAGTTAAAATACAGACAAATATTTAATTCACAAAACATTAAATAAAAATATTTACAAATATACAGTTTTGCATTCAAATAGAAAACGTATAGTTTACTACTGGCAGGTGAAGTGTTACGAGAAGAGAAGGGGAGGAGGGAAGGTGTCAAATATCTTTACCCAGTTAAGTTTGCATGGAAGTTAAGTGCTATACTTTTTGGAAATCCTTAAATGCGTATATAAAGACTAATTATTGGCTTGGTCAATGAAAGAGGCAAAAGTATGTAGTTACCCAGATAGTTCCATGAGGTTCTCTTTCCGGTTTTACTTGTTCGGACATTTCTGTGAGATTCTTTCGGCTGGATATAAATCCTTGAATCATAACCGGAGTTGATATGACAGCAAATCCTTTTAACAACTCTTTCAAGTTTTAGTTTGTCGTCGACTTTACTCAGAGAGATTCTTTCAGCTGGATATAAATCCTTGAATCGAAACCGGAGCTGATGAAGTCAGCACATCCTTTTATCAACTGTTTTAAGTTTTAGTTTTTGTCGTCGACTTAGATTCTTTCGACTGGATATACATCCTTCAATCAAAACCGGAGCTGATGAGGTCAACCCATCCTGCTATCAACTAACGCCTCACTGCTCAAAACCTATTTTTATAGGGGCTTGCATACTTCTAGAACATTTCGAACTCTCTAGATTCTACTGGAACACTCTACAATCTTCCAAAACGTTTTATTCCAAATTTCCTTATTTTTACGACTACTTCATGAATTAGAACTTTCTTGGAATAACACTTAGGACTCAATAGAATCCACTGCTATAACTTTTTATACATTATTGATATTATTTTTATATATAAATGCATCCTCGTAACAATATGATAGAATAAAGTAACGAACTAAGTAGGAAACGTATCTACATTTTCAACTATTTAATCGGAAATTCCTTTTACTTTACACTTATACATTTATATTACCTAACGTCACCGACCAACAAACACAAATATTAATACACTTTACCTTCCAAAATATTTCTCATACATATATTTAAAAATTGTCCATCGTAAACTGACAAGCATTACTATAAATACATACATATACAAAATATTCCACGCACATGAATCTGAATATAATTACTTATTGCTTTCATAAATGTGACACATATATGACCAATAAAAATCAACCCGAACATACTAATTTACTGCCTCTTAGTAATTTATTTTTTATTTTGACCTTGATCTATGAAAAAGCTTTAATAAAAGTGAAACATGTTATATTGAGATACCTTTCCGACTTTGTTCTTTTCTTTATTCTGTCATTTGTCGGATTTCGATCCGTATATTCAACTTAAATATTTGTGTAAATTTGTGTGTGTAGTGGGGGAGATTCTCCTGTCTAGAACGAAGTATAAAGGTTCAGTAAATTCTAAGTTTTTACAGAACAACCTACAAACTTAGTCAATTATTTAAAATGGTCATTTGTCTGTTCCCTGCAATGTATACTCTCTCCCTGTCATAGCACCATGTGCTGTGCTGGTGGACTGTGTGCCAAATGTCAGAGGATGCTTCAATCGCGTTTTTTTTATTATTATTATCATTTTGGAATAGATGTTTTCCATCTTTTAGCTGCATAATTGCCGGACTCATCTGTCCCTTGTCAAACCTTTTCATGCTGGTTTGCATTCAGAATGTTCCTTCTCCTAGAGTGCTTGCCAACAAATGCTATAGGGCCCAATCTGTCCTCGTATAACACATCCTAGCAGCCACTCATTTAGGTATTGACTAGGCTTCCCTTCGGTGATCGGACGAGAACCGGTGTTTCAACGTGTTATGGCTGTAAACTTTAATATAGTATATGACAAAACAGAAAATGTTAAAATTATTGTGACGCGTTTCGCTTAATTACGAACTTCTTCAAGCCATTGAAAACTTTTTTTTGGAAAAAACAGACCATGACACGCTCCATACAGAATGGGATCAACGCTACAGCGCTGGCTAATACATGAAGAATCTAAATATCTTGGAGATAAATAACTACAAATATGGCTGTGTACTACTTTTGTCATTATCCAGCATTTTATTTGATATCTGCGAAAAATCAATCATGATTAATATTAATTTTCATTATCTATAAATAGTTTACATTAATTTTCTATTATTTTTGTTAATATTAATGATAATTGACTATAGCCAGATAGTGTAATTTCTATACATTTGCGTCGTAAGGTTAATTTTTGATGAGTGTTGCATTTTAAAAAAATCTGTGACTTTAGTTATCGTGATGAATAACTAATGCCTTTGATTCATTATTTTTCAAGATATCTCTTTAGAAATCATCTAATTACTTATGGATCTTTCTATATTTTTCAACAATGTATACCAAGGAAAATTTTATTTGCAATTTCGTAGATGTTATCCCCAGTTTTTGATTTTATTGCCATTATGTTACTGTTTACTCTATCTATGAATGCTGTGGTCATCGTGATGTATTTGGCATTCTTATTGTTTATGTGACACCTCACGGCCGGTCGCTGTTGGTTTCGATCCAGCCAGCTGGTCGTAGATTGACTCTGTCACGGTTTTCTTCCCTGTCCCACGTTGTGTTGATTAATCACAAGGCAGTCACATGAGTTTTTCACTAGCTGTCTCTCTGCCGAACTAAACCAAGCCGGGAAGTGTGCACACAATTGAGTAATAAAAGAAAGAAATGTAACATCAAAGGAAATAAGTGGACCGACGTCTGAAGTGTTGTGAAATAACGTCTTTATATACGGATTATACTCAATAGTCTCTTGGTCTAAACAGCACCAAATATGCCACCACCCGGCAAATTAAGTGGAATATACACAATATGCTATTCTGGGATAATTTCCCATCCCTGCTCCTATCAACTGGTAGCGGAACGGACGTTTCTTAGGTAAATCGAACTATTCTCCTAAGCAATAACAAGGAATCTGGCTGGCCGCAGCTCACTGCTTCGAACAGAAGCCTAAGTTCGTTTTGTAAGTCTAGTCAACTTGTTGCTTGTTTTCCGGAATGTTACGGAAATTGCCGAAGTGCTGGGTTATTTTCTTTCAGTTAGCAATTTCAGACTGGTCTGTCTCTTAACGCTGGTTGGTTGATTGGCGACAGGCTTCTCTACGGTCGGCACCCAACGGCATGGCAATCATCTCTCTGTCCGTTACTTCTTCGGTTGGGAACTGTCTTTCTTTCTGTCGTTTCTGGACCGGGAAATCGAACTCTCTGCCACTCGAGCTGCAACTAATCATTTTGTCTGTAAATTCTCTTCTGTCTTTAACTCTGGTTAACCGGCATCAAGCCTCTTCTGTCGCTCTCTGCAACTCAAGACTTTGACTGTAAAATCTCTTGTCTGTCTTTATCTCTGGTTGGCCGGTATCAGGCCTTCTTCTGTCGATCTCTTTCATTCCGACTTTGACTTCTCTGTCGCTCTCTGCAACTCAAAACTTTTACTGTAAAATCTCTTGTCTGTCTTTATTTCTGGTTGGCCGGCAGGCTCTGCGGTTGGCGCCTAACAACATGGCGCCTATCTTTGTCGTTACATTTTTAAGCCGGCTACTGGAACTGGAACTGAAACTGAACTGCCTCGATCCGCCGCTGGGTCCCAAGTCCGGTCCAACTTCGGACTCTCTTCCGATCCAACTGATTTTGGTTCCTCGGGACCCTGTATTTATGCCCATGCCATGGTGTGGGGCCGACGGTCGCTGGGTGTCTAATCCCTCGTCCCGGCAACCAATAAAATCCTGAGGTTAGCTGCTTCTCGTTGTTGCCTGTGGTTTAACCAATGGGATTAGTCTTTCCATGGCGTCAATTGTTAGTCGTCTCCCCCTTTCGGGGCTTGGCCACCGGACCAATGGAATCTCTCTCGATCTTATGACGTCATCTCCCCATACCCCTTTTCTGGGCCTGGACTTAACCGAATTTACTTTCTCAAAAATCTTTCGTTCTCACGAAACAATTTCGGGGATTTTTTTTTCTTAAAACAATAGGTATTAACCTTTTTGAACTGTCTTCGCCCAAAACAAGTTGACAAGGCTCCATTGACATTGTTACCCAAATAATAATTTCTACAGACCTGTTTTTAATATCCATTCTCTGAGTCACCTATATTTTCAAGTGACAAGAATACCTTATCAGTTTTACCTTGATGTCAGTGAAAATACTTTTTCTCTGAATTACTTGACTCAGAATCAAAACATTCGTTATCTTTCACGAGAGTCATGCCAGTCAGACATTCGGACCCAAAATGAAATTTCCCTTTCCTTTGCCAAGAAACAATAACAAATAAATTTATCTTTCATTTATGTTCAGAATGACCGTCAGCTTTCTTTGGGGTGATTGAAACCGATATCTATTTTTTCTGTGGCTTGAGAACAAATCCATTTCTCTTTTCTTTCTCTTCTTTCTGGGTTCACAATAATAGAGAAATACCAGATGTTATTTTTCGTCCCTGCTTTCTTTTTAAAGATAAAGATTTTCCAGCTACAGTTAATAATTAGTTAATAAAATTAATCACAGAAAGATGCACATATGGATTAGAGCGGTGTAGATAATATCAGTGAAAATTTACTGGTATATCAGCAGGATAGGGTTGACAAAAGTGTCGGTGCTACTATAGTGTGAGGTTCACCTCCCGTTTCGACTATAGAGTGAGGTCTACCGCAGCATCGAACTATAATATAATATTGTATGTGTATCCATATTTAAACCTTATATTAATATCTATATGCTATTTATATTTATATTAAAGGTAGAGAGGTAAAGATAAATGAGCTATCAAATACAAATACACATATTTATTTTAGCGATAAACATTTCCTATATCTCCTAGGAATGGCAGGAATAGATTTCTGGAATTTTTTCTCATCTTCCAGAAAAAAATGATCAAGATGTGACTGGAATAGTTGACTATCAACACCTCGTATCTTCTTGAGAATCATAATTTTAGCTTCCAACCACTATCGCTCAAATCTGAAACAAATCCATGTTAGGCTTCATCTGACCTGATGGCCACGTGAGGAGAGGGGCACGGTAGACCTTCACGTTGCACGTGGGTAGACGATATATTGAGGTAGACATCAAAGTTTCATCCATCCATGTGTTGGCTGAAGAGACCTGCTAGTTTTAATAGTTTAAAGGGAATATGCAATAAAGGTTAAAGATAACTTAAGTTCACTTCTTCGCTTTATTACAGCAGCAGCGGACACTTTCCTCCCTCTGGCTATCTATCTCTCTCCGTAGTCAACTCTATCCAACTGCCTCGACTCGCTCCGACCCACCTCGACTAAACTCAGCTCCACTCAGTATTTGTCTATATTTTTGAGATGAGGTAGTATTTACACTATTTACATTATTCAGACTATTGTCCTCATCTTCATTGCCATTTTTACGACGTTTCGGCCGTTGTACGCTCCAGCCTTCTGCAGGTGCTAGGAATTTCGAACCGAACCCTTTATTACGATAAATGGCGTATATAATTCTCATTACTTGTGCGAAGCCACTTCTAGTAGTCATGAGTTGTCACTCGACTCTCTAAGTTATTTGTTCATCACTGCTGTAGCATGGGATTGAACTCACAACTCTTTGGGACAAGTCACCAGAACTAACCAACGCCTATACCCACTAGGCCATGTGTCCTTGAGAATCTAGAGATATTAAAAAAGAATTCCCAATTTCGATACTGTATGTCATTGGGTTCATTACACCTACCTGTAGATCAATAATAGGCTCCATTTTAAAATCTATCAATTTCTATACTTTTTAAATATTGAGGAACCATTTTGTGATTGTTTTACTTTTCTTTTTTAAATAGTAAAATGAGTCATTGTTAATAAGTATGTTTATGTATTAAATGCCAAAACTGCTGTCTTTGAACATATGAAAAACTTTTTTTTTTTTTTGCTAAATGTCATAAGAGTCACTGTTCATTTTACATGCTAAATAGCAAACAAACAAGTATTTTATAATAACGTTCCTTTATTTGTATTTTTCGATTTTATTCTGAATGTTTATCCCTGAAAACGTGTTTAAAATAAGTGTTAATTTGCATATGTCTTTGTACAACTTAATTTCTCACAATAAAAAAAATTCCAAAAAATGAAACACGATTTTCACTTTTTCTCCATCGTTGTTCATTCAAATCTAAATCAGGGAGAATTTTTTAAATCATTTTCATCCTAAGCAAGGTAATAAAGCCAGTAAGGTGCAAGGCCTTACTGAGTGTTAGAGAATATGAGAAAAAGAAAAGTATCATTAACAATAAAAGAATAGGAATTAGGGGGGAAAAAAAAACAGGTAACAATTGACATTGTATTCAAACCGTTGACGATCAAACTAACGATCAACTCGTGTCAAACTAAGCACCAAGAGGTTAAAGTGTTATTAAATGATTTGAGAAAATAATTTACAATCTTACTTTATGTTGTAGAGCAGCTAGTACCCCTCTGGTGCTCTCAAAAATGGAATGGTCTATAAACCAAGGTGGCTATAAAAATAAAGACTAATAGCAGTCTGAGATTCGGAGTGTCATTGACATTATGAGGATATCGACTACGTGCGTCAGTCGTTCACTTTGTCGGATTCTTTGATTTTGGCTGAGAGGAACAAAGATAAGGCTCTGCTGAATGATAGAGTCTTGTCTGGGAAAAGGACTTGGCGTTCCTACTTAAATGAACTTGTGTTGCATCTACCTCAGGCATCTGCTCATATGGGGAGGTGGTTCATACCTTCGGTGTGTCATTGCCATTCTGAGGGGATCGACTGCGTGCGTCAGTAGCTCACTTTGTCTGACTCTCTGTCTTCGGGCGGAGAGGAACTCAGACGATGCTCCACCGAAAGGTAGAACTTCGTTTGGGAAAAAGCAGATATTAATTTTTCTTTGAGTTTACGGGCTCGGTGTCCTACTTAAATGGCCTTGTGCCGCACCTACCTCGGTCATCCGCCCATGTGGGGAAAAGTGGTGGATAACTTTAGAGTGTCATTGACGGTTAGTATCAAACTCCACGACTCTCTACGACTCTAATGACTTAACCGCTTCTCTCTTCTACTATTTGTTGTTGTCTTCTGCTGTTTGTCTTATTTGTATTAATATCCCTTAGCACGGATATTGTGCTGTCGATACTCAGCACACATCTTCTGGGTATCGTCCCGCCATCTCGGTGATATAATAGATTGGTGACGAAGATTATTCAATATTTATTACAATAGTGGCGGACAAAGATTTTTTCGACTGGTGAAACCAGTACGTTGAAAACAAAAAAACAAAAAACAAAACAAAAAACAAAAAAACAAAAACAAAAAGAAACAAAAAAAAACCTACGCTGGAATAGACTGACGACGACAATATCAACAATCAAAATCTATATACAATAGATTTGGCTACGTAGATTTTGGACAGCAGTTCTGCCCCAAAACATTTGTACAGATTTACTGACGAATATTTGACGACAATATAAAAATAATCAGGAACAACAGCAAATTTAAAAATGGAGAACTTCCAGAAATACTTTCTTGAAATTTTTTAAATAACACGAATTAGCACAAAAACAGCAAGAAATGCAACTTGCTATATTGTTGGAAATTTCCTCAAAAAGAGAAACAAGCAAAGATAAACCAGATACATTTTCGCAGGATACTCTCGACTAGAATTTTTACATATAACCTTGAAGAAGAGGTTACATTTGATGCTTTTTATCGTGGGTTTGAGGAGATATTTTTTAAAGACTGCTCGAACTGGACAGACGATAAGAAAATTCGTTCACCATTAAGTAAGTTTGCTGATTCGGAATACGAAAAATACAGAAACTATATAATGACTATGCAACATTCGCACGTATGGTGAATAAGAAGTGTGAAAAGTTCTGACTGAATGAATTAAGCGCAGATATGTTTAAGTGTTTAATTTTTGTACAAGTATTAACCTCATCAAACGAAACAGACGTACGTGCGAGACTCTTAACAAAGTTGGAACAAGACCAGAAAATAACTTTACAAAAATTGGCTGAGGAATATCAGAGATTTGTAAACTTTTAAAAAAATACCGCAGATATTGAATAACGGGACATATCATATATTAGAAAAGTAAAACCTCAAAGTAGGAAAATTAAGATAAATCCATGCTACGGTTGTGGTCAGTTACATCTATACAAGGATTGTCCATTGAAAGATAAAAAAAAATACTTCAATTGTGATTATAAGGGTCATAAAAGTTCTTGTAAAAAGAAAAGTCAAAAGAAAACCAAAAAATATGGTTCGTTATACCATAGGTAAAAAAAAAGTCGCAGGACAAAGAAAATTCCATAAACGCCCGATTGAATTACACGAAAGTATAAATGCAAATTGATACAGGGACAGACCTGACAATCATTTATGCGGATACATGGAATAAAATTGGTAGACCTGAATTATGCAGATCTAAAAAAAACTGCCAAAGGCATATCAGGCAAAAACCTTGAATTTATTTGGTAAAATTTATTTAAACGTTGTTTTTGCGGGAAAAGAGAAAAAATTAATAGCTCATGTCATGCAGCAAACGCAGAATCTATTCGGTACTGATTGGATGGAAGAGTTTTATTTATTCAATATTCCTATTAAAAGATTTTGGAAAAATGTTGTTGGATCATTTAATTACACAGAAAATTTGAAACGAGATTTCTCGATATTTTTTCTGAAGGCGTAGGATTTTGTTCTAAGGTTAAATCAAAACTTGAGTTAAAAGAAAAGGTAACTCCAGTGTTTCAACCTAAGCGACTGGTACCATTCATCGTACTAGAAGACATAGACAAAGAGTTGGAATGTCTAGAAAAAGTAGGCGTTATAGAAAACAACAAATTGTAATGGAGGTGTCCAACATTAATACGCGAGGAAAAAAAATCAGTCTGTGCCGACTATTCCACAGGATTAAATCAGTACCTGAAACAGCATAATTATCCTTTAGCATAAGATATATTTGCAAAGTTGAATGGAGGAAAAATAGTTTCTAGGTTAGACTTGTCAGAAGCATACTTACAAATTCCGATGGACGAGGAGTGTACAAAAATATTAATTATAAATACTCACAAGGGACTGTTTAAGTTTAACAGATTACTGTTCGGAGTAAAAGTAGCACCTGCAATTTTTCAACAAGCAATGGACACAATGCTAAGTGGTTTGAATTACGCTATGGCATATCTTGACGGTGTGTAATTAAAAGCATAGATGTAATGAACATGCCAAGCACGTGAACGAGGTGTTTAAAAAGATAAAAAATTACCGTTTTAAGCTCAATATAGACAAGTGTCAGTTCTTTCTACCAAAAATTAATAATATAGGTTACATTATTGATGACAAAGGTAGAAGGCCGAATCCTACAGAAAAAGTGCTGTAAAAAACACGCCAGCACTTACAAATACTGCATTCCTTACAAGCATTCTTAGGATTAGCGAACTACTATAGTAACTACATATCTAAAGAGCACCTTTTAATAAATTGATGAAAAAAAGATGAAAAATGAATAAGGTCTGAAGAATGCGAGAAATCATTTCAGAAATTGAACACGGCTCAAATTACGGATCTATCATTAACGCATTATGACCCAGTCAAGGAAATACATGTAGCAAGTGACGCTAGTAACTTTGAATTATGGACCATATTACTCCATAAACAAAATGATGGAAAACTAAAAGCTGTTTATCACGTCTCAAGGACTCTTCTGCCAGCGAAACAAAAATACTCCCAAATCGAAAAAGAAGGTTTAGAAATAGTTTTTGTTGTAAAAAAAAGTTTCACAAGTATATCTAAGGCAGACAGTTTGTTTTTCAAACGGATCACTGTCTGCTGGTGAAAACTTTTGGTTTTAAGAAAGGTATTCCAACGCACACTGCAAACAGACTGCAAATATGGGCGACTATCTTACTTAACTATTCCTTAAAATGGAGTATTTACCTTCAAAAATAGCGCATGCAGACGGATTATCGAGATTGATTCAGAGAATTACCGAACCACTGGAAGAAACAGTAATAGCTTCATTGGTTTGTGAGTCAGAAATAAAAAAAACGTTATGTACACAGTGAGAGAGTTGCCTTTCACAATTGATGAGAATAGAACTAAAGCGAAGTTTGACTAGTTCATAACTCACAAAAAAGAAAGAGTTATTGGGGAAAAAAAAGGAAAATAAGGAAAACACCTTTTCAATTTGTTAAGACATACTATTGTACGGTGAACGGGTAGTCATTCCGGCAGTATTAACAAAAAGAATACTACGAAGTTTCCATACGGGAACACCCGGGCATTTCACGTATAAAAGCGCTTATACGAAGTTTCGTGTATTGGAACAGAATGGATAAAGACGTTAAAAACTTGATCAAAAATTGAAAGAATTACCAGTTAACGGCAAAATCTCCACCCATAAAGTTTAATTTATGGTCAAATACCAACAATCCTTGGTCTAGGCTACACATAGATTATGCAGGGTTGATAAGGGATATATAATACTTTGTTGTGGTGGATAGCTTTTCAAAATGGACAGAAGTATTCAGATGAAAATCACCGACAACAAAAATCACAATAGAATTTTTAAACGAATTGTTTGCAAAAGTTGATGTACCGTATACGATCGTAACGGACAACGGGACGCAATTTTCATCAAAAGAATTCGCAAATTTTTGCAAAATGCATACAGTAACTCATTTGACATCCGAGTTCTACCATCCGAGATTTAATGGGTTGATAGAACAATTTATAGACGTTTTTAAAAGGGCAATAAAAAGGCAGAAGGAATAGAAACAACAAATAAAGAGCTACAGAATTTCTTATCTGTCTACCGTATCACACAAAACGCTAATGCAGGAATGTCTCCTGCAGAGTTAATGTTTGCAAGAAAGAGCAAATCAGTTTTCAATAAACTTAAACCAAATAAAGAAAAAATAATTATGAGTGGCAGAACTAAGTGCGACAGCAAACGCTTCTACCCTGGTGACAGAGTTTATTTTAAAAGTTACAAAGTTTATTTTAAAAGTTACAAAGTCATGGGAAGAAGGCGTTATAGACAAGCGAATTGGCCACATGATGTACCTTATAAAACATCATAGATGGATTATAAGGAAGCACGTAAACCAAATAAAAAGAATGTACATTACTGAACAGCATAGGGAAGAACCCATGGAAGCAATATACGACATGTTCGAGGTTTGTTTCAGAGGTACAACAAAGACACTTAGGAAAGCGAATGAGGAGAGCTACGGGAACGATCGAGAGCGATCCAAAAAGAAGAAAATATCTCGTCCATGGGACAAAACATTGAAGGGGAAGGTGTTGTAGAGCAGTTAACACCCCTCTGCCTCTGGCGCTCTCAAAAATGGAATGGCCTGTGGACCGAGGTAGCTCTAGAATAAAGACTAATAGCAGTTTGGGATTTAGAGTGTCACTGACGATTAGTATCGGACTGTGCCCTTTGCGACTCTAACAACATTAACTCTCGTCTCTTCTGCTATTTGTTGTTTTGTATTATAGTGCTTGTTTTACTTGTATTGATATCCCTTAGCGCGGATATTGTGTTGTAAATACTCAGCACACATCTTCTGGCTATTCTCCTGCCACCTTAGCAATACAACACTTTATGGATAATAATAGAAATGTCATTGGTATGAGGTTTAAAGTTTTTTTAAAATAATTTTCAACAAAGACACTAATATGCTGGGGTTTACTGAGTGTGAAAGAATATAAGAAAAACATTATTATGGAGTGAGAACAATGAAAGAATAGAAATTAAGAAGACAAAACGACATTGCATTTAAATTTGTGAAGCTTAAACTTGACCGGAAAGCAAGAAGACGGAAGAGCGTTCCACAAGCGAGAAGTGCGAGAAAAGATTATTAAAAAAAAACTATTAGCATAGAAATTACTGCTACATGGAGCCATTTCAACTGTAAAATGATGAAACCTTGCTGTCAATCTTAAATTCATAAAATCTAGGTACCTCAGAGGAAACTTCATCAGAACAATTACCATTAAAGTATTTATAGAAAAAGTACGAGGAAGTTACATTACAGCGATGGAAAAGAGTCTGAAGCTGAGATGCAAGGTCAGGACCAGTGACATTGCAGATTCTTCTATGGATATTATCAAGTATATATAAATATATAGCAGGGGCACCAGACCATATGTGGCAGCAAGATTCAAAGAAAGGATGAATAGTATATTTATATTTATGCAAGATTCTGGCGATAAAATTGGGAAATTGTCTAACACGACACAGTGAATCATATTTCCTTTCTCCTTCATGTCAGCGGAAAACGTAAGTCCGAGAAGGTGCTAAGAGTCGCTTTCCTAGAGGTTAGCATCAGTCATACTGTCATCAGTATAATTACTGCAGGGTTTAGAGAAATGCAAATGAAATATTGTAGCATTTGAATAGAACCACTAATGTTAAATAAGAACTTTCTGATTACACTGAGCACCTCAGAGTGAAGTAATACTTACCTGGTTTAGCATGATTACTGAATAATGAGTCCAGTCCTCAATGGTTGCTCTGTAATTGTGGTCTTATGCCAAAACTAAACTAAGTTTAATAAATAAATCGACTGGTGAACTTCTCTCTCATGGTTCAATTCTTGTTCATTTACAATGTGAACAAAACTGGAAAAGTCCGAGTGTACGTTAAAAAAAGTAACAAAAAAAAATATTGTTCGGGGAGAAATGTCACGAATACGGCCGTTTAGAGAGATTATCTTCGTGAGAAAGACAAGTCTTTTGATTCCGATATACAAAGTTTTTTATTCATGAATTTACCTGGAGGTAATTGGTGATACGTAGTGACCAGTAGCGATTGTGGAACTCTGAAACCATTTAGGGGCCGGGATTTTTCTGAGGAGGAGGGGGTCAAACTCAAGTAGCGTCTTCATTTTCATACTGCGCCACTATCGTATACACATCTTGGGAATGAGCTTGAGTAGAAGTATGTTATTTCACTAAATTAAACGAAATAATTTTTCATTGATAGTAGTGGAGTTCTAATCTGTTCTTGTCCTCTTGTCCACTCTCAAGCCGTTGGAAAACAACAGAGGTTAATTTCAAAACAAAATCAAAGAGTTAATACTAACGTCAATAATAGCAGAACAGGGTGATTTGTCTGCTCTGATTTTTTCCTCTACAAAACTTTTTTGAAGCACGAAAAATAAATGCGAGAAAAAAAAATAAATGCGAAAATAAAATAATGCAACGAAACCAATCAAAATGTTGTGGGCACCACAGCTAAAAATTTAATCTGTTTTCGGCAAAGTCCAACCAAACATAAAAGAAGCTACTTTGACATAAGGAAATAAGTTAAATAATATAATTTCTCTATGATCCTGAAACAAAACATCAAATTGGGCAGCTGGATTGACACAAACCCAAGTTAACATACAATGCTATATTGCTTCGATTTTACTTATTTCTCTAGATTTCAACAAAAGTTAATGCAAATTATTTTACAAAAATATTCAAAGATATTTACTTCTTAAAGAGCAGGATCAATTTACGCTACTGCTAGCTGAAAAATGTAAGCTTGATCGAATGGTTGGACTCGGAGTATAGTCGATAATTGGCAGATAAATAATTCATTCACTAAGCCGACTAGGAATGCGCGTTGACAAGCTCATACTTGGGAATGATGTTTGATGATTTTTGGGATTGACATTTTATTGCTCTCTTCTGACTGATCGATTCACTATAGGTTGCGAAATATTTTTTCTAATATTAGGAGTAATCCGAGAAATAATTGGAGAAATACAAAGTTTAAGATAATTTATTTGAAAGAAAACAGTAATTAAAAAGATTGAGGAAAAGTAACGGATACATTACGTTGGTAGTCACTCTATGCAACACAGGAGAATTTTTGGCATTGGGAATTCATATGTTTTTGAATTACCCCATCTTTTCCGTGTGTGTTTTTTTTTCCATCGTCGAAATCCAGTCTTAGTAAATGCGTCATCTGCATTGCCATATGTTGGTGGTGCAAAGTGCCTACACGCTAAAAAGAACATCGCAGCACGTTCTTGGGAATATTCGACACATTGCTATTTGTCGAACCAAGTATTTATAAATGACCGTGCACAGCTCTTTCATTGACCATTACTTTCACTCTTTTCTTAAAAAATTTACATTTTATTTCATATATTCGAATGTCTGTAAACCTGTGAGATTTTATCTCATATCTGTCAATGTCTATCACGAAAACTGAATATTTTGACTAAAAACAAGCAAATTCTTAGACAGGTCCTCTTTTTCACACTTAGAACTTAGTGGAAATAGCAAGAAATATTAATAAGCGCAAAATTATAACACACCAGATAACCCCTGCTTAAACTTTTCAATGGAAAAACATTTATTTACAGTTTGCAGTTACGAAAAAAAGTTACAAACAAAATTTACACAAATATTTGTTGAGCGCTTATTAAGGCATGATAACAATTTATGATAAAAAGTCACCAGCGAAAAATGGGGGTAAAAATTACAACTCTGGAAAAGACAAGGATTTTTAAAAATGATGAAAAGGGAAAACAATAAGGCAGTAAAAACAAACAAAAGTAAGGTGCAAAAAAAAAAAAAAAAAAAAAAAGAAAAAGAAAAAATCTACTTGCGAATTGTCATTCGGGCGTCTTTAGGACACAATACTTTCTTTTATGTCCGTTTTTACACACTTCGTTCTTGGTAAAATCTTTTGGAAATCTTTTCGTTTTAGGGTGTTCAACCTCAGGAGAATTTTCGCTCGAACTTCAACTTTCTTTCGTTTCTCTGTGGCTGGTTGATAAGAGAGCCTTCTTGACGTTCTCTTGATATCAATGTCTTATTTGATTGCTGACCTACCTTCTCTTTTGCTGTCAAAAGGTTCTTCGTATCTACAGACCTGAGCTTCATTTATTCAAAAAATTAGGCTTACCTCAGCCTCACTATTCATGATGTTTTAAGAGTTTGAGAGCATGTCGCTCATTGGTCAGTTTATACGAAAAAATAATTTCCATAAGCTGGAAATAGATCCTTCAAATTTTGACGGGTTTTAACCGCTGCTGAACTGAAAAGATATATATTTGTGATAAATTTCACACAAACCTTACATAAAAATACACTTCTCTCAAAAGAACGTGCATTAAAAAAACAAAAAACAAAAAAAAAACAAAAAAAACAATTAAGACGCTTATACATTTAAACAAGGCTAACATTTTAAAATAGCAAAATTAATTTGTCTATAGACTTACAATATAAATAAAATTCTTATTTTGTTACTAAAAGAAAGAAATTGATGTTTATGAACTGTTTTCTAAAAGAAAACAATAATTTACAAGGACTGTAAGAAGAACTGTTACTCTGCCTAGAGAATTGAGGTTCACAAGGGAAATTTTATGTAAGGACTCGTTTATATTTTGTACAGTTTAATTTTAGAATTGTAAAAATATTTTTTATTTTAATAATTCTTTTCTTTTCAAATTTCACTGACTAAGAATTTTGTCTTTTTTTGCCATCACTTCAAAAAAAGTCACTTTAGGAAAGATACAATTATTTGAACCCCACTTTTTTGGTTTTCAACGATTATTTTAATTTCGACCCTAACAAGAAAAGTAGCATCAATGTTTTCTTTCTTTTCTTTTTTTTTTAATTTTTGAGTTTGTTCTGAAAGTCTTTACATTCTTATTATCAAATTCAAACCTGTTTTGTTTTTGGACGTCTTCACACTTTTTTTCCCTAAAACAGGAAAATCATTTTTTATTTAGTGCATGTATCAAGCAGGTAAAGAAATTTAAATACGTGGGAAATGTTTTCACAGAGGACGAAACGTGCGACACTGATACCCGAAGTAATAGCCAAGGACGCATTCCAAAAGCTGAGTAGAGTACTGAGAGACAGGAAATTTTGTTGGAAATAAAGAAAAGAGTACTGGATATCTCGGATAAGTGTCGTCCTATATGGCAGCGAATGCTGGACAAACTCGTCAAAGATGAAGGAAAGACTTGAAACAACAGAAATGTGGTTCTACAGAAGGATGCTGAGGATATCATGGACAGAGTATGTGAGCAACGACGAGATTTTGGAGAGAAAGGGAAACTTATACTTAACATCAAGAAGAGACAGCTTAAGTTTCTGGGACACATAATGAAGAAGGAGAACTTCGAGAATCTGATACAAGTCGGTTAGAGAAAAAGAGAGACAGGGAAAAACAGCATGTGACATACTTGATGGGCTTAAGCAAATAGCTGGAAGAGCAGAGTTTGGAAGAAATACCAAGACAAAAGATATTAAGAGCTACAAGGAACAGGAAGATGTGGAGGGCCATGAGCATCTACGTCCCGAATTAGTAATTATTTAATAAATGTTCACCACCCGCCAGCCCAGATGTGCCTTGTTCTATAACCAAGACATGTTTTTGATATTGAGGAAGGCTCATTGATTTTCTTATAAAATAATTCTAAAACCTTTATGTTCACTTTTAGAGTAATTTCTGTTTGCTTGTAATTAAGTAAGAGAAACGATTGTAAAGAAAAAAAAAATTTTGTCCTTAGCGAATGAAAGGCGATATTCTTCCAGAGAATAAACAACCACATGAATTAAGTCCAACTATTGTCGTGTAATGGATATCGCCGAGTGCCTAGTTCGAATTCCAGTCGAATTCCAATACGTTTCATTTGCACGCAAATACCTTTGGCAATTGGCAAAAGTATTAATTCATTTCTTCTTCCTCCAGCTATGGGTTGAATAGCAAAACAGATTAGGCTCTATACTCTTGGTTGGCAACCAGTCTACCACAGAAAGTAATAGTAACTGCTTCTTAATAGCAATAATGGATCGAAAGAGACATGATCGCCCAAGTGTGTATCACGTATGGCAATTAACTAACTGAATGATGTTGCAGGTATTTTCTTGTCATTTTTGTATGAAGGTAGTTCGACAATAAATCTTAACAACAGATGTTACATTCAGAATATATATATTTTAAAAAATGACCTTAGTAGTGGTCAATACTTGAAGGAAATATTTTCTTGAGATACCTTTTTTGTGTATATGGAAGATAAAATGGTTAAGAAGGCAAGCACTTAAGCTTCTATACTTTAACGCACATTAATCATTGGACGGAATGTGACTTCTTGAAAAATATTGTCAGTAAAATAAATAAAGATAAAGAAAAACTATTACTTAATGATGGAACATATAATGAACTAAGTGTCACTTGAGATTGTAGTGGGTGTCGCTATGTTTGCAAAATGGCCTTGTGTAATTAAAAAAAATGGACTAAAGATAAAACTGTCTTGTTTGTATAAATAAGTATAAATTTATTTATCGAGAAGAGTGACTTCAATTTTTGTTGTTTTGAAGGAGCACATATGTTGGAAAGTCCTGTGTAAAGTTTTTCATGTGAATGTGTATTTTTAAAATGTTAATCTTGTTTCTTTTGTGAAGAAAAAAAAATTGTGTCAATGATGTATATGAGGTCTTCGTTTGTTTTTCTTTTGTGAAGAAAGGACATATCTAATGTCGCTGGTAAAAGTTCTTAATGAGTGTGAAACGAAAGCATTCCTCATGCTTTTTTTAAAAAAAAAATTTTTTTATTTGTAATCAGTACGTGAAAAAGAAAAAAGTGAAATAAAGAACGCAGCAGAAAGAGAAAGTGAGAGGGTAAGAAAATACAGGTCGCCCGGACGAGACGTCTTGTCAAACGATCCGTGGCTCTCTGCCTGACTGCCACCAAAAATGTTAATAACTAAATTCAATCACACGATCAGATTTTCAAACGCAAACATTTTTTTTTTGCGCTAAAAACCATAGACAAGATTCAATTTGTTTTTTTCCAATCAGCAATAGAATCTCTAAATTTATTTTGGATTCTGTTTTTAGTATTTTACACCGAAATTTGTTTTTTAGTGGTTCTGATCCAATTTTTTGTGTATATGCGTTTTCTACATTTTTGAGGCTTCAGCTGTTCGCTAGGATACGAACAGAACCCGAAGATAAGGAACCGAATATAAAACACTAAAACAGCTAGCCATGTCGAGAAAAGAAATAACTATGAGAAATTACCTTTTATTTCAAGGGAAAAAAGTGGAAAAAGTCGTCGTTTGACTGGGAAAAACCAAAAAACAAACAAACAAACAAACAAACAAACAAAAAATACCTGTAACAACGATATTCGTCGTTGTTCTTTTTCATCGCCTGCTGTGGATTTGTTGTCATCCAGATGCATTTAAGGTTGGGCCCATTAGACCAGACGAAATCAATGCTACAAGAACATCGTTGCGGTTGAAGGGGGCAAGAAATACTAAGGATTTGATTGAGAGTATTGAGACTCATGTAGCAATTACTGTTACGGACAATAAACAATAAAAAATGACGGAAAAATATCAGGACAATAAAAGTCCAACGCCTGAAAGAAGCGATGATACCGAGCAAAAAGATCGAAAAGCAGATAAAGAAAGGGGAAAATATGATACGCCTAAACAAGGTAACAATAACAACAATGAAGAATTTACTCACATGTAACGACTTCACTTATTGAATAATGAAGAAAAAGAAAATTATGATTTTATTTTTAAAATGACGAATGTAAAACAAAATCCGGACCATATCCATAAGAGAGAAAAAAAAACTGATTGATTTCTTTAAATGGCGTTTAAGATAAATGCATGCTTTATTGTTTAATAATGTGAAAAAAAAAAAAATCTGGAAGAAAATGTTCAATGAACAAAGAAAGATCAACATAAAACACCTGCAACAGGTGTTTTGTATAAATTTTCATATGTATTTTTTACGTGCGTAAGCAATTTCAGCACAAGTTGAAATATAAGAAAATGGTAAACTGAAAAACAATTATTCATTTTTAATTTCAGATTATTATTTGAATGTCGAGTGAAGATATTTTAAAATTGGTGGATATGTTTATCAAACTTTGGAAAATTTATTTTTTGAAAGATTTGAAGAATTGTTTTTTAAACAATTTGAATAATTTTTGTTTAAGAAACAAAACAAGTGATTGTGCACTTTACTGTTAGTGTTTACTGTTTAGAGTGTTTAAACGTTTATTGTTTTAGTGTTTCACTGTTTAGATTGTTTTCTAAACGGCTAGTTTAAAATAATTCTGACTGAATTATCTTTTCATTCGCATTAAAAATTTCGTTTTAATATTTCTATAGTGATTAATTTAAAACTGACAACTTGTTTTTGTAATCGTTATGTAATTTACACTTAAAATAAAACAAATGGTAATTTTTTTTAGAAAGTCTTAGTTTTTAGAATAAATAAAAAAATAAAATTATTCAAAATGTATTTTAGCCGTCAAAATTAATCAGTAGAGTTAAGTTTTGTCCTGAAATTTCATGTTACTTTTTTTTTAGAATTATTTGTATTTCCGAAAAACTTATATTTTATATTTTCTTATTTGAAAAAGATTCCGTTTTCTCAACAACTCTAAACAAAATGCTCAAAAACATAAAGAAGTACATTTTAAAACGTTACCAAAATTAATGTTTGGTAATAAGTTAATAATAGCAATAGTATAAGAATTAAAAAAAATGTAAATAGAAAGAAAATTTTAATCATTTTTTTACTCTACAAACGTTCTTCGTAGAATTTTAATCAGTTTAATGATTTAATGCAATCAAATCGTGTAGGAATGTAATCTCGTTTGTAAATGACATTTTTGTCATTATCAAGAGAGAGTAACATCAAACTCAAAGTAAAAAAAAAAATACATACACATATACAAACGTATAAAAATAAGAAATTTAAAAATTAAAAATCCCGATGAAATCTGGTTTCTTTCAATTATATTTTAATTATATAATCAAATTATACTTTTCCAGTATTAATTTTAGTTTATATTTCATCTTATTGTTGCTTTTTTTATCATAAATACACAGGTTGTGTGTTTTTTGTTTTTTTTACTTTCTATGACAATTCTTGAGATGAAAGATAAATCAAATTCGTTAATAATGAAATGAAAAAGTAATAATGATACTGCAAAACTGCATTATGTTTACTACCATCTGATAACAAATAATGTTTTGGGGAAATCTAGATGACTAGAATTAAACTTTGTTTCTGGGTTTGGCTTCAAGGTGTAAATTGGTAAATTCATTTTTTATATTATCAAACAGGTTCATAAAAGCAAAACTACAGGATGTTGGTACAAGTCTTATTTGAGACATTTTTTTATTTGGTATCCATGCTACTTAGAAACAACCTGATTGTCAAAATTAGTAATAAAAATATTTCTTCTAATAAAATTAAAATCAAACAAGGATATCATTTTTATTTTTAATCAGCAGATAGTCTGTATTGAATCCTCTTGTTTTATGTACCTCCACTAAATCGCTGAAAAACTGCATAATGAAGAAAAAAGGTCCCAAACTTAAAAAAAAAATCAACTTTTCCCATCAAAATATATATGTCATTAAGAGAAAAGATCAAAATATTTTTTAATTATTCTATTCTTTTTCTTTTTAACACCTTCAAAATTTTGGAAAAAATCTTGTTTTTATTTTTGTTAGCAGGTAGCCAAAACGTTACGAGAGTTTACGATGGAAAACATATTACATAACTCAGTTTTTTTCCGATGACATTAATTTGGAAATTCTTGCAAAAATCAAATAATTATCGGATTTTAATGAAACTTTTAGGACTTATTCACAAATGAATTAAATTATTTTTGAAATCATTATTTTAAAAAAATATTGGTAAAAATGTTTTTTTTACATCTTTTACCCCGCCCATTCACGAAATTTCAAGAAATTAAAATTCTGTATGCAAAATTGATTTTTTTTGGTAAACGCAGGACTTATTGGAGAATATAAATCATGTAGTTTTGGTTCAACCATTTAGCACCTTTTACCGAAAATCTGCTCCAAATAGCAAAATAAAAAATTCAGTAAGCTTTTAATTACTTTAATAAATAATATAAATTAAGGACGTTATAGTCACTTAGTCTGAAGAAAAACATTTTTTCGATTAATAATGAAATTTTGAAAGAATTATTTTCATTTTTTTATCTTTTAATTACAATAATTTATAAAGTTTCGAAATTACTTAAAAAAATATTTCCAAGATTTGTAGACGTTAGGTTGGTAGGTTATAATGTGAAGACTATATTTACTAAGTCAAAAATTCAAAAGTTTAATACAAATCATCTAGCCATGTTTTTTTTAAATAGTTTTAATTTTTTTTGTGTACATTTGACGGTTCTTTTGTATGGTAATTTCTGTGTACATTAAAAGGTAATGTGTTTCAGGAATTCTTCCCCTTACTGGGAAATATTGTACAATTATGTTACATGTGATCGCCATATGGTGGAAAGGTCAGAAAGTTCAACTCTGGGATTAAGAAATAGTTTTATTCTAAATTTCATGCTATAAATAAGAAATGCTTGTATAAATCAGATTAATTTCACATTAATGTGTGCAAGATTTTTAAAACTGAGAATTAACTTTTGTTTACAAATGTGGTCAATCACTCAAAAATGGCCAAAAATTGAAAACTAAAAAAAACCTCAAAATTTAAAATTCCAATAAATATAATTTATGTTTGAAATACACTAGGGTATTTTGCTTACTGGAAATAGTAAATTTAATCATTTAGCCTTAAATTAAAACTGAAATGAAATTTCAAGAAAACTTTTTTTTTAATTCAATTTAAAAGTTAGTTATCGAAAACGAGTGGAGATATATATTTAAAATTCTTATTTACTTGTTATTTCATATTTGTTAAGTAGCAGCATTAGCTAAAAGCAATCATCAAAATATAATATTTTTGAATTGAAAATGAATGAGTGATTCTTTAACAAAATCATCTAAAATTAGTGCTATATTTTTATCACATACTTTTAAAATCTAATTTTATTCCATGCTTTGGTAATGTAATATAATAAAGGAACTCTTCAATGGTAAGAGTTACATCCCCTTAACCGTAGTAGTAATTGAGTTATTGCATCCAAAAATGGCAAATAAACAAGTTAACAGTATGACCTCGTTGTGTATCTCTTATGCCTATTTATACTATATATACTCTTTTATACTAAAAAACAAATGTAACAGGTAGAGTGTAGTTTCATAAAAATGTAATTTGACATTATTTGGGACAATTCCAGCATTAAGTATTGGTTGGTGATCAAGTTGTATTTCAAGGAGTATTTTAAGGGGTGCATGTCTAAATGATCCATTGTAAAAGTTTGTTAATTTAAGCTATTAAACAATTCTAGTTTACTAAAACTTCTTTTACTGTTAGTAGAAAAAAAAGTTGATGTTTGAAAATATTTTACCTTCTCTTAAATGAGTTATCAACTTTTTCAGGAATTGATTTGTTGGATTCAGCTCCAAACTTTTATTATTCATATCTGTTATATGTGTTTACTAATGCTGTTTGTAAATCTATAGTTGTGGTGTCCTATATCTATTATATTTAATATGGCTTCATATTTAAAGATGCAAAATCCTTGAAATCTGATCTAATTTGATAATTCATTGGGTCATTGAAGAACTTTCACTAGTTTTCAAAAATTGTTAAATCGTCATTATGACATGTTCCAAAAACCCATTTTCTTTTGAAGCATATTCTATTCTGGTTGTCCATAATTTTCAAAAGTCAGAAAAATTTAAATATTTATAATTTGAATTCTGATATTTGATTATTTCTGATATTTTATTATTTTCAATTTTAATTTGAAATTTGAGAAATGTTCATTGTAAAACTTATATACTAGAATCTTGAATGATTTTAACTAAAGAAAATTGAAAATTTTTTGTTTCGTTTCTCTAGAGGTGATGGTAATAAGAACAGATTTTTAAAAAAAATCCTATTAATGAAATAGTTATATTTTAAGATGTGTTTCACATGTTTCAATGAATTTGGCTATGAATGACTTATACATTCAGAAAATTTCTGCTCAAGGGTACCAATTATTTAAAGCTACTTATGAAAACTTACGGTAAGTAAATTTTCAAAAATAATATAATTCAGAATGATCCAAATGGAAATTGGTCTACATCTTTTCTATTAGTATTTGTCTATATTTCTGAGATGAGGTAGTATTTACAGTATTTACATTATTTGAACTATTGTCTTCATCTTTGTTGCCATTTGTACAACATTTCGGCTGTTGTATGCTCCGGCCTTCTTCAGGTGTTAGAAATTTCGAACCAAACCCTTTAATACAATCACTGGGGTATATGAACTTCATTCCTTGCATAGTAGTGCCTCTTCTGATAGTCATGTGTTATGGGATTAAGTTGAAATAATAGATAGAGAATGCCACTGGAAATTATGTAAACTTAAGGAGTCAGCACATATGCTAGGCTACAAAAATCTCCTAAGCTGACCAAGCATATAGATGAATACAATATGGGAACCAGTAATATGGAGTACCAGAGAAAATCATTAGTGTCAAAATTGCAGTATGAGCTCTGGTAAAAAATACAAGAGAAAACCATTAACATTGAAAATTGCAATATGAACTCTGGTTAAAAAGGGTTACTGAACATTAGGTTTATAAGTCCCAAAAATTCAGTTGTTCTTGTTCTTGACACATGGCCCAGTGGATATAGATTTTGGTTAATTCCTGTGACTTGACCCAAGGAGTTGTGAGTTCAATAACATTGGTGAACAAGTAACTTACAGGGTTAGAGGGAGAGAACTCATGACTACCAGAAGAGATACTACTATACAAGTACATGAATGATGAAGTTTATATACCCCAGTGATTGTTATAAAAGATTCAGTTTGAAATTTCTAGCACTTAAAGAAGGCTGGAGCATACAATGGCCAAAATGTTGTACAAATGGCAACAAAGATGAGGACAATAGTCAGAATAATGTAAATACTGTAAATCCTTTCTATTAATCATGAATTGAAATGCATGACTAGAATGATCTTGTCCGCCCAACCTGTTGTTGAATGCAAAAAATCTTTCTCATGTAAAAATTAAGTAAACTTAACAAATTAAAATGTGAAAAGGTTTCGTATAAGAATAAAACATTTTAGTTAAATATTTAAAGGGAACATTTTTCTCTCTTACAGATTTTGAAAGTGATCTTGCTCACCAGTCAGCTGTTTCAGAAGAATATGAAATGACTGTTCCTTCAGAAAATTCACAAGGGGAGAACAATGGTAACCTAAAGGTATTATGTTGTGAGAAAGTATTTTTGTTAATGGCTGCTTGCACTGCTGCAATTGGAGGTATCATGTTTGGATATGATGTTGGTGAGTAATATTTATATATGTTCAGTGTAAATAATTTTTCTATAATTGTGGTGTAAGGTAAGTAAATAGATTTGTCACTGTCATGGTGCCCTATCTACATTGGAAGGAACACTTCCTCCTTCATAAATACTAACCTGTAAGACTTTTTAGGTGATGCAGTTGAGATGCATTGTAACTTGACAGTTTGGATGGACACTTCTACCTGCTGACTAATAACACTCTTATTTTGTATATATGTTCTGTTATTCCAATACACTGGTTCAACCTACCTTCTTCTTTTCGTGTCTTTCTTCTTGGCTCTAACAGGCCACAACAGTCAGAAACATTGAATAAAAATTATTTTCTGTCATGCAAATTTTAAAAATATCTTTATTGCCAGGATAGTAAATCTTTTAAATTATTTAATTCCAGCCAACAGTATAATAAAAGTATATAGAAGATATTTTTTAATAAAATCTCTGGTATGTAAACTTTTATGACCTCTAAACTGGCAACTTTTGTGCGCCATAAGAATCTTTGGAAAAAAGAAAATTGAACTAAAAAATAAAAAAGATGAATGCTTTCTATTATAAATTGCTACTAACGGTTATAATATTGTGTCTTGACTGACTCCAATGGTACATTAAGAAAGATTTTATCAGAATTTCTTTGGAATTCTTGGTATTTACCAGAAACATTCCCACTGAGGCTGAATGTGAGACAAGGTTTATTATTTAACGTGGGCAGTCTGAGGCCGTAAGTTCAGGCAAAAATTTCCCATAGACTCTGCATAAGGTTGAGTCAGACACCTGTCATTTTTACCCCAGACACGACACTGCTCTTCTGCATAGCTTTGTCTGGGTTCCTCTCTGCCAAAAGGTAGAGAGTCCAATGAGGTTGAGTTTGCAGTGGAACTCTGTCCCTGAACAAACTCTGTTTGAGTTCTATATTTAAGGCATCATTCCTAGTTTATTTGTGTTACTGGAGAGGTTTTATTTATTCAACAACACTTTCAAAACAAATAAAGAAGTAAAGTGGTTTGCTTAATGTATTACAAAAAAGAAGTTTTTATTTTTGTAAAAACATGAGTTCCTACCAATGTGCAAACACACATATACAAGAGATGTTCCAAAAGTTTTGAACATGATTTTGGTCCTTTTTATAATTATTCTAAATTATCAGTTTATTCGATTGCCTTATTATAACATATTGCTGATATATTTGGGTTTTATAAAATTTGAAAATTTTAATTTTTTTAACACTAAAGTTAACCTAATACAATTCCCAAGAACCATTTGAAGTTAAAGGTTTCAATCAACAAAATGGTAATGTTGAATGATGTATGTGACATGAATGGAAGAGAATGATGTATGTGACATGAATGGAAGAAAATGATGTATGTGACATGAATGGAAGAGAATGATGTATGTGACATGAATGGAAGAGAATGATGTATGTGACATGAATGGAAGAGAATGATGTATGTGACATGAATGGAAGAGAAGGTCATAAGAAATAAAGCTATTGAGGATAGGGAGGAAAGATAACAATTGATCATTGACTTGAAGCAATAATGTTTGCAGTGTTGAGGAGATCACCCATGCAGGAATCTTTTTCACAAAATTTTTGTAAAAATTGCCAGAATGTAAGTTTCTTTTTATATTTGGAACATGGATAAAATAAGTATGACTTGACTCCTTGGAAGTAGTGAGGTGAGTCTTAGTAGTAAATGTCTGAAATCATGGAACTAGAAAATGCAACTCACCTGAGCATTATTTGCCATAGACATAATGATATAGTGACCTGCTTGTAACATTCTATCTGAAGTTGCAGAGTGGGGAAACAAGTCCTCACCCACAAAATCGTGTGAAAAATTTTGAACTTTATCAAATCTGGAGAGTAAGAATTAATCGTCTCTAGCTCAGATATGGCTGCAATTCTCCATTTTGGTCTCATTTGACTCTTGTAATCAGAATCAGGAATTAAAGGTCTCCGTATTTTGGGATGTGCCATGTATTTTGTTCATTAATTACTTTGAGAAATGAAAAACTGTCAATGGCGTATATTATATTGCATTATTGGTGCGTTTAAAGGAAGAAATTGACAAAAAATGGCCACAAATGAAGAAGAACAAAGTGATCTTTCATCAAGACAGTGCATCATGTCACAAGTTGATGGCAATGATGGCAAAACTACATGAATTGCACTTTGAATTGCTTCCACATCTACTCTATTCTTCAGATCTGGTCCCCAGCAATTACTGGCCGTTTGTAAACCTCTAAAGGATGCTCCAGAAAAAGAGATTTGGCTCCAATGAAGAAGTGATATTGGAAACTAAGGCGTATTTTGAGGCCAAAGTCAAATTGTTCTACAAAAAAGGCATCGAATTGTTAGAGAAGCTTTGGAATCAGTGTATCTCCCTAGAAGGAGACTATGTTGACGAATAAAGTCGAATTTTGCCTAAATGTTGTTTTTTTATTAGTTAGGCACGGGACATTGAGAGATATGTTATGACTTATGTTTTACCTTTTTTCCACTTGGCTCATTTAGTTTCTGTTTATTTTCCAGGTGTCATTTCTGGAGCTCTCCTTCAACTCAGACAAGAGTTCCATTTGTCTTGTAACCAACAAGCCATTTTAGTCAGTTTTCTACTATTAGGAGCCACTATTGGAGCAGTCATATCTGGTAGGCACCAATTCTATTTATTAATATTTTAGAATAAATTACACAAAAAAGATTTTAAAATCTGTTATTGATGTTCATCTAAATGAAGAACTGAGGCAGTGTGTAAAACATTGTTTCTAATGTTAATCTATAATTTACAGTCATATGCATTACTTAAATCTTACTTTTATTGACACTAATATTTTGCTATAAATTGGTATTGGGCATCCTACTAATGCTTATTTGACTTATCCAATTGTTGCAGCTAATCAGTCAGATTGGGACATTCGCATTCTCTTCAGATTATTTTTTCAAAATTATTATTATTACACATCGATCTTTAATTTATATTATAATATCTTAAAAATATATGTGTTTCTCAAGTTTTTATTCTGATGAACAAGAACAAAGATAAATATAAGATAAATATAAATACCTTTGTCCTTTCTCTTTTTGTTTGTCTGTTTTTACAAGTATCAATTTTACTATTTTCAATAAATTAAACATTCTTTTGTTTCTTATTCCAGGTTTCCTGGTTGACCTTTTAGGGCGAAAACTGACCATTCTTGTCAATGGTATTATCTTTACCTTGGGTTCGATCACACTTGCCTTGGCTAAGTCTTTTTACATTCTTGTATGTAGATATTTTTGCTGTTTACCAATTTTCTTTTATTTTTTTATGAAAGAAGCCAGATGACTGTTAATGAATGCAACATGGATTATTCCTTAATCTAGCTGTAACCCACTTTTTAATGCTAATACATTAACAACCAATAATGTGAATAAATGTTTGGTTTGATTAGATTTGTATTGTATGAATCAACAGATAACATATTAGACTTTTGAAATTAATGGAATAATATTGAAGTGATTAGTATCAAATTGATAGAAAGGTAATCAAATGAACATATTAAATTTACAGTAATATTGTCAAATCAACTGAGATAGCTTAAAATAAACTGAGCAAACAAAATATTTGTACATTCAGATGACTATCAGTTTCACAATTAGAATGTTAGGTATTGATAGAATTTGCAATCATGTTTTTAAAAATTATTCTGTTTAAATTTCTGAGATCAAAGAGTTATCATTATTATACATTAATATATTCAGACTAAACACCTCATCTTGGGTGTTATAATTACAAAGTTTTGACCATTGTGCCTTTATGAATGTCTTATGTTATGCATAGTAAAATTTTAGAAATTTTTAACCAAATCTTTGGAATAAATGTAATGGTTTATTTTTCATTCTTAATTCATCCCTATGATTCCACTGAACCAGAGCATATGACATTCACTATCTGATCCAGTACACAAAATATCAACACACTGATATGACAAGATTTGATCTATGGAAAACATTCAGAACATCCAAGCACAACAACTGTTTGAAACAACTGTTGGAAAGAAATGGGAGCATCTTTAATTGCTTCCATATAGTAGATAGAGTTCTTCTTATAGGACAGATATATCTTTTAGCAGGTTGATTACATCTACCAGCAATCTGCTCAATAGTTCTGATAACCAACAATATACTCTTAATGGAATACGAATGATTGTTGTCAATTTGTACTGTATCATTGATTCAGGTCTTTAGTATAGTCAGTGTTGAAGTGATCTCTGTTCACAGTTTGTGACAACTTCTCAGCTTTCAGGGTTAGAGCTACCATTTCCAACTCAGCAATTTGTCTGATGACATTATTATTATGTATCACTAAAATTTCAATAGCCAAGAATGGCCTCTTGCAATGCTAAATTTGAGAGGTTTGCCTTTTTCACTTTTCATCTTAGGTCATTAGCTTGTGTCTTAATGATTGATTGAGGCTATCCAAGTATAGAACTCCCTTAATGGTTTGCAAATTTGGGATCACTGTTTAGCACTATTTCCTCAGAGGTATTTCACTAGAATTTGCATATGATGACAATTGCTTTAATAGGTTGATGTTGAACTTTGAATTTTTATGTTATGACATTTCAACCTCTTTAATTTCTATATTTAGCATATTATTAAAGTGTTGTGTACGAATATATTATTACTTTCATTCACAAAATGAATAATTCACAACATAAACATATAAAAAAGTTCAATAAACCACAAAAGTCTGTATATCAAAACATTTGAAATATACATAATGACCACAAGGAACTTGTTATCTGAAATGAAATATAACACTATTTTAGCCTGGCCGAACAGAAGTAATTAAATTAGTTGTATTACTAATTGTTTCAAATAAGACGGAAGTAATTGTGTTGGTCCGTATTATCAATTTTTATAAATTGAAAAGAATCAACTAAAAAAAGTTGTTAATTCTGATATGAATGCTGGTAATAAAATTTATTATGGGAGAGGAAGGTAAGAGGTCACATAACCTAAAGCCGTGAGATATGAACAAAATTATATTTTGTGGGTGTGTTTTTTGATAAACAGCCGAGTCAAAGGAGGTCATTGTTGACAATTGGAAATAGTTTGATGTCAGAAAAAAAAATCTAAAGAAAACAATTTTTACTTGTCAGAAAGGATTGTCACCGATAAAAGCAAAAGTGAAAACAAAAAGAGGGAAGTAGAATTAAAATTTGCAAGCCTGAGTGACAACGCAGATAAAAGAAATTCTTTTTTTAAACAAAACATAGTTTTGAAAGAATTGTTCAAAATAAAAGGAAATATTTGATAAGTGAAAACAGGTTAAAATTCCATGAGAATAAAATAGAATTTAAATTTAGTTAGAAAAGAATTATACACATAAAAGCTAAATTATTTTTTTTTTGGCATTAAAAGAAAAAGCCAAAACGAAATGATGTCATCACCCAAGAAGCTGTTTCATTGGTTGAACCGGAGGAAAAGAACAGAGAGAAAAGTTGTCCCACCCAAGAACATTGGTTGATGTGATTTCATTGGCCAGAGATACAATTTGCATGTTTGTCATCTTCCCACCAGTGAATTTGAGACAAGCATAAATACAGGGCCCCAAGCGAGCAAAGATAAGACCACCAGCAGAGGCTGGAGAGACTGGCAGAGGCCAGGGAAATGAGCAAACCACCAGCAGAGTCAAGAAAGAATCCAGTTCATTGGCCAGAGATACGATTTGCATGTTTGTAATCCTCCCACCAGTGAATTTGAGACAAGCATAAATACAAGGCCCCAAGGGGGCAAAGTGGAGACCATCAGCAGAGGTTGGAGAGACCGGCAGAGGCCAGGGAAACAAGCAAACCACCAGCAAAGTTGAGAAAGAGTTCAGTTGACTCTCGACCCAGAGATGTAATGACAAAGGTAAGGCACCAAGACACTGGGTGCTTATTGTAGGGCTGATTGCATCCCATAAAGTTTCTGACTGAAGATGTACAAATCAGAGTTAAATGCCACATTGTTGGGTGCCAACTGTAAAGAAACCTGCCATCGACCAACCGAAAAGAATTAAAGACAGACAAGAAGTAATTTTGCAGGCGAAGTTTGAAATGGCCAGTTGGAGTTAAAGTTGAAGTCGGAGGTTTGCCAAACTAACAAGACAAAATCATTACCACCGCTGCTGTCCAACATCTGCACAAAGACCAATCTTTGGCAGTTTCCGTAAAGCTTTGGTGAAAAGCGAACAAAGACATTTTTGAATCATCACAAACTTGAAAACTCCGATTAGAGTGAACTAACATTACCAATCAAAAACTCTAATTAATGTTAAGAAGACAAACACTTTTCTTGGATGAAACTTCCGCTCCGTCGGCTAAGTAGAAATAAGGGATTGGTGATTGTTATATTCTATTTTTTTTGTGTTTCTTTTGTATGTATATAAAAACTTTTTCCGCAACTTATTCGGGTGTCATTCAATTTATTTTTGGTGCTGTTTTCATTAATTCCAATGTGCATGCATCCACTCTGGTTCAAGTTGATGACGAGTCAGATAGCAAGATTTCAGCGTGACTTCCTTGAGATCAAAATTCACACTGTTGTAATAGTCAACTTGAAGACCAGCTGCTGAATCGAAGCCATCAATGACTAGGTGGCGAGCATCCATTCACAGAAATATGAAGTCTGATACTTATTTTATGATGATTTCCATGAGGTTGAATATGTATGTCTTTCTACTTTGGCTGTCCAGGAACAAAGAGTGTGATTGACCTTCCTGCCTAACAATATCTTGTCAGATCATGTGACAGTTTCCTATTCTCATGAATATCCATTTTTTATTTTTTTTAGTGAGTTAGTCAAGAGGAGACAGTTTTTCATCTCACAACAAAGGTTATCATCTGTGAAAAGATTATGAAATTTGGTATGGTTGGACCTGGGTGAAATGAAAAATGGACAGAAAGGTTCAAAGTTATATCTTTGTTATTGAGTTAAGGCTATTTTTACATTTATAGAGTGTGTAACTTCTCCTGAGTGTCAAGAAAGATAATGTAATGACTGATTTACACTTTTAAAACCATCATTAAACATTACTAAAGAATATTCTTTTACACTATTTACATTGTTTGGACTATTGTCCTCATCTTCGTTGACATTTCCACAACATTTTCGGCCTTTGTATGCTTTAGCTTCTTCAGGTGCTAGTAATTTTGAACCCATTCCTTTATTATGATCATCAGGATATATCATTCTCATTCCTTGTGAGCCGCTTCTGGTAGTCATGAGGTATCTCCTTTTAACCTGACTCTTTCAGTTACTTGTTCACATGTGTACATTCCCCAGTGGATGTAGACATTGGTTAGTTCCAATAACTTGACTCAAAGAGTTGTGAATTCAATACCTGGCTACAGCAATGCTGAACAAGTAACTTAGTATAGTATTTAAAATAAATATAATTTTTAGCTCTCAGGTTAACTTCTGATGATAATTTTGGAGCTATCCAAACTTATGTTTTGCCAATTCACTTAAGATAATGGAGAGAAGTGAGTAAGGCTGGGGATTGACTTTGTTGTGAACAGTTTAATACATCTTAGTAAAATATATTGAACTTAGTAAGTTATCCATTGGATCAAACCTCATCATGGCTTTCTATCTATCTCTGATTGATTTAATTTTTTGCAACTAATTAACATTTTTAATATCTTTTTTTTAATTTATCCCACTTTCCATTCAGATTTAATCAACAATGTTCTCTTGGCCCCTATTCTCAAAATATAATCTCACTTCACTTATCACTTAATTCATTTGATGCCTCCCTTAATTCTCCTAAGGGGGTTTACATGCTTTAACAGATGGATGTTCTCCCTTACATGTTTTATTAAAAAATGTTATGTCAACAATGAACATTTATCTTTTCTATAAATTTAGATTTGCAGGTAACATAACAATTATATGCAGAGAAAGTGAAATTGATATCTGATCAAGTCTGTTAATTTTCACATTTCCACTAATTTTCTTGGGAAAGGCATGGATCACTTTTTTCTCTCTCTGCTATGGGATAAATAGTAAGACAGGATGATCTCTTGAGCTTTGCTTAGAAGCTAATCTTGAAAAACAAGTAGAAACTCAATGGTTAGAAAAGGAAACCATTCCATTGTCTTTCCTAAGAAGTCATTACAGTTCACAGAATTTAAAGAAAAAGAAACCAGAGAGCAATGACCACTCATTGTAATAAATTCTGTGACCCACAAAATATAATTTTGGTCAAATAGAAGAATGCAGGTTGGCAAACAAAAGTGTGTTTACATCAAGGAAATATAAAAACAATGGCAGAGGAATGTGGCCAGTGGCAAACTAAATGTGTGTTTATATTAAATAAATATTATTTTGGAAAAGGAGGAATGCAGGTTGGCAAACAAAAGTGTGTTAACATTAAGGAAATATAAAAACAATGGCAGAGGAATGTGGCCAGTGGCAAATTAAAAATGTGTTTACATTAAATAAATAATATTTTGGAAAAGGAGGAATTCAGGTTGGCAAACTAAAAGTGTGTTTACATTATGGAAATATAAAACAATGGTAGAGGAATGTGGCCAGTGGCAAACAAAAGTGTGTTTACATTAAGAAAATATAAAACAATGATAGAGGAAGGTGGCCAGTTTATTTATTTACCGGTCAAGCTTGGAACAGCCAGAGGACTCAGGAACATGAAAAAAATATAAAAATTGGATGAAGCAAAAAAACAGACCAACAATATTTTTTTGGCACAATTATATTGTTTCCACACCACATCCCAAATGAATCTACAAAAAAAATAAACATCTCTCTTGCTTTTCCTCCCAAGGCCAATGTACTGATGATGAGGTCAGGGTGAGGGTATGCTGATCAAATAGGTATTCATAATTGAAATAAGAATGATCTTGAACAAAAAAATCAAATCAAATCAAATCAAAATCATCTAGCAAGAATTCCAACAAATAAGATACAAGATAAACCTTTACAAAACAGAAACTATCATCTGGAATTGGAATGAAAGCAGTGATGGTATATACCCGAATCTATCATAAACATTCAGTACATAGCATTAGTAAATACAAAATACATTATATATCTTGGTGTATGGGTCAGTTATAACAAATTTAGTATAAGAGATAAGTGAATTGAATATAGAATAGGTTGGACTCAGTTAGTTTTGTCTAACACTGTAAGATGCTACAAAAGCAAAACGCTAGCATAAAATTTTAATTATGTTTTTAAATAGTTTTGTCAGATTAAAACTTCCATATATATATTCATGCATGGTGCCAAACTTGTTCAGATATATCTAAGCTGCCAACCATATAGAACCCACTTTCTTGGATCAATGATTAAAAATGGCATTGAGCAAATGAAGCTTGTAACTCTTAGTGAGGACCATTCATTTTTTAACCTTGTGGATTTGTCCTACTTAATCACAAAAAATTGTACCAAATGGCAGAAATCACATCATTTAATGACTCTCAGCAGCAGCAACAACTAAAAGGTATAGTAAATGTAACTTAAAGAGAAAATAATAACACAATCAACATGTTGATGTTCCATATGATTTCAAACCAAAGGATATTTGTAAGATATCCTTGGAAAGAATATTGGAAAAAACAAAAACAATTAGTAAACTTAAGAAATTTATTTTTCTAAAAATTGTTTTAGGAGAAAGATTTTATGAATTTTAACCAAAACTAGCACTGGATGCTGAGTAAATGAATGTGAAATGTTTCCTTATATAAAGGAACTAATATTCCCATTATTATTATTTACTTTATTTTGCTTTCTAATTCTTTGTTTATCTTTTATATGACACCTAATATGTTTTGTGCATTATCAAGCAATGGACACTGGCTTTTACTTACAGAGATTATATTGTTTTACTATTGTAAGATGATAAAAAGATACGTGCATTGATGTCACTTGAGTGTGCATAAGATTTCTTGATGCATATGTTATCCAAAGATTTTTGAGGTTTTAATTTACAAATCATTCTTGCCAGTAAAAAAAAAAAATTTAAATATGTGTTTAGTAATAATCTATTAATGTATTTGTCCATTAATAAACATCTTATATGAACTTAAATGTCTTTTTTTAGTTATTTTTCTACTTATTATTTTATACACAAGTTATAATAGTTACAGGGCAACAAGAAAATTAAGGGTCTTTCTGTATATATCTTGACACTGGTGTGTGACAAAAAAGTTGGCCTTATTGTAGTAACCTGCTTATCTTTTTTTTCTTTCTTCCCAGGTGTGTGGTCGATTATTGCTTGGGTGTGCTGTGTCTATTTCTGCAGTAGCAGAGTGTATTTATATCTCTGAAATTGCCCCAGCAGTAAGTATATTTATTACTTTGATTCATGACACAAGTAAATTAGATTGTTAAATGCTCTGATTTCAAAAGGAAATTGCAAGGCTGGGTAATCTGAATGCTATCACGAGAAGAAGGCTTTTTAAAAGCTAATGATTTCTCATCACTCAAGTTTGCTTTTTGAAGTGTTTTATTAGCTATTATGCAAACTTATTTAAAACTTTTGGCAAGCAGGATTTATATTTCGTAAACATTAGTATCTTGTAGACAAAGCCACTAAATTCTAAAAAAACACTAAAGTTGTTTTTTGTTTTTCTAATTTAGATCACGTCACTGAAGGTGTGAGTGGCTTAACAGTTAGCTTCATTGATAATAGAATCAATGGACTGAATTCAAACTGTAACTGAGATAGTTTGCATTTAATTTGTACTAATAATCTAGAGATGAATCTACATTTTATCTCAGCTATAAGTAAATAGCAGTTGTAAAGGCAATCTATCTTTGAAGTTTGATAGATCAAGCTGGAGATCATTCCTTGTTGTTGGTACCATATATTCTATGTCTTGTGTTAATTGGGCATAATTTAGAAGGATATCAGCACCACGAAGTAAACAGCATTGCTTTAAGAGATGTCAAGATTAAGAATTACTCAGGTGAACTAATAGGGCAACTGAAAAATTCACGTCTATTATTTTAATGTAAAATACATTACACAGTTATTTGTGGAGGCCTCTACCCCTTATTTGAATCTTATTGGTCTTTGTTGTAGATGATTAGCCCTGAAAAGTGAATAAATTGGGAATAAATAACTAAATAAATAATTTTGTTTAGTGATTTGTTGTTTGTAATTCAAACCAGTATATAGAGTTGTGTTTTCCTTTCAGAAAAGACGAGGTTTGCTTGTATCTTTTAATGAATTGGGCATCACTCTTGGCCTTTTGATATCTTATCTGGTCAATTTCCTTTTCATTGATGTCAATCATGGTTGGTAAGTTATCAAGCTGCTTTTAAAGATTAACTTTCATAAACACTGTTTACTTTCTCTCACATACATACACACAAGATAAAGTATTGGCTCTCATACTCACATATTTTAACTTGTCATATTCTGTTTCTATTGTGATATGAATAATAAGTTTAGGATGTTGTATAATAGATGAAATGAACTTTTCATGTATTAGATTACTTTACAATGAAAACTTAGGACATTTTTGAACAACCTGTATCCTTAAAATGTTTGGAAATCATACTGCAATGATATTTATATATTTCTAATAACACATCACTCAATAAGACCTGGGGCTAATATATAGATGGTGCCAGTAATAAAAAATCCATATGATTTTTAAGAAGTACTAACTTTCAAATGGCATGTGACAAAATTTGGTCACAATCAGATTATTAGTTTACAAATTAAGCTACTGTTGCAAATTTTCAAAATGATGGAAAAATTTGAATTTCATGTGTTGGTAAAGCATTGCTTTCTGATGGGAAAAAATACTGTTCAAGCAAAGCAATGGATTGATAAGTGTTATTTAAACTCTGTTCTGTCAGAAACAATGGTTAAGAGGTGGTATGCTGACTTATGCAATCATATAGACACAAATGATGCTGAACACTCAGGTCACCCAAAATTGGCAGTTGTCTTGGAAAACAACAAAAATATCCATAAACTTGTTTTGGCTGATCGTAAATTGAAGTTGCATGAGATAGCAGAGGAGCTGAACATATCAGAAGGCAGTGTATTCACCATTTTGCATGAGTATTTGTCAAGTGGGTGTTGCATTTGTTCACAGTGGATCAAAAACAACAAAACATCAATGATTCAGAGCATTGTTTGCAACTGTTTCAATGCAACAAGAAGGAGTTTTTGTATAAATATGTGACAGTGGATGAAACATAGATCCACCATTTTACTCCGGAGTCAAATCGACAGTCAGCTGAGTGGACAGCAGTAGGTGAAAGCTATCCAAAGCAACCAAAGAAGCAAATATCAGCAATCAAGGTTTTGGTCTCCATATTTTGGGATGTGCAAGGTATTTTGTTCATCATTTACATTGAGAAAGGAAGAACCATCAATAGTAAATATTATATAGCATTATTGGTGCATTTGAAGTTAAAAATTGCCAAAAAACAGCCACAAATGAAGAAGAACAAAGTGATCTTTTACCAAAACAACACACTGTATCACAAGTCGATCACAATGATGGTAAAACTACATGAATTGCATTCTAAATTGCTTCTGCATCCACCTTATTCTCAAGGTCTGGCTCCCAGTGACTACTGATTGTTTGCAGACCTGAAAAGAATGCTCCAGGGAAAAAGATTTGGCTCCAAAGAAGAAGTGATATCAAAAACTGGGGTGTATTTTGAGGCCAAAGACAAATTGTTCTACTAAAAAGGCATTGAATTGTTAGTGAAGTGTTAGAATCAGTTTATCGCCCTAGAAGGAGACTATGTTGATGAATAAAGTCAAATTTTCCCTAAATGTTGTTGTTTTATTAGTTAGGCCCAGGATTTATTGAGTGATATATCTTTATGAAAATAGATGTTTTATCATTATTTAATAATATAGACAGTTATTAATTTTCATCATTGCACAGTGAACTACATTGCAGCTTCTCTTTTATTTAAAGTTATTTTTGAAAGTTGTTTTTATTTATTTCATGAAAACTGCTTTTGTTTGCTTCAACAATAATTCTTTTTTTTAATTATAAAAACAACATTTCTCTGTAGGTTATTTCAAGTAGTACTTTCTATTAATTTGTCTCCCCAGGCGTTACATGTTTGGTATTGCTGCTTTCCCAGCCGTTTTTCAAGTAGTGGCCATGTTCTTCCTTCCAAAGAGCCCACGTTTTTTATTAATGAAAGGAAAGGAATGGCAGGTAAGTAGTTTGATCTATTTTGCCTGTTACAATAGAAAGAAAGAAAGAAAGAAAGAAAGAAAGAAAGAAAGAAAGAAAGAAAGAAAACAACACGTGTAAAGTAGTGGAGATAAAAAATAAGATAAAAAATACTTTATATACTTATGGTTACCATTTCTCTATTTAGAACTCTTTATAAGTGCCATCTGGAGATATATTTAGACATATCTACTCTTTAAATATATTTTATCTTTTGCTGATGTTTTTGGCCTCCACAATATTTTCATTCTCCTACTTTTTAGTTTTTCTTTCTCCCTTTACAAAATTAATTTGAAGTAATTTTCAAATATAATGAAAATTAAACTTAGATCTTTTCTTTCTCTCTTTCCAGGCTGCAAGAATTCTGAAAAGACTTCATGGCCAATCAATGATGGAAGTACAACTTAATTCTATCAAAATGGCTTTGCTTAAAGAAAAGGTATTTAAAACATTTTCTTTCAAAGATATCTGCATATTGATGTGATTATACATACTTATGTATTATGATGCTTTTTTAAAAATAATATTTTTTTTTGTAATTTTTTATGAGAATTTATTGGGTGTATTGATTGCTTTTATCTTTTAAGGTTTAAATGTTAAATTGCCTTTTAGTTTTAAGAGCTGATAAGATTATACTTTCATGATTTCATTTTTTTTAATTACAGCAGTAATTTTAAGAATGCATTTTAACGGAAGCATTTCAAAATTCTTTAATTCACTTCAATTTGTTAGGTCTTTTATTGCAGAGATTTAAATTCAAAGACTTATTCCAGTCTAGCTATAACATGAGAGGACGCCTCATTTTGGGATTTGGTTTGGCCTTTTTTCAACAGGTAAGAATATTGAATCAAATTTTAAAAAAATTAATTCTTTAATAATTCCATGATTGGATAATATTAAACTACTGTCATTTTTGTAATTCCATTTCTAATCTACTACTATCATTATGCTATTTTGGATAGAAAGTCTAGTCTGTTTAATCATTACTATTCAGTAATGAGTTGATCCTCACTGGATTAAACTCAATGAGTTTGATCCAGTGAGGATTATTAGGTTATTAAGTGAAGACTGTATTTACTAATCAAAGATTGAAAAGTTTAATATAAATCATCACAGATTTTAAAAATAATTTTAAGTTTTTTTTATGTAGTGATGTCTTTTTTTTAATTATGGAATTTCATAAGTGACATGTCATTAAAAGGTCACATGCTTCAAGGTTCGTTTATAGGAAAAAAGCCCTTATATAAACTTTTTGACTGTATAATTTTCATGTGTACATTTCAACATTCATTCCTTCAAATTTAAAGTAAATTTTATTTTTTAATTCCTAGTTTCCTCATTTTCTAAATTAATTGTGAATATAGGTATCTAAGGTTTAAATAAAGATGAAAGTAAAAAAATGCAAAAGCTTTCATTGTATTAACTTTATTTAAATTTTGTTTTTTCAGAAAGTATCTTCAAATGTAAAGTAACTAAAATTTAATAGAATATTAGATAATTGCTGAAAATATTATGTTGATTTTTTTAAACTACTAGATAGTTAAAAACTAAAAAAACGAAACATTCATTTAGGTCTCATAAATTCATGCAGATTCTGGCCAGCCATACTTAGCTTGTCAACACATTTGGTTGTTAGTAATCAATCAACATGTCAGAAAAACAAGACCTCCATGATTAAGAAATGTTTGTATAGTATATTTCATTCTATAAGCAAGTAATACTTGTTTAAATCAGATTACTTTAATTTTGAATTATCTAATTTTGCTAAAATAACATGTCACAGACACATTTTATTTTTGTAAGATTTTTAAAATCAAGAATTAACTTTTGTTTATGAACCTGTCATTAAGTGTAAAAATGGCTGATACACTGAAAACTCTCAAAAAAGTTGAGATTCCAATCAATATAATTTCTATTTGAAATACACCAGAGTATTTTGCTTACCAGAAAAAGTAAATTTAGTCTTTTATATTTTAATTAAAGCTAAAATGAAAGCTTCAGGAAAGCTTTTTATTCATTAAAATTCACTTTAAACTTATGTATCGAAAATGAGTGGGGAGGTACCTACTATAATACGAACGTATAACATGATACATCATTAATATCAAGGCCTTCCATGTTCTTTCCATTTAGAGATTACAATATTTCATCTCTTTCTTCTTGGGGGATTTGACTTTTATTGACCAAAATCTATTATTATGTAGAATCATTAAATTCTTCAACTCTCACATTTACCTAATATTTCATATTTTTGTATATTCCTTTTTATTACAGTTCACAGGTCAACCTAACATTTTATATTATGCCCCTGTTGTCTTTCAAGCTGTTGGTTTCCCATCAGATTCTGCTGCTGAGTTGGCCACTTTAGGCTTGGGTACTGTCAAAGTAAATATTTCCTTATATTTTATGACAATAAACAAAATTATTTCTTATATAGCTTTATTGTTAGACTTATAAATAAATTGTAATGAATATTAATTTTAATAAACATGTAAATTTGATCATTTATAGATTGTTAAGATAATATAAATCTTTTATCAAATAAGATATTTCCACAAACATTTAAATTTTTCAGATTGGTTTCTGTAAAAAAAAATGTATGTCTATTCCATTTACCTTTGTGGTGTTAGTTTGTTTAGTTTCTGTTGCTATTTACGAGTGAGTATTTAAAAGATGAAATGATTTCTGAAAGTTAGTATTTCTAAAAATAAAAAAAAGCAAACTCTATAGTATTATGGATGCTTGATTTTATCTTTATAGGTGACTGCTGCTGTTGTATCACTGCTGTGTGTGGACTATTGGGGAAGACGTACATTTCTGATGATTGGTGCCATTGCCATGAGTATCAGTCTCTTGTTGCTGAGTATTGGAGCCCAAATACAAGAGAAACACTTTCCTGGTCACAAAATGTGCACCAATTGGGAAACACAAACACTTCCATCCACTACCATAACTGCTAATATTGATCACCTTCATAATACGATCACAAACAATTCTCACTATCGCTACTCTTCATCTTCATCTGCAAAGCACAAACGATTTGCTTATTCATCATTTGTTCAACTTTCTCATGCAAACAAAATGTTTTGTAACTCACAGATTGTACGTAATGTTAGAAATATAAAAATCTTTCAAAACAAAACGCTGCACATTGGTATTCAAAATGGTAGCCTTTGGGTTTCTTCTACTGTTGAACCATTCAGGAATTCCACTGGAAAATCTGAGGAATCACCCACCTTTCATTTAATTCATATTATAACAATACTTTCTCTAATGGGCTATGTTGGAGCATATGGCATCAGTTTTGGCCCAAGTAAGTGATTTTTTTGAATATCATATTTATGTATTCTTTTTTATTTGTTTGACATTTCAAAGTTTACTGTTTATTAATACAACATTATATGTCTTTTAGAATCTGTTAGAAATTATAGATTCTATGAATACATTACAAATTTATCTACAAACATATTGATACATTGTACAATTCTGGGAATATCCCTTTTTTTGTACTAAAATGATAACAGCAAATGAAAGAGTTCTTTTTTATATGTAATGTTAATATGTACTGTAAAGTAAACTTCAAAGGAAAGCAAGTAGGTTTTGGTTGCCATCAAATACACTTTTTTATATGTAATGCTAATATGTACTGTAAAGTAAACTTCAAAGGAAAGCAAGTAGGTTTTGGTTGCCATCAAATACACTTATGTAGAAACATTTCTTTTGTTTGCTCTCTTTGCCTGTATGTATTTTGGACATTTCATCTTGTTTCTTAGAAGATATTGTTGTGGAACTTGTGGTTGTAGGTTTAAGGTTTAGTATGTTAGGGTTTTTAAGGCTGGTGTTCATGTTCATAACCAAGTTCATGACTATTCTTAAATTTGATCACAAGAAATGGCAATCCAGACAAAATGTAGAAATGATTAACTCAAACAACTGGTTGTGCAAACAAATGTAACAATAATAATTTTATATAAACGAAGAACAAACAAATCAAACAGTTTGAGAAATACAATTAAATTCACATATGAAGATAGACCTGTGATGTCGAAATGACGATTAATGTTAAGATGAGTTTTAACATGAAAGTCAAGAATGAAATATCGTAAACGTTTGTTTGATTGACGAAAGTTCGATTCGTTACAAAGATACAACTGAAGTGCGTTGAGGTGAATGTTTGTAGTTTTGCACGTAATGTAGGTTGTAGAAACAAAAATGAGATTTACGTACCTTGCCGAAAATATCTGAAGTTGACCAAATATCTTAATCTTTTAATTATATGAATATTCAGTATTCATTTTTTGTGTTACGTAATGGCAATCAGTATTAGTATGAATATAAGTCTGAATAAACTTTTCACGGAGATTAAAAATATTGGTGGTTGAGAAATAGTCAAAGAATATTTTTAAAGCAAGTAGATGAAGTTCTTGACAGTAGTGAGGAAGGTCTTTCAGTATGTGAAGAGTGAAGTGAGTGACCCCATAATCCATTAGCACTTCGAAAGATAGCGCGCGAAAGTAAAGTGCAGCTGGTCGAGGATGTTGAACGTGGATTTGGCTAGCACTTGGGGAAACTGAAGCATGGGTCCCAAAGGGCCAGCTTATATACTTTTCAGAAATTCAAAATCGGCTCAAAACGGACCTTTAAGATTTTTGGTGCCAAACTGAGTCTGAGCCAATGAGATTGCTTAAACTGCAATCTAGAGCACTGATTGGGTAATGTGTTTATGTTAGAATAATCCAAGTTGAATCACCTGTAACTGGGGGTGGATAGCTTGTTCTGTTCCTACAATATTTTCACAAAAATTACCAAAACGTTTTATTTGTAAAATTGTTACAAAAATATACAAATCTTTTGTTCCTAACAATTTTATTAACATATATTTATGCATGAAAATATTATTAAATTTAACAAAAAAATTAATGTTTACAAATAAAATAAATTTTAAGATCTGAGCCAAAGATTTAAATTAAAATCTGCTAACAAATATTATAATTAATGCAGTTTATTAATCTTTAAGTCATTCCTTAATTAGGATTATTGATACATTTCTAGTCATGTGTATTGTTGGGAATCCCCTTTTAGCTGATTATGTCTAAGCCAGTGCACACACACACACACATAGTTTATGCTATGAAAATTTAATCAGAATTTATAGAAGAAACTCTTGCGTGCACTAATCAAAACCCTTTGGGGGTTTCATTTTAATAATTAATGCATATGAATCAGAAAAAAAATTCTTTTTAAAGATTTATGATGGATTTCTGCTTTTATTTGACAGTTACATGGGTTATTTTGAGTGAGATTTATCCACCAGCTATTCGAGGACGTGCTGTTGCTCTAGTGACAGTAATAAATTGGGCAGCAAATTTTATAGTTTCGTCCATGTTTTTACAAGTGATTTGTAAGTATAAACCTATTTCATTTTGCTAAGAGATATTAAAGGTCATTCACTCATGCATGAATTAAACACAAAGATTTTGAAGAGAACACATTAACCATAAACTTCTGCCATTATTATTACAAGATGATTTTCTTAAATAATTATTCTTAAAACTTTATTTTCAAAATGTTGATCTTTCATGGAGTTGTATGCATTCATGCTTAAAGCATTTTACCAAGTTAACATATCATTTGAATTCTAGTAAAATGAAACAATGTTTCTGTTTTTGTTCTTTCATTATTTTCTTTTTTTTACTTAATTTTCTTTCCTTTTCTTTCTCTCTTTTTTGCACATTTTTTCTCACTTTTAATCAAATGAAAATCTTTTGAAAATTCATCTCACCTCAGCTGATTGCTGAACCATTTAAATTGTTTTATTTAAAAAGTTAAAAATGTTAAAATATATTATGCTTTTGATTAAGCTACCATTTATTAATCCTGTTTTTACTAAAAGAGAATTTCTTTTTGGTTAGATGAACTTTTAATTGATCTTATATTATTTATAGCATGTCTTGTGTTGATAATCTCTGTTATGATCTTTAGATAAAGATATCTCTCTCTCTCTCTCTCTCTCTCTCTCTCTCTCGCTAATGTTCAAATAATTTAACTTACTGAAAGTTAATAATTGACTGATGGTAATTTGTATGGTTATATTATCTTAAATTCCTAATTTCAAAATCACAATAACTTTATGTTGTATTTATTTCCTTATTTCAGCCCTTTTCACATTACCAGGAACATTCTTCCTTTTCACTGCCATGTCAGTTCTTTCAGTCATTTTTGTGTTCTTCTGCATTCCTGAAACAAAAAACAAAAGTCTTGAACAAATCTCCAAAGAGCTGTCAACAACGTACGTATTTCTTTTTTCTCACTCCCCCTCTCTCTATCAATCAATTAATCAGTCAATCAATCAATCAATCAATCCAGCACAAATATTTTGCTTTTAGTAATGTTGCTTTTTGTTCACAAAATTAGAATTAATAAACATACATCTGTGAGATAACAGTTGATTTCATGCAAATTTTGTACTGTATTTTATCTTAATTGTTTTGCTGTTATATCATTTTTTATTAGTCGTATGAAATAATTAAAAATAATAATTAAAAAGTGCAAGTAAATAAATGTTAAATAATCTGAGTTTGTTTTATAAACTTACTTTTGGGAGATGTGTATCAAAAGAAAGCCTGACGGTTTATTTAGAAATTGTTTCTTTTATGTGTAAAAGTTGTTTTTATTTTTTAGAATTGGCTCTAAAAAGGACAGCCAGAAATAATTGACATAGGGACTGTTGAGGATTCAGTTTTCAAATTCAGGAAAAATATATTACCCTTGTATTTATTGTTTACTAAAAAATGATGGCTCATGCCTTGATAAATTTAAAGTTGATCCACTCCTGAGGATATTTAAGATGTTTCAGTGGATGAACAGTAGAAGGTAGTTAATGTCATGTGGTGGGAAGAATGAAGCTTGCTGACTGTGGTAGATATGTTGTACTGAAGGGATGTAGCCTGCTGGCTTCAGAAAGGTTTAGGTTTCCTTGTGTGAAATTCACTCTCAGAAAGATTTTAACATTTTTAAAAACTCTGTGGACAAAATTTCACAATAATTTCTCAAAACTCATGCGGGGAAAGTGAAAACAAAATCCAGTGAACCATGTGGAAGCCAGGCAAAAAGAAAGCCCAAATCACATTGCAAAATGATTGTTAAAAGCTATAGTGAAACATGTAGGGCCCAAACAGAAATCATACACAAGATCATTGAAAAAATATGTTAAAACCTCCTTGAGAATCTCAAGGGAAATACTTGTAGTTTTTTTTTTGTTTATCTATTAAGTGGTTGCACCTCTTCTTAATTTCAATGGTTTTTATATGATCTTCTCAATGAATTTTTCTTTTTTCATGATTTGAAAATGTATTGTGAATCTTTTTTTAGAGCCAATTATTTCTATAATTTTGTTATGCTATTTTGCCTTGTTTGTTATTGTATGCACCTTTTTCAACTTTGGGATAAGAGAGTAGATATTCTCTCTTCTTTCATTACATCCAAGAGATAAAAAAATTGGTCTTTATTTCTGAAATGAAGGTATTTACACTATTTACATTGTTCAGACTATTGTCCTCATCTTTAATACCATGTTTACAATGTTTCAGCTTTCTTCAGTTGGTAGGAATTTCAAGCTGAACCCTTTATTATAATCACTGAGGTATATCATTCTCATATCATGTGTGATGCCACTTCTGGTAGCGATGTAGTTATCTCCCTTTCACTTAACTCTCTAAGTTATTTACCTCTGCTATAGCCTGGTATTGAACTCACAACTTTTTGGAACTAACCAACGACTATATCCACTGGGTCATGTGTTCTTGAGGACAACAGCATTTGAATTTCTGCGACTTATAAACCTAATGTCTCAGTAACTATATTTTTTACCAGAGTTCATATTGCAATCTTTGAAGCTAATAATTTTCTCTAGCATTCCTTATTACTAGTTCCCATATTGTATTTATTTCTACACTTGGTTGGCTTAGGAGATTTTTGTAGCCCAGCATATGTGCTCATTCCTTAAGTTTACATAATTTTCAGTGGTGTTATCTAGCTATTATTTCAACTTTATCCCATAGGGGGCAGTGATTCCCTTTCTCCCTCCATATGTGGTCAGCTACGTCTGATTTTTCTATCTCCCCTCGTGTTATGGCCTTGTGATGTTCTTGTAGCCTTACCTTAAGCGGGCGGCTCATTTGTAAACATGGCAGTATAGATGAGGACAATAGTTCAAACAATGTAAATGGGATAAAAATAATTTGTTTTGAATAAAAATATCTGTTATTGTAAGTTAATTTCTTTTACTTATATAAATAAAATGATTATACTTATAATAAAATGGTCACTACATAAATAAAACTGTAATACTATTTAAAATAGAGGTGATTGTTTTAAGGTAAATCAATGTACAATATGTAATTTAATCTAATTTTGCCTTTTGAAATTGTTGCTATTTATTCAAAGTTGTTTTCATTCAATATTTTTCAAAAAACAAAAAACAGATACAATAGTTACCTTCTCCTTCACATCATAAACATTGTTTTCCTCCAATTTTTTATATATAAAATGGATGCAGTTATAAAAAAGTATTTGTATGAATTCATATTTAATTTGTAACTATTTTCTGTAATTTATTGGTACTTTTCAAAGATCTAAACTGTATTACATTATTTGTAATGTAATAACAAAACACATATACTTATATATTGTTGGTATTCAATATGAAATTAAGAATATTCATTTGAATAAATGCTAATAAGATTTATTCATTTATTTCATCAGTTTTTATTAACTATTTTTCAAGGTTAAAAAAAGAACTATTTTTATTAACATGTAATAAACAAATTACTCTTTTTATATTAACTTAAAGACAATCTATATACTTTGTAAATAAAATTTCTTATATACAGGGAGCGATGAATAAATTGTTGTCTAAATTACACAAAAAAAGAAAATAAGACTGACATCTCATTTTAACAGATATATTTCATAAAATTACACAAAAATATCTAGAAATACTAAAGAGTAAATTTATTCAATAAAATCAACATTGGTTTTAACCACACCATTCTGAATCTTCTGCAACTCTTCTGAATGTCCTTCTTGTTTAAGTTGGTGACTGCTACCATAATCCTTGTCTTCAGTTTATCTTTAGAGTTACAAGGAGTTTTGTTAGTCTCTCATTCATCTGTGCCCCACACATAATAAGCAAGTGGGTTACAGTCTTTGGAGTTAGATGTAAGGGAGGATGTGGTTGCAGAAATTGTCTGACAACCATAACTAGGTTCTCCTGCTTGTGTGACATGGTACAGTCTTGTTGCCAGACATAGGATCTTCCAGTAGCCTCTTGACTCAAGGCAACACTGCCTCCTCAAGACATTTGATGTAGACCTCTAATGTTGGGTTTGAGGCATTGTGAGAAGATGAATGGAGGCATAATGTTGACATCACTAGTGATCATTCAAAACATCTTCATAATCACCATTAGACTCATCCAACTCTTTCTGAATCCTCTGCACTGTTCTCAGATTGACATCCAAACACACTGTTATGTTCATATTGGAACTTCTGGCACAAATGCAAAGCAAATTTCTGGCTGAGTGAATTGCTTCATGGTGCTCTTTTTATAACAGATGGTACCCAACTACTATTCTGTGTAGTCGGCAAAATAAAAAATAACACACATATGCAAAATTAAAAATATAAAGTGGTGACATTGCATCCTGTACATTCATTAAAATTTGCAATGAATTTCAATGATAACTTTTTTCCTTTACTCTTCATGTTTTTCTTTTTGTGTCATTGATGTTTCTTTACTAAATTGGAATAAACAAAATTGCATAATTAAAAAATACAGATAATCATCTTTCTTTTTTTTATTGAAAAATTAAATTTTTGACTAATAATAAAATAAGATTTTTCTAATAAAAAAGTAATCTGTTTAGTGCTTTTAGAAAATATTCATTATTTGTTGAATAAGTAATTTGATGTTTTGTTCAGGCCATTCACTGGAAATAACAGAAGATGAAATTCAAACAATTGTCTGCTTCATACTTTTGTTTTTGTGCATGAAAAATATTCAAACTGTGTCTCTCTTCTGGCTAAGGTTCGTAAATTATATTTTTGTGTGAGGTTTATAACATTATTTTTATTTAAAATTACAGAGAATTATATTTAAATATATTTTAATCAATAGATTTATGAATATATTCTATTAATTGATGTGCAATTTTTCAACATAAGTTTAGTACATAGAGATAGTTCAATGTTTATTGTATAATGAAAGCCTGAGGAAATGTGTTATTTTAAAAGTTAAAGGTTATAAAGTGGTGACTTGGTGAAGGTAAATGATATCTTGGCAGTGAGAACATTGAATCAGAGTTTATGTGACTGATCCTATGTAATGGTTGTATTTCAAATGGAATGACAAAGATGAAATTGCATATCTATATATAGGTTAAGAATTATGTTTCATTTGAAAGAAAAGAAAAAAAAACAGTGATTTTTTAAAATATATCTTGTAAGAAAATATCTTGAAAATAAAGTAGTCAGGTAACCTTAATTAGTTTGTGTTCCACAACCCACAACAGTAAAATATCATAGCAGCCATTTAATCTAATTTGTTCAGAGATACTGTATTTTTATTTGGTTGTTAGCTCAATAAATAATCTAATTCATTTGTTAGTTTCTTGTATTTTTTAATGGATAGCTTTATAAATAACTATTGCTATTATTTGATAATAAATAGAAAAGAAAACTCATGAATGATTTTACTTGTGTAGAAAAATGGTTATGGTTAATTTAATTTTGAATTTAAATTTAATCTCTTTTTTGTTTCAGGAACTCCTTCAAGTGTATCTGGTTGCTGAAACCCTGTTGGTGTATTTTAACTCATTTTAGTTGTACATTCCATAATCCTTATTCAGTGGTGTCCATGGAAGACCAATCAAGCTCCCCAAGAAGTCTCTCTGAAGCCAAACTCATTTAAATAAATGTTATTTTGTGATTCTGTTATGCATTGTTATGAATAGTTAATATATTTTCATTAAAATGCTTCATGAAAACTAATCTTGAGTTAATTGAATTTGAAATTCTAACATGATTGATTATAGACATTATATTTAGTGGATACATGTATTTGAACAGGAATCCATGCTTTTTTGTTAACAGTGACATGTATGCCTATTAGCCTAAAAATCAAAAACTTAAGACTATGTGCCTTGACAGGAATCAAACCTGTATTCCAACTTTCAGCTAAAATCTGCTATCAAACCAAGTGTACATTATCATTAAGCCATGAGAAACAATTACAGTAAAGCAATGCTCAGTTACCCTACTTAACAAATGCACATCTCTCTTAAGTTGATAAATTGAGAGTTACTTTGTTGTAGTGGCTCTCTTGTAGCTCAATAGTAAAACATGCTTAGCTTGAAAGTTGTTTTCCCAGATTGAAAAAGAAATAAAGGTTTGATTCTCATTGGGAGGTAAATTTTCTGTATTAATATTTGTTATTTATAGGCAAATAGATATTAATTTTGCTGTTTTTTAAAGCAAAAATACTAGGATATATACTTAAAACATGTACCCACTTATATATATGTATTATAAACTTGAAATTGATTTATAAAGTCTAGATAATACAATAATTCCTTGGCAATTTATTTTTAAGTATATATTGTCACAACAAATATCAGATATATCAAATAGTAACAGCTGTACTGTTATACAATAAAGATGGATGATAAAATTGGGTAAATGAATACAGAAACATCAACATGTGGCTAGAGTTACAGATACTTGAAATGAGATCATCTGAATTAGACATCATGTAAGCATTGAAACGGTTAAAATTTCAAAATCTCTTCCTTTATATTGCAAGTTTTATTCATTGTAGTAAAAATATTCTGAAAATCTATAAAAAGAAGCTCTTCATCATTATAGGGTAGTTCTATCATGATTAAATATTTTACATTTGTTATAACAATACTGTTTTAATCACAGGTTTGATATCTTTGCAGAAATATATAAAAGTTCATATTCATAAGTACACAGTCCCATAATCAATTATCTAAAGTTACATAACTTCTTGCACTTGATGAGTGCAAGCAATAAGAATAACTAGAAAACTTACTCTGTAATTGTCTTTGTAATACATTTAATTTTTCAGTGTTTAAATGCATATTAATAAATTTAAAGACTATTAAATACATTAAAGAATGTATTAGTAGTAAAAGAAAATTGGAAACGTTTAATGGTTGAATGATAAATATTTTGGATATCTGACTTTATACATAGATGAACAAAATAATAAAAATGACACACAAATTGTTGATCTGAGTTCAGTCATAACTGAAATGCTCTATTAATAAAAGCTTTTTGGATTTGTAAATAGATGATGCAAGAGAAAATGTGAAGAAAGAAATTCATTGAACTCAGACAAAATGAAAACCAAACCTGACATTGTATGAAGAAATCTTTTAAAAATGTGAGGGGTGGGTAGGTGTATAAAATCTAATGAAAATTTGAATGTCTTTGGGATTTAAATATTTTCTTTTGCACAAATCAGTATTTTATAGCTTGAAAGAGTTAAAATCTTTCTCCATGACCTTTATTTGAAAAACATAAACAGTTATTTTTTCATACAAATGGGTCTTTCAATAAATTTATTATAACTTTTCTTATAAAAATCAATAAGGTTCCAGACTACATGTATTTTTATATCTTCTCCATTATAATAAAGACTGCTGTGCAGTTATATATATATATATATATATATATATATATATATATATATATATGAGCACTTTTTAATATAACTGTATACTGGTCTAATTTAATTATGACTGAAAACTAGTTAACAATAATTATAAGTATAGGGTAGGTATGGATGGAATAAAATTCCATATCCCAAAAATACTATTCTTAAAAGTTCTCAATACAAAGTAGAACAAATAATATTTACCTAGAAGTTATAACATAAATATGTTATAATACCGCTACAAAAGTAGTTATTTTATTTCAACACTGTTTGTACCTTATCAAGTGATGGTGTTGATTTCAAGTTGAAGAGTTTTACACACACACACACACACACACACACACATATATATATATATATATTTCCCTTCTGTCATACTCATGGAGAGAGGCAGTGTCGGCTCAGTTCATTCTCTTTACTCGCAGTTATCAAACTTTTTTTACCAATTATGAAAGCTCTTGACATATGTTCACTCTTTAACAGAGCCCTATTTTATTTTATTTTTCTTCAATAATTATGTTGTTGAGAAGTGAAAATATATATATATATATATATATATATATATATATATATATCCCTCCTGTCATGCTTATGGGTTTGGATTATTTTTTTTTTTTTTTTACTTATATCTTAATATACTAAACTCAATTGTAGCTACGTCAATATATAAATGCTGTCATTTTAGACGGCATATCAATATAAATATTTTGATGGCACTGGTCCACTTGTAAATTAATAATTGATTAACACATTATATTGTCTTTGTAAATGCAGATTAACTAGCATTTTGTAATGGTTATTTTCTTTTTCTCAATTCTTGTCCACTTTTAAAAACTCTTTAAGTCTGGTACTGGAAGCATCTCTTTCCACATTGCATATCCACTTTTGCTTAAAAGAAAGAGTACTTTTGGATAAACCTGCTTATTATGCAGTGGGGAGAAATATATATTTGAACATTGATTTAATTTAAAATTACACAGGTGACGCGTTTTATTTTAATATATAATTGGTCGTTGCATGATCTAAGGGGAATAACTCCTTTTTACAACTTAAGGCTATACGTATAATTATTATAGGTATCGTTTATAAAACAAAAATGTCGCAAAAATGTTTCTATGTCTTACTCGTTATGTAATTCTAACCACATTCATTTAGATTTTGATTCTTTACGATATGCTAGCCACTTTTCAGGATCTATTTAACATTAATATGAAATGTTATGCTGTTCTCTACCTTTCATTGTGATTCTTTTCATCAAAATTACAAAAACTCCAACTACCATATGTAATAGTAGTTTAGTTATATTATGAAGATGGGGTGCAAAATCGTATAATTCATGCTTGTGTTATTTAAAATAATAATCAGTGTGTACAGTAGTTTCTATTATTGTTTTTCTAGTAGAAAATGTTTACCATAAATAATTCTGTTGGTAATCAGAATAAACTAGCGGTAAAGCAATGATTATAATTTGAAAATTACTGCCGGTGGGTTCAGTAAATGTAACATTCATTTTTACGGATGTGTGTCACCAAAAGGCGTTAATTGCTGCGAGCTGAAGAAAGAAAAAGAAATATTTTTATTTGTCGCATATATCAGTCATATTGGGTTAAATATTTTAAAGGTTGTTTTAATTTTGACTGGTAATATCATAATTCATTGTTAATTGATAAATATTAATGAAATTAATATCAAATTACTTATGGATATGGTTGGAACACTTCCTGCTAAATGCTAAGAAAGAATGGTGACAGTCATTGAGAGTTAACTAAGGTGAAATAATAAGATAATATATATAAACGCAGCTACTCATTACTACAGAAAAACAATAAGAAAAATAAATTTTACTTTAATAAAAATTATACTGTTCTAACTCCCATTAAGTGTTTTTGAATAAATAATATTTTTAGAAACACTAATATGCAAGATGAAATTGGAAATATAGAAAATCGATTATTAGGTAAAACTTTATAAATCAATAAAGACTAACATTGTATGTGTGTGTGAAGGTACAAAAAGGTTTTATATGATTACAAAGAATTCAAAAAGATTAATGGAAATTTAGACCAAACTTTTCTACGAGTTTAGGAGTCATCTGTAGCTGCTAGTTATGAATCAATTAAATAAATTTTTAAAAACTAGATTGACCGTCTAGTTAAATTGAGTACAGCAGATTCATCATAATCATTCAACCAAAATAGACAAGATGATATTTTCTTAGTATTCTTTATGTGAGCATTATAATTAAGTTAACAAATATGGAGTATCCTTCAAAAATGTACTCACTCTTTAAATGACAATAAATGCTGTGTTTATTGACTTGCAAACATAATTAATGGTTAAAATTTAGATATATTAATGTTTATTGAATTACAAAGAACGTTAATAGTTTATCATTTTTAATAACTAACTAACATTTAAATTGAATTTTTAAAAATGAAAAAGTTTTCTGGAAACTTTTATTTTAGTTTTAATTGACAGCCAAAGGATTAAATTTACTATTTTCAGTAAGCAAAACACCTTAGTGCATTTCAAACAGAAATTATATTGATTAGAATTTAAAATTTTGAGATTTTTATTTAATTTTTTAAATTTCTGCCATTTTTGAGTGATCGACACATTTGTAAATAAAACTTAATTCTCGGTTTTAAGAATCTTGCAAAAATATGATATACATCTATGACACATTATTTTTGGAAAATTAGCAAATTTAATGTTAAATTAATTTGATTTACACAAGTATAAGTAATACTTGTGTAAATCAGATTAGTTTAACATTAAATTTATAGCATGAAATTTAGAATAAAACTATTTTTTAAACACGGAGTTCAACTTTCTGACCTTTTCACCGTATGTGTTGACAAATCTACAGATGCGAGATAAGATCAAAGTATATAGCGATCACAAGTGACATGACTGAACAATTTTTTTCCGAGAAGAGGAAGAAACTCTGAAACACATGACCTTTTAATTTACACAAAGAAATTACCATAAAAAAAAAACTTCAAATACACAAAAAAAAAAAAAAAAAAAATTAAAATTATTTTTAAAATAGGGAGGCACAACGATTTGTATTAAACCTTTTAATTTTCGATTAGGAAATATAATATTCGCTTAATAATTTTATAAACTGACCCCAACAAATCTTTGAAGTATTTAAAAAATATATTTGAAACTTTATAAATTATCATAATAAAAAAAAAATGAAAATAATTCATTTTAAATTTCATTATTTATCGAAAATTTATTTTTTTCTTCAGACTACAATGTCCTTAATTTATATTATTTATTAACTCAATTAAAACCTTATCAAATTAAATAATGCCATAGTTATATCGCATTTTTTATGTTACTATTAAGAGCAGATTTTCGGAAATAGAGGCAGTTTTTTCAAAATAATATTAAATGATTTACATTCCCCAGTGAGTTCTGTGTTTAACTAATAAAATCAATTTTGCCAACAAAAATTAATTTCTTAAAATTTCATGAATTTACGTGGACGAGTGGGGTGTAACTGATGTAAAAAATATTTTTAGCAAGATATTTTTAAAATAATAATTTCAAAAATAATTTAATTTATTTGTGAATAAGTCCTGAAAGTTTCATTAAAATTCAATAATTATTTGATTTTTGCAAGAATTTCCAAATTAATGTGTTTATCACTGGAAAAAACCAAGTTATGTAATATTACGTTTTCCATTGTAAAATCTCGTAACGATTTGGTTACCCGCTAACTAAAATCAAAACAAGATTTTTTTACCAAAATTTCGAACTTGTTAGAATTGATTAAAAAATTTTTTAAAAATAATTAAAAAATACTTTAATCTTTCTTCTTAATTATATCATAAACGTTTTGATAGAAAAAATTCGTTTTTATTAAATTTGGGGCCTTTTTTTCACACTATGCTGTTTTTTCAGCGATTTATTGGAGATACCTAAAAATTCAAACTGACAACGAATTAAAAAAAAAATGAGTATGTTTTTGGGTTACTCTAGGTACCTCCAGTCATTTTCGTTAACTAACTTTGAAATTTAATTTTTAAAAATAAAACTTTTTCTTGAAACTTTAATTTTAGCTTAATTGAAAGCTAAATGATTAAATTTACTATTTCCAGTAAGCAAGATTGATTGGAATCTAACATTTTTAAATTTTTTAAAAATTTTCAATTTTTCGGTAATTTTTTGAGCGATCGACACATTTGTAAACAAAAATTAATTCTCGTTTTTAAAATATCTTGTAATAATAAAATATACATCTCTCGACTCGTTATTTTTGGAAAATTTAAAGTTAAATTAATCTAATTTGAAAAAATATTACCTGTTCATGGCATGAAATTTAATTCCTAATCAGGAAGGTCTAACTCGTTGACCTTTCAAGTAGGCGATGATAACCCCTTGTCGCAAATTAGTTCACACTTCTGGAAGTATGGTGACCAAAAATTGATATAACCCAATTTGTGACCTTTTAGTGATAAATCTCTTATAAATTTCCATAGTAAAATAAAATGTGCAGTTTAATATAAATCAAAAACTTAGAAACTAGTTTAAAAATCTTAATTCTAAATGATTTGTATTAAGCGTTCGAATTTTCGATTTGTAAATATAGACATTATTTAATTTAAAAATGATGTTTAATTAGCAAAGAATAAAATGAAAACAATTCTTATAAAAATTCACTATTCATCGAACTTTTTTCTTCTTCAGAATATGATATCGTTAAATCATATTATTTATAAAATCAAAAGTTTATCTAAATTAAAAATGGCGAAGTTTTAATGCATTTTTGATTTTACTATTCGGAGCAGATTTTCGGAAAAATGGTCTCATAAAAAAAAAACATATTTTTACCAAGATTTTCTAAAAATTGCATAGATAATTTATTGCATAAATAATTTAATTAATTTGTGAATAAAATTAAGTCCTGAAAGTTTCATTAAAACAGACAACTAAAAAAATGAATATTACATTTTTCTTAGTACTAACATTATGTAAACATGACTTACTGGAAATAATAAATTTTATTTTAGTTTTAATTGAAAGCTAAATGATTAAAGTTTCAAGAAAACTTTTATTTTTCAAAATTCGATTTAAAAGTTAGTTATCGAAAATGAGTGGAAGTACCTACTTAAAAGGAACGCCATAATAAGCCAGAACCGTCTTAACTGCATTATGGACCCCTGGGCAAACCAGTGTGCTGGGGCCTTATGACAACCGTTTACAAGAAAAAAAGTAGATGGTCGATAATATTAAACATATAATTATTTTATTATTAGCACTTCAGCAAAACTGGCGTTAAAAAACATGCTGTACAACAGCAACCAATCAACAAGATAATTATTTGAACAGTACACAAAGCTTGAAAAACAATAATACCCAGGAAGCCACACAGATTAGATGTCACAGTACGAAAACTACGAACTTCTTATCATAACAAGTATTTGTGGTATTTCTTTTCAGAGAATTAATTTATTATTGGATTGAAGTTAATGATTTTCACGAATAAGATGTCATTTTTCATTCACATGAGTGAAAGCCAGTTCAAACGATGCTGCCTCATTGTGCTATGAAGCAGATTTTTTTATAAATTTCACTCTTGAAAAAGAACGTTCTCCTGTGCAGTTGGTCATCATCATGCACATGAACACTCTGATTGCAGTTTCAACATTTAGAGATACTGATTTCAAATTGCTCGAAAATATTTTCTGTAAAATGCGGGGAGAGTATCAAAATTTTCATCAAGATCCATGTAGTGCTTGAGATGCTCACATTTATTTAAAGAGTCATCACAATTCAGGTCTTTGTGATACACATTAGCCAGATGCTCACACTTTTTCTTTCGTGAATCAGAAGCAATGTTTTGCAATTTTACTGAAGAAAGAAGACAAATTTCCAATCTGTGAACAAGCCTCTGCCCTCCCGTTTTGTTGGCTCGAAGGTTAGAGTGTCCAGAATAGGGAGGAAAGATTCCACCTTCAACTTATCGGTTTTACTGTTGATCCATCTTCGTTCTCGTTACCGTTGGCACATGCTCCTGGTTTTGAATTCATATTCACTAAATTTGTCTCGTTTCCCAAAGATAGCTTTCATAGACTCAAGAAGATTCCTGGCAACAAGCATGTTCACATCCTTTGATTGCAGAAATTTGCTTTTTTGTTTAGTTTTTTTTTTTGTAGCATGTCATTTCAGAGAATTGTGAGAATAATTGTTTCAAGCTTTTCCATTTTTTTTTTTTTGCTCAATTCTTCTGCCCCTCGTTTTGTATTCACTTGCTGTTCATTGTCAGCAAAAGAACCCAATGCATGCTTTATTTTCCCGAAACTACCGTACAGAGTATGGACAGAGTTAAAATGTGCTGACCATCGTTTGTCAGATGCTTAACCACAAAACCTTTTTCTTAGTGATGATGTCAATACATTCTAGGGATGAGTCGAACCAACAAAATATGAATACAGATTCTGAACAAAGGCAAAGAATGTTACAGTCCGTAGACAATATTCTGCTGATTTTACTCTCACTATGTTCCCTGTGTCCAGCACAGGGAACATAGATGACAAATTCATTGAGTTGATGAATTCATGCATGCAACTCAGTATATCGTCCAGATATTCTAAAGGCATTATCGCATGACTGACAACGGCAGTTTGATATTAAGATTTTGTTCCCATTAAGAAAATCTACAACAGTGCCTATTCGATCCATTGTAGCACTATTTTGTGCTAAATGTTTAAAAAACAGAAGGAAAGACTTACAGATAAATGAAATTTTCTGTTTTGTTAGAAAAAGGCAAAATCTCAAAAACCTAAAGAAAGTTCTCACGGAGAGGCAGAGTGCAAAAGAGGCCATGTGGCAAATATAGACAATTGATTAATGACTTTGTCTTTTGGTACACGTTATAAAAACACAGGACCGGTTAGAAAAATCTTATACAAGCGAAAAATTGAAATAATAAAAGTTCCTTGGTGACCGGCCGAAGCTAACAAGAAATGAGATTGCACTATGTCGGAAATAAGGATTTCTTGGTGAGTTGAGTAATTAATGACCCTGATAAGAAATCGAGAGAGACATCTGGCAAGTTTCTGACCGGGAACCAGAGTTTTCCTTGCGTAGGAGAAAATTTAAAATAATAAGACTTAATTAATGACCCTCATAAAAAATCGAGAGAGACATCTGGCAAATTTCTGACCGAGGACCAGAGTTTTTCTTGCGTAGGAGAAACTTTGAAATAATAAGAATTTAATCAATGACTGCAAGTAAATGACCGGCGAATCAAATCAGTTGAAGGAGGACTGGTTGGTAGTGAGCAGAGGTGGATAACTAAGGAAGGCAGAAAATTTGTACATGCCTTTGAAGGGTATTAGTGTGAGATATCAATGAAGAAAGGAAGGAGATTTGGACGGATCGATGCCTGTGATTGTTGTTCACGGAAAAGAAAAACCTTGAATTGAAAAAGATAATTAATCTTCAAAGCCAGAGAACAAAGAGACCTTAATTGGAATTAAGTAATTCACCAATTTCATCATACCGGTCGTACTTGAGTGGAACTCCATATAAGCGAGGGCCCTAAGCAACCACAAAGAGTTGCAGAGAAGTTTTGGCCGAAGAGATTTACGAGAGACCTACTAGCTGACATCATGTGACTGCCTGCCTAAAAAGAACTTAGACTCAAACCCTGTGACAAACTTAACAGAACCAGCCGAAGTGTAACATTTCAACTTTAGACGTTGGTTGGGAAGATAGCTGTCTGCATGAAGTAGATAGAATTCGATTGCTGGAACGAATAATAGTTTGGCAATTTTAATTCTTCAAGAATAGTACAAAGAACCTGTTGTCCATTAAATCAATAATTTCCTCACAAATATTTGCAGATATAACCAATGTCTTTTTCCCGTATTTCCATACATTTTGAGATGTTCTTCCAAGAAAGGATCAAATTCACTCAGCATCTCTAGTATACTTAAATACTTGTTAGTTTTACTGACCCAATAATTTGATTTTCTTCACGAAATTGCAAACCCCTGGAGAAAAGAAATTGAATTATAGAAACCACACGTGCCAACATTTTATGTAAAATTCAAATAATAAAGAATCTTGACTTCCACTTCTATAGTTTCCAATTTCAAATCTGCTGTGATGCACTTTTCAATGTTTTCTCCATTTTCATGTTCTACAATAACATTGCGGTGATCCCAGTCATTGCACCCTGATATAGCGAAGGGAGATTCTTTCTTGAACAATAGGCGACATACAAAATACTACAAACGAGCCTGGGGTGGTGAATAGAGTAGCCATTCACCTTTTAAACACTCATCATTCCGCAGTTCACGTTTGAACACATTGTTTGATAAATACCTTGCCTTCATATTCTCTACTCTAGCTGTTTTATATACTCTGCGTGGGTTTAAAAGGTTGCAATCATGATTATGATATGATGAGGGCCCAGTAATTTATTGTGCTGTGTTGTATATCATTAATGTTCCATAACCCCGAAACTGTCTTTTGAAGCGCAAACTCATTTACTTTACAGATTTTTCTTTTGTAAAATGTCACCACCAGTAACAGACAATGATGGTATGTCTGCTGAAACTGGATGACCATTAGCCGTAAAGGACGTAGATGTGGATGCTATATCCGAAGGAACTGTACTAGTGACTGACATTGCAGGAGTGGATACTGATGTGCATGGTATATCTGAAGGAATGGTATGAGCAGCTGTCATTGTCCCTGTGTTGAGCCACGACGTTAATTTTAAAAGATTTATTTTCTTTTTCTCCTCTGCAGCTTTCTTCTTCTTCTGTGCTCCACTCGAAACATTACGTTTTATTTCTGCTGAAATAATTATTCACCTGGAAATATATATCTTAAATATTTAGTATTTGGTCCCAAACCAGGATATAAGGTTATATTATATAAATGTACTCGCAACAAGATTTAAATATTTGAACATTCTGCTTCTATAATGAATATATTCTTCCTTTATTTGTACAAACTTGTGTACTGACATTTAAACTGTGTGCATTGTATGGTACACTATAATCCCAATAAACCTCTTTTGATATCATATGACACCTCGCCTTATGGATTTGAAGGGGTCACAATCCACATGATACCTGATGGTTTTAAAAACCAGATGACTTATACATCCCAGATATTTTCTTTGGTTAATGAAAACTATACTTAGATTAATATCTATTATTTACTGTCAAGAAATTCCACTCGTATTTATAGGGTCTAGAATTTACCATTATCTTTGATTATAAGCTTCTTCTTGTTAACTATGAGAATAGTCTTTCTTTACTAGGTTATGAATTATCAGTAATCGAAAATAAAGTAATATCAATAGATCTGTACTGAGCGCAGGTAACATCAAATAAAGTACGCACCCACATTCGACCATAAACCGCTAAGTACGCAACATTTGTACAGTAGTAAACTTACATTTTGTGGGGTCACGACTATCTAATCTTACACCGGTAATCGATATTAATGGTTTAAATTAAGATCGATCTGATGAATTTAGACCCTAATGATCACCCAACACTAAGTAGGTTGTGAACAGTGCACCATGCCACCCTTTATTCAATGACTCTGTTGAGCAGATTGTACATGCATTCAAAGCGGCTTTAAAATGTCTGGCAAATATCATGAGACAATTGGAGACCAATTTGTTTGTCGTGTTTCACTACACTCTGCTATTGGTGGTTCTCCTGCAGAACCGTTGACGAACGTTCGATGGATTTATTTAAACCTAGCTTCACTCGTCGTTACTAGTGAGAGCAGAATACCATGAATGACTATGATCACTGAGGAACTTTACTAGTGGTGACTTGGTGTGGGTGAGGAACTTACGGTCAGGGTGGGAAATACTCGAAATCCATGATCTGGTTCCATATTCCTAATTGACATCTGATAGTATGATCTGGAGATATATTGACCAGTCTCGCATACGTATTGAGTAGATGAGATCACTTACTTAATCTGTGGGTCATGAAATCAGACTGTGAAGCTATGTAAATGTTATATCATGATCATGACCCTGTACCCTAATCTCAGCCATATGATACACCACCCCTGCAATTGTCCTGTCACATGTTATCAAAACGGTGGTGACATCGGGTTAAAATATGGAACAACATTGAACACCATCTCATCTCAGTACGACCAAGTTTGTCTGAAATCGCTGTATGACAGTTGAAATCGGAAATCACAATACTATCCTAGTGATTACGACGTTGAAATGCTTTTGGTCTAATTAAAGAATAGTGTTGTCTTCTCAGAAGAAAAAATGTTACACCTCCTCGAATACCTACAATCCTTCAGTTACCTCACTTCAATTTATTCATTTGAAAATACAAAAAATAACTTTTTAAAAGAAAAATTCTCTCGAGAAAAAAATTAACATGAACGTTTCTCGTTTCTAAAGCAAACTAATTTAACACGTATGGTTTTCCTTAATGGAAATTGCCAATTGTCTAAAATGCTGAGAACGCTACCGTCAACTAAAGGTCACAAAATTAAAGAACATACTAAATTATTCTTGGAGAGTGTTTGGCATGCATGTCTTCTTCACAAGTTGAAAGGTTACAGTTTCTCTGGACACATTTTTGAGTTGATCCAGTCTTTCCTATCAAATCGTGAAATTAAAGTTATCCTGAACGACCACTCGTCTAGATTCTTTCATACTAACGCGGGTGTTCCCCAGGGATCTATCCTTTGTCCTACGCTGTTTTTAATTTTCATTAACTACCTTCCTGATGACATCATCTCTTAACTTGGCATCAACACTGACGATGCCATATTAATTCTTGCCTTGATAGTAAGACTGATCAGTCTAACAAGGTCAAAATGGCAGCTGATTTCCAAAACAACCTCAAGACCCTTGTTAACTGGGGCAAAAGATGGTTTGTCACTTAACGCCTCCAAAACTAAACTTTTCCTCATTAAATCATCTGAGAGACCCCCCTTTCTTCCTTCCATCAGCATGGAGTATGCTAATCTCCAGGAAATTAGCTCGTCGTGCCTTCTTGGGCTAACGTTCCCCGATGACATGAGGTATAAAGACTATATTGAATCCATTGCTAGGTCAGCTGCTAAGAAAGTCGGTTCACTATGTCGTGCGAGACAATTTTTCTCTCCGGAATCTATCTTACATACTTATAGATCTGCTATTTGTGCATGCTTAGAACATTGCTGCCACATAGGGTCCGGTGCCCCTGTTATTTATCTTGAGCTACTTGATAAGAACCAAAGAAGAATCAGCAATATTATTGGTACTGACCTGGCGTTCCGGATTCAGTCACTTACCCACCGCCATAATGTTGCCTTTCTGTGCCTTTTTTATAAATATTTTCATGATAATTTTCGGATGATTTCTTTGTTTGTTCCGTAGACTTCATGAATTTAAGCGCAATACCAGACTGGCATCGAGATCTTTTCAAGTTACAGTTGAGCTGGATAGATGTAGTCGAAAGTTCTTCGCTAACAGTTTCTTTTCTTGCACTTTTCGCTTGTGAAACTCCCTTCCAGCTCCATACTTTCTAGCTAACTTTAATCTGCAAAACTGTAAATGCAGTGTCAACCGATATTTACTGTCCTCTTTGTAGCAGAATTGTAGAAACAATTCATATTAGTTTAAATGTAAGCTTTAAAAAATGGTATTAACCACGAGGCTGATGCGGCGCAAGGCAGTCTGGCTTTTGTCTGTTCACCCCAGACGAGACTCTACCCTTTTAAGGAGCCTCGTCTTGGTTTCTCTCCGTCCAGAGGCAGAGTGTCAGGATAAGAGAGAGAGAGAGAGAGAGAGAGAGAGAGAGAGAGAGAGAGAGAGATTTAATGAGCTGGCATTTACTACCTCCCCACTACAGCGGATGCCCGATGCGAATGCGGTACAAGGCTAATTTAAGTGGGAAGTCCAAGCCCTTAACCTCGGCCAAAAATATCTCGTAGACCTTGCTTATGGCAGGGTCGGGCTTTTGTCTATTTTCTCTGCAGACGAGACTCTACCCTTCGGCAGAGCACCGTCTGGTTTCCTCTTCGTCCGGAGGAAGAGAGTCCGACATAGACAGTGAGCTGCGGCGAGTTCTGAATGTAAACATAGTTCTCCTGAATATATGTATTCAGGACAGATCCATTAATAGGAGAAATGGTTCTCATTTGCCTTATTCTTACAGAAGAAAAAGTACTTGAACCGAGCAGGCATTCGTTGCTGTGTGCGAGGCGGATTGCTAGAAGCATGATGAGGTTCTTTTTCGTTCTGGTTCGAACTGAATTTAATCTTGCTGCGTTTTCGTAGTCAACGAGTGACTTGTTCGTCCTCTGAAGTATCCGTAGGTGAGTGTGCTCTCTTCTGAGAAATCCGTTCATCGCCACTCGAGGGATCAGAGCTCAAGTATGCTTCATACTCTTTAGAAGGGGATCATGTCTCTGTCTCTGTTTCTTTAACACCCATTGAAGTATCCTGAGGACAGCCATGGCTTACGGCTGTGGTTTCATATTCGTCCCCTGCTAGAGCCAAGTCTTTTAGTGAGAATGTGTTTTCTCATCCACCCGGGTTGGACACGCGCATATTGGGGGTTGACATTTAGTAGCTCCACTTGATCTACCAGTGGTTTGTTTTTATTCAGTCGCGTGTGTCTTTTTACTAATATCATTCTCGGTTTTAAAATCTAAGATGATTGAGACACTCCAGTCAAACTGGATTAACTCAAAAATGTGTCCAGAGAAACCGTAGCTTTTCAATTTGTGAAGTAGACATGCATGCCAAACACTGTTCAAGGATAATTTAGTATGTTCTTTAATTTTGTAACCTTTCGTTTTAGACAATTAGCAATTTCCATTAAAGAAAACCATACGTGTTAAATTAATTTGCTTTAGAAACGGAGCGAATCGTTTTATGCCATATTGCGTTAGTGGCTGTGCATAGCAGCGTTCTAATAGCATGCACTGCCTTTGGTAGTAATTGTTCCCGATTCTCTACAGCTAGCCCCCTTTGTCAACAGCTGCTAATTCAACAGTTTTCCAGAATATTCCGTTATAACACTCACACTAGCCATTGCTTTGAGGGTTATATGGTATTTTCCTACTCACGGCTATTCCTTGCTCTTTTAGGATTCGCCGTCGTCCTTCCTGTCTGAATGAATATACGCGAGTAGCCCGAAGACGACAAAAACTGAGCAAAGTACATGTATAACTCTTCTAGAGGATATACCAGGGCAGGATATCGCGAAAGTAAACCGCGAATATTTGTCAATTATTTTCAACAAGTATTTGTTGCGAGTTTTTGATGAAAGTGGACCTTTAAAATCCAGTGAGATTCTTTCGTAGGGCTACGTGGCTTTATGAGCTTGCTGATGTTAAGATACTAGAACTCGAGTTTATTTTCAGCGCAAGTCTTACATGAGTTGGTAATTTCTTTCACATACTCTACTGAGTAGGGAAAATATCTGGTTTTCGTCATGTCGTACAATATTTGGGTGGCACCTCTATGTAATCTCTTTAATTCTTCTTCGATAGCAGCCGAACTACATACGCGTGAGGTGGCGCTTTCAACTGCCTATGTTACGTCGAATGAGTAGCACAAATATTCCATCCTCCACCTGGTTGCATTGTCATTTTTTATTTTGCTCGTCTTTTTTGCGTTAAACATTAATGTGACTGATTTTTGAATGTCCCTCTTTAACACGTTAAACACTTTCTCTGATATGGGAGCTAACGGGAAGTTTGATAGAGTTGTTAGAGGGTGGATTTTTTCTGAAAATGACGGTGTCCAATGAACATAGTATACAAACATTCCTAATGCCCGGCATAGAGTGGGTTAATCTTTTGGAACTAGTAGGCTGAGTGATTGATTCATGCGTTCTGGGTCGGTTTTTATCTTATTTTTACTGACTATGTATTCAAGTATTTTTATATTTTTCCGTCTTAAATAATACTTATCTTGGTTAAACTTCAGCTTGTAACAGCCGCCATGAATAATTTGAGATGTTTCGCTCGATTTTTCCTGCAAATTTTTACGTTATCAATGTAAGCATAATGTACCTTGCATGTTCACTTTCGATATTATCTGGTCTATCATCCGTTGAAAGCTAGCTACTGTGTTAGTTACGCTAAACGGTTGTCTGCGAAATTGATAGGGTTTACCGCTAGCCTCGAAGGCTGTATTTGGCTTATCGTTGGGCCTGATGACAGACACTTTTGAAGTTCAGAGTATTAAATAGATTGCGTTTGCTATTTTTTTTTTATCATCCCGTCTATTTTTGGCATGGGGAAGGCATCCAGTAAAGTAAACCGGTTTATCATTTGGGAATAGTCGATTACCATTCACTTTTCCTGCTCTCAGAAGAGATTGCGAAGGCGTGAGCACTCAACGGTGAATGACTTAGATTAAAACTGCCTTCAACATAAAAGTAAATTCAGTTTGAATAACTAATTTATCACCTTTCCGTGTGTCGCCTAGATTTAGTGGCTACCGGTTTACAATCGGGAGATAAATTATTGAAAAGTGCTAAGTACGACATTCTCATGGCTGTTAGGTCACAGACTTTAAATGGTGGCTTAGAGGTGAAGATGTATCTGACGTTACTGCATTTGTATCGAACTTTTTACCAATGTTTTGCTAAATCTAGTATTATTGCTTGGTCATAGGTCTGCTGTAGGGTTAAGGTGCTATTTTCGAGTATTTTTTGTCAGATATCCATAAACCGAAGCCTTTTTATGAAGACATCTCGTATCAATTCACCTTCATATGGTTCCACTGATACAGAAAAATGTACAGTCCCTACTTAGTTTTACGAAAGCTTGAAAGAATCCGTCAATTGAATTTGAGGGCAGTTGAAGCCTCGTAGCCAGTAAGTATCTAGAGACGATTTAATTTCTCTTTTTTTAATATGTCCTGTCCAGGATTTTAAAGCATAGAAAGATGCGTCTGCGAAATCCTCGAAAACTTGTGCTGAGACATTTTTCGTGAGGAAGTGCAGCTTAGAACTTTCGTCGCAGTACGTACTTAATAAGTTTATGAAAGTTCTTCAAACGGGTTGGGGTCCATAATAAGTTTCTCTGGACAGAGTAGATTAGCCAATATCAAAATAGTTAACAACGAAATTTCATTAAATTGTAGTAGAATTGTTAGAGGCAATTCGTTTTGGTTTAAATGTAAACTTTAATGAACCCTGAATACAAGCAGAGTTCTCCTGAATATATGTATTCAGAACAGATCCATTAATGAGATAAATGGATCATACCCTTCTATTTTTTTCTCTTTCTGTTCAGTATTAATGTTTCTGTTCTTAATTTTTCCATAACTTGTAACCCCTTACTTTTTAGTTGCTTTACTGCCTTACTGGGGTGATACCGATTAAAAAAATGTATGTGGTTTAGTTGAATTTTAATTAAGACACAACAGGGAGGTAAAGGAGAGTACTCAAACATCTAACAGTTATTTCCCTTTAAAACCAGCTTCTCTCAACCACTATATGTGAGAGAGAATGTGAGCGAACAAGTGAGAATAAAACAAGAGAACATTTTAATAAACGTTATTTTCCTCATTAAACTAGGTGTGTCATTCGGAAAGCAAAACGGGCTGCAGTTTGCACACGACTGATTTTAATACTAAAGAAAAGTGTATCTAAACATACCAAATAGGTACCTCACACTAAATCGCTGAAAAAACAGCATAGTATGAAGAAAAAAGCCCCAAACTTAATAAAAAGAAACGTTTTCAATCAAAGTTTTTATGTTATTATTAAGAGGAAAGATCAAAGTATTTTTAATTGTTTTTAATCTTTTCTAACACGTGCGAACATTTAGCAAAAATCTTGTTTTGATTTTAATTAGTGGCTAACCAAATCATTACTAGAGTTTACGTTTTGGAAAACGTAATAGCACATAACTCAGTTGTTTTCCGGTGACAACACATTAGTTTGGAAATTCTTGCAAAAATCAAATAATTGTCGGATTTTAATAAAACTTTCAGGACTTATTCACAAATAGTATATATTAAGGGCATTATAGTCTGAAGAAAAGAATTCGATCAATAATAAAATTTTAAAAGAATTGTTTTTATTTTGTTTTTAATTATAATAATTTATAAAGCTTCAAAAATATTTAAGAAAATACTTCAAGTTGTGGTTAGTTTATAAACTTATTCAGTGAAGATAATATTTACTAATAGAAAATTGAAAAGTTTAATAAAGATTGTCGTGCCTTCATATTTTTAAAATAATTAAAAAAACAATTTGTGTATTTGAAGTTTATTTTTCTCTGTTATTTTCTATGTGTACATTAAAAGGTTACGTGTTTCAGGGTTTCTTCCTGTTATAGTAAAAAATATGTACAATTATGTCACTTCTGATCGCCATACACTTATCTTATCACGCATGTCAACCTGTCAACACATTTGAAATACAGTGAGAAGGTTTGAAAGTTCAACCTTGTTTAAAAAATAGTTTTATTCTAAATTTTATGCTATAAATAAATAATACTTGTGTAAATCATAGGCTTGTAAGTAAAAGTGATGTACAGACCACTACTAAAATTAGCCCAGTATTTAATTGTTCACTTAAAACTGGCAGTGCACCATCATTAAACGAAGCTGTTTACTCTAGTGTCAATTTGATGAACAATGTGTTAGATTTGATAATGTCATTTTGAAATTAAAAAAAAATATGCTTTCTTGGCCGACATTAGAAATGCCTTTCTTATGATAAAGTTACAAAATGAAACTGATAGAAATAAGTTGTTTTTTCTTGAAAGAAGTTGAAAATTTAGTTTGCTATTGATATACAACTTTGATCTTTGGGTTTGTAGCAAGTCTCTTTATAGTGAATTTTGTTATTCAACACCATGTTAACAAAATCCCTAACGATTTAGGCACTCATATAATTTAATTAAGACAAGTGATTCACTTGAAGAATTGTTATACTTATAATCTGTAAAAAATGGCAGATGGAAGTTTTGAGTTGCGTTTGTGTAACTTAAATTGCAAGGAATTAAAGAAGTGTCTAGAAGACAACAAAAATGTAGAACATAGTAGTGACTTTCAAAGATACTTTAGAAACTTCAATGGGAGTTTTAAATTCCTCTGCCAACACCAAAAGTAAAAATACTAGCACAAAATTATAGTGTGTTTGACCACTTGTCTTTATGTATGCCACTGAAAATTAAAAGTTGAATACTTTTAAGTGACTTGTGGAAATTAAAATTATCCTAGTGAAAAAATATAATATATACCTTCCCACGTGGCTCGAGTAAATAAATCGCGTGTCACAAGTGTAACGGTAAGGCAGAAAGGAGAACGAAATAAAATGGACGCTTGTTTTTAAAGAGACCTTTATATACTATGACATACACAGATTATACATATATACAAGTGTCTACACGTGGAGAAATATGTATCACATATTTCAAACGCATGGAAAAGCATAAGAAAGAACAGAAGGAAAGGTCTTATACATATTGGCGTTACTTATGGGCTGAAAAACAATTGTTGTGATTTCAGAACTAGAAGGACCAGATTCGTCTATGTTCCAGCGAAACATGAACGTAGCTTTGTATCTGTTTGTCCCTGCGGAACTTGGCAAGATTTTTCTGTTCCAGCGGAACGTGGCCGTAGCTTGTAAGTTATTTTGTCCTAGCGGGACGCGGCAGGATTTGTCTATGTTTCCGCGAGCTTCTGTAGTGAGTACAAAATAAAAATAACCTTATTTCTTCACTATTTCAAATTCGCCAGTCAATGTGAAAATATTAATTAACCAATGAAAAGAGCACGATTTGCAGAAAACAATAAATTCAATTTGAATGGACCGGTATCGTGTTTCTTCCCGCCTAAAAATGAGTTTGTATTGGGATCCGATCACGTGATCCAGCATATTTCACGTTTTTCGGTCGGTAAGACAGAGGAAGAGAAGGAAGCAGAGTGCGCTCAACCCAGCATAATGTAAAATAAACTGACGACCGACGATAGGGCACGACGATCTCTGTGACCCGTATTCGCACCCTCTCACTTTCTTTTACTTGCTATTTTCTTTATCTCTTCTTTTTCTCTTCACCTACTCACCGTCCAAAACACAAGGAAAAGAAACATGACATTACTACTACCCTTTTGATACATCACATCGAAAACATGGACTTATATCTTTGTTTGTACAAATCAATTTTTACATTTCGCTAAAACGGACGAACTCTTAATTCTTTAAACTTCTCACTACACTTTCTCCTAGAATATTTCACAGTTAATAATTTCCATCCCTACAAATTGGATGTTATTCTGCTCTATAAATTAATTTTCATTTATTTATACATACGAAACAGTTTTATATTCTCTCAACATTCTGATCTGAAGTAAATTGTGGGGAGTTTAGCTATATCTGACACAAGGCCAATTAATAAACTAGCTCGCGTTCCCTACTACACTTTGGTGTAGGCAGATTTAGCCTGTGTCCACCTAGGCCAATGACCTAGGCAGAAGGAAACAACCTTCTCGTATGGTTGCTGGTCACAACTGTGTGATGTTACTAGCGCTTTGGTCACACTATCTGGAGTGACGTCACGAAGCGGGTATCATGTAACCACTGATTTAGTAATTAAATTCAATACTTACAAAATCCTCAAACTGAACATGTCCTTAAATTAGTAACAAATTTAAACCTGTTTTTTTTTATCTTTTAGTTGAAAATGCTCTAATTAGTTTTAGTAGAAGAATAGCTAAAACTAAAACCTATTAGTTTGACATTATTTAACCAGTGTTGTTGTTTTCAAAGCATGATCATAATGGGCACACATGAAAAAAAGCAAGCATCTAAGAATTTCTAGTACTCTTAATAAACTGAGATACTTTGGGTTTTGGGTCCCTAAGGCCAGACAGACTATGAAAAATTACATTTCCGACTGTTGTATTTGCAGAAAATATAATGCATTTTCATTTAAATATCCCAAATTAACTAATCTTCCTAAACATAGAGGGAACTTGATCAAACCATTTTTTTTCACGTAGGATTAGATTTTACAGGACATTTAAAAATAAAAAGGATGGAAATAAGGTGTATGTTTTAATTTTCATCTTTATGAATGTAAGAGCAATTCATATTAAACATGTTAAAGAAATGATTGCTAGAGAGTTCCTGCTAGATTTTAAAAGATTCTCTAACATAGAATTTTCAGTCACATTTATAGTGATAATGCTAAATCCCTTATCACTAGAAGCAAAGTTGATTAAAAAATTTCTTGACTCTAAAGTGTTTTAGACAGATTTACTAACTTTAGCATTAAAGCGCCTCATAATACCTTTATATATTTAGATGGGCTGTACATGGGAATGCATGCTCAGGACTGTCAAACAATGTCTTTATAAAACAGGAAGATCACGTTCGAAGAAGATGGACCTCAGTTCTCGCACGATAGCCGTTGCATCTTGATGTGCTAGTCGACGCCACACAGTGAAACGTGTCCGTCCGCAATCAGTCAATGTCAAAAATCCACTGCCACCGTAATGGGTCATGTCCATTCCAAGGCGATACCAGTTGTCGCCCACTTCAATTCTTCCCTTCTTCCACCGTGCCGAAGCTGGATCGATCGATTGGCATTCTTCGTAAGTTTGAATTATCGATCTGGCTGCCGATTTCGGGGTAGAGGAGCATATACGACGGCAAAAATAGGTTGTCCGTCTGATACCAGGATGTCCACATTGATGATATATAGTTCTGATGCGTTCAGATGTTAGTTGACTCGTCAGGGAGGCGCATATTGGGAGTGAGGGATTATTGGTCCTGTGCTTAAGCAAATCTAGCTACCTCTTCGGCACTCGAGTCAGCACATCTGCCAAATTCTGCTATGACGCAACGAGTGTGACATCGACTTGGGGCCGTATTCATGAACCAGCTGCTGTAGGATCGTCAGCCTTCTTCGAACCAGCATCTCGTTTGCAGCTTTGGTTCTCACTCGGGCTTTTCCCGTCAATGCGTCGGTTAGCCAATGTTAGACGCACACGGAGTCTGTGTGCAGATGAACTGTTTTGGTTTGCCATTGCAGCGCAAGGTTGAGGCCTTTCACCATGGCGTCAAGCTCTTCTAATATGGTGTGCTTCGTTCGTCGGACGAAGCCAGCATGCATCCTCTCTGATGTCACCATGTCTCTCCAACACTACGCCGGTCAGCAAGGAGCTCGCATCAACCAATGGGTTCAACTCTTCTCCGGGTACACTCCAATTACCTCGAACAGGGTCATTACGGGTCACCCTCGCCAATAGTTCTCCACGACTCGTCTGAGAGGGGCATCATCGACCGGGTCATCCCATCCCTTGGTCACTGCGGTCTCGCGTCTGTTTAGGATTCCGGCCGTCACGCGTAACCAGCTGCAGACAGTGAAGTGGCCCACCAACTTCCCACACATGAAGAATATGGTGCGTCTTGTTACCTTAGCAGGAGGTTCTGGCAGCGCAGTTCCTCTCTTTCAGCGTAAAGTGCCGCGCTCTCCCCCAGACCCTAAGACCTAAAACCCTGCTTTAAGCGCTCAGGCTCCTTACAAGACAGACCAAATGATTCCGACTTCGTTTTGACCTCATTTGCAGATGCTAGATCCTCGTTCATATATATGTCATCAATGTAGGATGACGTCGCTTCCATTATCCGTTCCTCTTGTTCCAACACTGTACGGACGATAGCCTTCATGATCATTGGCGCCACATTTAGCCCGAAGCCCAACCGCGTGAGGCAGTATCGTTCCCCTTTGATAAGTACTGTCTGATACGCCCAGAGGGACTCGTGGACTCGTATTTGTAAGTAGGCCTTCCGTAGATCAAGTAGCGCTACATTCACTCCTTGCTGGCGCCACTCCCTCAACTTGGCTGCGAATACGTCTGCTTCTGCAGTGAAGGTATCCACGTGTTCATTAAGCTCCCTTTAGTCCATTACTGGGAGCACCTTGCCTTTGGTATGTTGTACGACGGCCATTAGCGGAATCAAACCTTTAGGAGGTCCTAGACGGTCCTGGGGGTAAGGGATCAACCAACCGTTCGCGATCCACATTTGCAGCTCCCCCTTGTACTTTTCCCTGATGTTATCGGGTATCATACATTTTTCAACTTGGTTGCGAAGTAGAGTTGGTGCACGGTTCTGAGTCTATTTCCACTCGGCAGTCCATGTTCTCTCGTGTTGATCAAAAGATGCATCGAAATCAGGTTCTTCGACACAAAGAGCAGCACACGTTTCTTTTCCTCTGCCAAGTTTCACGTCTCCGTCTGGTGCGATCGCGACACCTCTCAGTGCGCGTATCGCGCCAATCCCGAGCAGTAGGTCGTAACCCAGAGGCCTCTCACGTGCTATCAACACGTTCACTTTGGCATGACCACCTCCATCGGTGAGGATTGACACGGCCCCGACTCCACAGCAGGCCCGGGACACTCCGTCAATTGTCTGCATTTCCACCCGCTGACTATTCCATGTCGTACACCGGTCTGCGCTTATTATCGACGAGCGCTGCACATCGCACACCATCAACGTGTACGGTAATTGCTGGCAATGCCGCATTCACTGACCATGAGAGGGCAAGGCTAGCGACGGTACCTTGTCCCCAGATCCATTTCCCGAACAATGCCTCGCTATGTGGCCCAGCTCGTTACAGCGATGGCAGCGTAGGTGCTCTCGTGTTCTTTGGTCGTTAGAGCTTTTCGCATTATTCCGGCTTCGGCAATCCCTGGAGAAATGGTTAGGACCACCACATCAGTAGCATTTTGGTCTTTTCTTGTGGGTTAAATTGCAGGATAAGATTGGCAACCAGTCTACCGTAGAAGTAATGGCAACCTATTGCGGGAAAATCTTTTTCCCAATCAGTCATGTCTCTATCAAAACATGATCGCCTAAGCGTGTATCACGTATGGCACTTAACTGACTCACTGAATATAATTGAATAGTCGATAAAAATTATCTCAAAACCCTTTCCTTTGTTATCCACTTTAGTTTTGTTAATAGACTTTTTGAACAACAAAATGTCAGAAGAGAAAAAAAAATTCTGGCAGAAGATCAAGGCCAGTTCACCAGAGGTGTTACAGGTAAACACAATTTTGGATCTTGAAAATATAATGACAGAAACCCCTTCCACTAAAAAGCGTCAGTAGATAAAAAACATTGTCTTTCCAAGAAATAACGGTAATTAGAAAATAATAATAATAATAAAAATCCATATAATGTCGATTCGAAATTTGCGTAATTTTTATAAACGCGCATGCGCTGCTGACGTCAAGTCTGATTTAAAAAGTCCTTGTTTTTTGTTACTTTAGCATTGCAACGAAAATGTCAGGCAGAGAAGGTTAGTCGCATTTAGAATTCTCTCATTTTGCTTTCCGAATTCATTTTTGGAATTTAAAAAAACAAACAAACAAAACAAAACAAAACAAAAAAAAAAACAAAGCAAAAGCACACCAGTTTCTTTTGTTTATCTTTTTTTTTTTCGTGACTTTTAAGTTTATTTTTCTTTCTGCATTTTTTAAAATTCAGTTCGTTTTATTCTTTCTTCTGTTCATCGGTTGCTTATTCTTTTCAACAAAACTATGAACAATCCACTTTTTTTAGATTTGTTATTTTTAAATTTTTGTTTATAGGCAAATGATTTTAATATTTTTTATTCTACATCTGTACTTTATGCCAAAAAATATATTTGATTTTTAAAATTCATCGAATGGTTGAGCGTTCCTATTGCAAATGAAATTTGCATTGTCCGTGTTTAGCGTTTAGGCAATGGGATTAATTTTCATTTATCGTTCTTAATATTTGAAAAATGAATAAATGAATGCATGGAACTGAATATTTTTGCCTAAATACTCGTTGAATTTTCACCGGATGGCTTTTAGTGGGGATCAAGTGACAACAAATCTTCTCAGTACTGCAGCACTCTCCCTCGATTATTCTTACTTTTCCTCGATTATTCTTACAAGTTAATAATTGTACTATTGCTGGAATAGTTTTAGTTCTTCGTAATTTTAAATCTTCCAACCATTGTAAAAGGCTCTTTGAGACTGTTTCAAGCGTACCAGTCTTGTTCTACATTTTTTTTTTCAGTTCTATAATAAGGTTAAGTTATTTTTCGAGATTTTGCCTTTTAGTTTTTTATCTCTAGTTTGCTGGAACGACATCCAGTTTGGGAGATCTTTTCTTTGTAAGCGATGGTCTTCAAGCCTAGATTAGCTCACCCGTTTGAATTTCGAAGTACAACCCGAATCAAACCTGAAGTTTGTATCCGATTGGTCATTTCCCATATTTTAGTTTGCCTTCGTTTATATTTTGTTAGCTTTGTCTCTTATACACACTGAATTTTTATACTAGAAGCAACCGGAATGTTTTATCGGAAATCAAGTGACGGTATCTTCAATAATCCAGATCATCCCTCAGTATTTTTAACTAATTTTAGCAATGTGGTCATCTGGATAGTTCTGATTCTTCTTCGTACCTCCAGATAATCTAATCTCTTTGCAAGTCTTTTAGAATTGTTTCAGCTGTGTCTAGAATGGCGAAAACAATTGTCACTTCTGTTCCACAAGTTAGGTTTTCGGCAAGAGCCAGATATTTTCTCAGCTTCTCGTTTTATTTCACCTTCACAATGTGACAAATTTTCTGATTTTGTATTTATTTATTTATTTTTACGATGTCAAAATTGTTGCATCTGCTCACTTTGCTTTTACAGTAATTATTTCATTCATTGTTAGTTTACACTGGAGATGATATCGATTCTTCCTTGGACATCCAGTTCTTCTAGAAAAAAGTTGGGATCATTCCAAGTACGTTTTTTCCCAGTTCTTTTGCAAAATCTCTCTCTCTCTATATATATATATATTTTCAACTTTTCACTTTCTCTTAAATTCTACTCTGTGATCTGCTAGAATTGCAAAATCCACCAACAGATCTTTTCTTTATCTACAATGCCTTCTGTTCTAGTTATAGGCATTTCTAAATCTTTTTCTTAAGATAAATGTTATTTTGCGTATATATTAATACTATCTCGTATGGACAAAAAAACCTAGCTCCTTGCGCAATTCCAAGTGGATCATCTTCCTCACTCGGTCTTGTCAATTTTTCTATACTTTGAGTTGACTTGATGCAATTGCTTATTATTCTCCTGATTTGTAATAATCTATCATTTTCCCGTTTGTTCTTTATGTAAAATATCTTTCTGCGCCTGGACACATATCTACTTTTTTTGCTGTAGTTTAACAAAAATACAATAAGTTTAGTAAATAAACTTATTGTATTTTTTAAACTTTGTAGTTTGAGAATGTATTTTAGTGAAAAGACAATCTTTAATTCTTTTCATCAGTTAATTAAAGAATTTCATCGTAGTGTTTTTCAGCATTTCATCATTCTCTCTATCCCCACACACTCGATCACGTAAAAGAGGGTGACATGTAAGTAAATTGTATTTCATCATTCTGATTTCAAACTTAAGTAACGAGTACCGCTTGTCTTACCTTTGTGGAATTCTTCTTTTCGGCACCATTAAATCTAATTAATCTTATGAGCTCCGCTTCATCCCTAATGAACTGTTTAAATAACACGGACTTCAATTCAACTCCGTTATCATAAATATATTTATCTTTATAACCGCCATAATTCAGTTCATATAATTTTTAGTGCAATGTTAATTGCGATTCCAAATATATGGTGGAAAATATATATTTATATATTAAATAGAACAAAAAAAAAAAAAAAAAAGAAAAGAAAAGAAGAAAGGAAATTGACTAGAACGGTGTTTCTCAACCTTTTTCACTCCAGAGCGCACTGAAATATTAAAAAGGAGAAATACGTTCTGAAATTTGAAAATAGAAAAATAAACAAGTCTCTTGAAATAAACGTTTATTTTTAAACCATTACATTACTTCATTTCCCTATCTATTTAAGAATAAAGTTTAAAGTTTTTTAATATAAAAATCTTTTAACTTGTGGCTCACTTGGTTACCTTTCAGGCGCACCAGTTGAGAAACGATAGAAGAGAAGATTGGTAAAAGCTGAAGAAAATGTTGATGTCTAATTCATGCTTTCAGATTAAAATCAAGAAGGAATTGATTTCATATTAAGTTCCTTTTGTCTAATATCGGTATATTTTTCTTCGGAATTATGCAAAATATAAAGAAACTAACTTGGGATTAAACTTGTTTTGTATATTCCTTCAGTTCAACTTGTTTTGCGTCATAAGTCCCATTCCATCACGATAGATTTGAGATTTTGAGTGCATTCCTGAAATTCTAAGTTAAACTTAATCCCTAAACTTTTGTTGTTCGGCACAGCTCGTTACAATGTAGGTACATCCAATAAATCACTGAAAAAACATAATACCATGAAGAAAAAAGGCACTAAACTTAATAAAAAGAAAAAGTTTTTTCGTCAAAATGTTTATGCCATTATTAAGAGGAAAGATCAAAGTATTTTTTAATTATTTAAATTTTTTTAATCCTTTCTAACATGTTAGAAAGCTTCTTTTTTTGTCAGCGGGTAAACAAATTGTTACCAGAGTTTACTATAGATACGCAACTTATTTTTTTCTGGTTAAAAAATTTGGAAATTTTTGCAAAATTGTCGGATTTTAATGAAATTTTCAGAATTTATATACAAATGAATGAAATTAATTTTGAAACCGTTATTTTTATAAAATTTTAGTAAAAATATTTTTTTATACCCTCCACGTAAATTCATAAAATTTCAAGAAATTAAATTTTGTACTGAAAATTTATTTTTTAGTTAAACACAAGGGAATGTAAATCATTTACTTTTTTCCATTTAGTTGTTCGTTTTTCCGAAAATCTGCTCCAAATAGTAAAAAAAAAAAATCCAAAAAAAAATCCAATAAAGCTGTGACATTATTTAATTAGATAAGCTTTTAATTGCTTATATATATATAAAGGACATTATAGTTTGAAGGGAATAAATTTTCAATGAATAATAACTTTTTGCAAGAATTGTTTTTATTTTTATTTTTTAATTATAATAATTTATAAAATCTCAAAAATATTTTTTAAAAATTCTTCAAAGCTTTGCCGCGGTTAGGTTATTAAGTTATTAAGTGAAAACTATATTTACTATTTTTTTCAAATCATCGAGCGAAAAGACTTTTTAAATAATTAATTTTTTTTGCTTATATGTTTTTTAAGTATAGTATTTTCTGTGTTACATTAAAAGGACACGTGTTTCACGGTTTCTTCCCCTTACAGGAAGAAAATGGACAATTATGTTAATTCTGATCAACCATACTTAGCTGTCATAAATTACTTAAACGTCATCTGGCTGTCATCACTTACTTCAAAGGTCAGAAAGGTCAGATCTTCGTGATTAAGAAATGCTTTTATTCTAAATTTTATGCTATAAACAAGTAATACTTGTGTAAATCAGATTAATTTAACTTTAAATTAGCTAATTTTAAAAACACAACGTATCACTGATATATATATTTTATTTTTGCAAGATTGTTAAAACCAAGAATTAACTTTAGTTTATACAAACTTGTCAAGCTGCAAAAATTGGCGCAAAAATGGTGAATTTTGAAAACTCGAAAAGAGTTGATATTCCAAATAATATAATTCCTATTTGAAATTCACCAGAGCAGTTTCCTTACTGGAAATAGTAAATTTAATTATTTAGCTTTCAATTAAAGCTAAAATGAAAACTTCAAAAAACTTTTTATTTTTAAAAATTCAATTTAAAACTTGGGTATCAAAATGAGTGTAGGTACCTATCATACAGTAGTAGGTTATTAACCAGTCCTAAGTGCTCTACAAACAGGGTCTTGTTCCATACCTGGAGTATTCCAAGTTTATGAATCATAAATAATTTTCTCACGCTCTCCTAATACAATCAAATTAAGATCGAAATAAAATTTCCTAAAATACCAGTTTTGAACCACGGATCTCAAATATCTTTAATATGATTATTCATATTGCAAATGGAAAACGAGGTCCCCCAGAAAAAAATCTGAATTTTACCGATCGGACTGCACTTGAATTGAAGCTGAAAGACAGAAGATAAGCGTTAAACTTCGTTTGCATATTCACATTTTTAATTTCACGTAACAGCTGAAGTACATTCGAGAGAAAAATAATGCGAATAGTTAATAAAAAGTTATCAATTGCATAAGATTGTCTGCTAGACAATATCTCTTGTCTGCACAGCACAAAATTCCCCCAATTTAGAATATATCTTTACTTAACCTGTCTGTGACTTAACCAAATTATTAGAAAGAAACATCTGTTTAAAACAGGTCACAGATTTGGGTTCTTTCTATAAGAATGGAAACCTATTTCAGTTTGATTTAGATAAAATGAAAGTAATCAAAACTGGTCAAAAGCAAAATATGTTTTGTGTGTTTACAATAGCCCTGATATTATAACCTAAAAAGAGTTCTCAAAATGTTAATTAGAAAATGTTATATTACCTTCTATTTATACTTCCATTAAATGTGAAAATTAATTAATGGTAATACATAGTTGTTTTTGTTTTGTTTTTGGTGGTTCAGAAAGTTTGCATCATGGAACGTAAAGTTGTATAAAACGGTTTGACATTTTGAGAATTAAAATTTGAATTGGTATCAGCATATTACTAGTAACTAAGAGTTAGTCTTTGATCGAGAATTTTTTTATTCGTTCTATTTATAGAGCATTATACTTAATACTTAATAATTAATAATACGTATACTTAATAATTTATTCGTCAAGTATTGCTAAACAACAAGTATGATTTTTCAGAGGATTTTTTCTATTTTGATCACGAATGCACGCATACTGTGCATCTCTTGCAAATTTTCCAAGTAGAAATCAAAATATAAGATTTCCTCCCCGTTTGAATTGAACTAAAAAAATAGTTTTTATACATGCATCATAAGAACAAAATCCAAGCCTTTCATGCATTGTATGTATGTAGAATGAAAGAATGTTACGCCGGGGAAGTTGAAATGAATATCAGCTCAAGGGTGGGAGGTATACGCTCCTTCTGGAGGGGTCTGGTATCAGAGGAAGTGCTAAGATGTTTGGGCAATTTTTGTACGGTTTTCCGGAAATTACACATTAATCTCCGAGCTTGTGTCATCTTGTCTAGCGACATGGTCACGTGGATAAATAATGCAGTTATGTTTGGAAAAGTCATTTTGACTTTTACTATCGAGAATACCTGAGTGAACATAAGTTTTGTTTAATTACACATCTACGAGAATTTAATTATTTATTGGTTGTTTTGATAATGATTTTTTAAAAACCAATTTTGTTTCCGTTTATCTTTTGTGTTTGCTGCAAATGATAGATTGACCTTGGCAGGAGTGTTACTGTCTTCTGCATTTAGTCACTAATATCCCACACGTATTTATCTGATCTAATTGTAGACTTGAAGAATTCTACTTTTTTGAACTGCTGTTCCACCTCCGTTACATTTTTAAGTAAGACCCTAGCAGTGCATCCGCTATTTCCACTTCGTACTGGGAACGTTGGCGAAAGCGAAACTCCACCCATACCTTGCTCCACTTGCAAACAGACTAGTCATTTACTGGACAATACTGGTTGTTCTCTCTGACTTTGTCACTACCAATTTATTTGCTTTAAAATTGTTCGCTCTTGATCCAAATAACTTAATCACTCCAATCTTCTTCCTTTTTATTCTTGACAAAAATGCTAATGATTCTTCTTTTTTTTCTGTGTGTGTCGATGACACTGTGATAATCTGTCCGATGACAGTGGATTTTCTTTAACCTCGCACTAACCTTTTTCGTTCTTCCAATTAATGTACACACGTTTGATTTTTGGCAATATTTATATCCCTTAACACCCACTTTCTCAAATTCGAAAACAACCAAAACGTCTCTTTAATATCCGGTTACAAGAAGTTCTGTAAAAGTTTAGTACAAAACTTAAATGAAGTTTTCTCGTGTGGATTTATGAGTAGTTATAAAGACCCTTTTTTTTTCTTTTAGCAAAAAACACTTGCCATTCGCATGAATCTGTCAAAACATCGATGCTTTGGAGCCACTATAATACAGCAATTCATCTGAGGCCCATCTTAGGACTATGTGGGCATCAAATGGCATTCAAATATACTCAAAAGTCACGTACATCTGGTGCCCAAATGTTTTGCGTGTTATAATAACCCTGATAATATTATAACCTAAAACGAGTTACGCCGGGGAAGTTGAAAGAATCAGGTTATCTTGAACTCTTCTCAGTCCTCCTAACTATTAAAGTCTTGTATACAATTGCCAAACACAAAAGTAAAGCATATGAAACACCATCCAAAAACTAAGATAAATGTCTTTCGGATGCTTTCTGATTTAGAAAGTTACTGGACTTTTCATATCTGAAAATATTGCTGCTTAACAGTAAACAATCGTTTTTCTGCAATGTTTGACTTTACTTTTCAGTTACTACATACTAATTTTTTATATATATTTGATATAAATGAAACAAATTTAAAGCATATTTTGCCAAATTTATTTAAACTTAGAAGATCAGTAAGAAAATCCTATTGTGCAAATAGAAATCTCTTCCCAAAATGTCTATCATTTTTCTTATTTTTTGTCTCTAATGAGGGACTATTTTCTACATTTTATAACATATCTGAATGACTGTAATTATATATATATATTTTCATTTTTATCTAGGTGGAAAGAAGAAACCCTTAAAAAATCCTAAGAAGGATAAAAAGGAAATGGACGAGGCAAGTTTTAAAATTTGTATTTTTGAAGGATCTAAAATATCTGATTCTATTTTGTATAAACGTTTTATAGACATCGTAAATATCTGAAGGATAATTAAATGGAATATCTGCGATATAAACCCAGAAGACTCTCTAAAATGTACATTTTTTTTTACTGAAAATCTTGGGTAGGATTAAAATATAACTTTACTAGTTGAACTGCATCTTTTAAAAATTTAATCGTTTTCTTAATAGTCTTCATATGTTTTCATGATCAATAATATTTGTTTGTAAAAATGGATTTGGTTTTCTTTGGATATTAAAGTTGAGAAAGTTGTGTTGATTCCCTTCGTCATTAATAACTTTTACAGAATCTATAATTAAATTTATTTTTAGGCTTATTTAATTTCGATTTATCAGCATTTATTTATTAATTTTTATTTGACCAGGAGGATGTTGCCTTTAAACAGAAAGAGAAAGAGAAAGAGAAGGCAATGAAAGATGCCAAAACAAAGGCTTCACAAAAAGGACCAATGTGTAAGTTTGCAAAACTCTCACAAGAGAAAAAAATAAAATTGCAAAGGGCAAACTAAAAATACACTTTTATTTGTATATTTTATTTTAGTAAAATTTTCTACAGTTATGTTGATTTGCTTGCAAATACATAGATTTTTATATAAAAGCATGAAAGCAAAAAATAAATAAATAAATAAATAAATAAAAAAATAAAAATAAAAATAAATAAAAATTAAAAATGGTTATATTTTGTAGCTTTTGTTTCAAAGATTAACAATTTTAAGATCTTACAAAATCCATGAAAGAGATCAGGAACTTAATCCCTAAGTAGATAAATAGAACAGACTTTTAGATACATTTATAAATCACTTTGATTTTACAGATGCACACACACAAATGTGTGTGTGTTTGAGAGAGATGGACAGAATGAATGTCAATCTGCTAAGGATAAAGAAAATCATTCTGCTACAGCCAAACATGACTGAATTTCTGGATTATTTTCAGATTTAGATAAGTTGAGGGAAATAAGACTTAAAATATGAAGCTGATTAAGATATTATTTATTGTTTGTAGAGACGTTGATTCCTAAAGAAAAAGAAATGTAGCTTTAAATAAAAGTGTGTAGATTTATTAATATTAATTATTGTGTAGATTTATTATTATTAATTGTTTGGGATGCATCAAAGCTAATTTTATTAATTTTTCAGTTATGAAATTTACATGAATTTAATTTAAAATATTATTAGATACCTCCACTAAATCACCGAAAAACAGCATAGTATGAAGAAAAAAAGGCTCCAAATTTAATAAAAATGAACTGTTTCCATCAAAATGAAAAACGTAATATAACATAACTCATTTTTTTCCGGTAACAAACACATTAATTTGAAAATTTTTGCAAAAATCAAATAATTGTCAGATTTTAATGAAACTTTCAGAGCTTATTCACAAATGAATGCAATTATTTTTTAAAAATTATTATTCAAAAACATCTTGGTGAAAATATGTTTTTCACATCTGTTACCCCACCTCCACGTAAATTCATGAAATTTTAAGAAATTAAATTTTGTTGGAAAAATTGGTTTTATTAGTTAAACGCAGAACTCATTGGGGAATGTAAATCATCTATTATTTTTTTCAAACATTTCGCCTAATGCAATATAACTATGACAATATTTTAATTTGACAAGCTTTTAATTGCTTTAATAAATAATAAAATGCATTATAGTATGGAGAAATTTTAAAATAGTTGTTTTCATTTTTTTTTTACTGTAATAATTTATAAAGTTTCAAAAATATTTTTTTAAAATACTTCAAAGATTTGTTGGGGTTAGTTTATAAATGAAAATCACATTTACTAATCGAAAATTAAAGTTTCATACAAATCGTCGTGTATTCGTATTTTTAAAATACTTTTTATTTTATTCTATTTTTTTTTTTTTTGTTTATTTCAAGTTTTTTTTTGTATTGTAATTTCTATGTGTACATTTAAAGTTCATGTGTTTCGCGATTTCTTCCTCGATGTCGCTTGTAATCGCAATACTTTTATCTTATCTCGCATGTCAATCTGTCAAACACATTTCTATTTCGGTGGAAAGGTTAAAAAAGTTCAACTCTGTTTTTAAGAAATAGTTTTATTTAAACTTTCATACTATAAATAAATAATACTTGTGTAAATCAGATTAATTTCATTTTTAATTTAATTTGCTAATTTTCCAAAAATCATGTGTCACAGATGTATATTTTATTCTTGCAAGATTTTTACAACCGAGAATTAACTTTTGGTTACAAATGTGTCGATCGCTCAAAAATGGCCGAAAAATTGCAAGATTAAAAAAAATTGAAAAATTTTAGTCTTCGGTCAATATAATTTCTGTTTCAAATACACTAGAGTATTTTCTTACTGGAAATAGTAAATTTAATCATTTATCTTTCAATTAAAACTAAAATAAAAGTTTCAAGAAAACTTTTTATTTTTTAAAAGATTCAATTTAAAAGTTAGTTATTGAAAATGAGTAGCGAACATATTGCGCAGAACCACATTAAAGAAAAGTAATGATTTATACAACACTTTTTTCTCTGAATTTTACATTGTGTAAAATTTTTATTTGTTTAGGTGTTGGTGGATTGAAAAAATCAGGAAAACGGTAAAGAATGAGGATTTCTATTATGGAGACTGATTCAGTTCGGCTTTTCTGACTTGTTTTTGTAGAAACATTAAAACAAGTGACAAGTCAGTGTGATTTAAAACAATAAAAACATAAAACATCAATTTTTTATTTGATTTTCCTTTACTTGAAATTTGTTTTCATTTTTAGCATCATAAACATTTTTTTGCCATAAAATGATAAAAATAGTCTATGATTATAAACATGATTTTGGACTAAGTCTTGAAAGCATGTCGGGAGGACGAAAACACGAGGACGAGAGGTCGCTACTTGAACACTGTTTGTTGTTGATAAGGGGAGTAAATGGTTTTACTGCTTAAGTAGGTATGAGTGATGATCTACTCTTTAGTCAGTTTTGTCTGTCAAAAAAGAAAAAAGGCATGAATGAATTTCCCTTCCCACTGTCTGACATGACAGTGGGAAGAAAAATTGATTCATGCCTTTTTTTTTCAAATGCATTGTTACAATGTAAATATGAACAACCTCAGTTGGAATTCAAATATAAAAACTTTCTTTTTATCTAGTGATATTAGTTGTTTCCTTCACAATGAAACACTTGACATTCATTGACCCAACAGCCAATGTTATTATCGGTTGAAATTATCAAATTTCTCTCTTAAAACAGTTTTTCAGGAAAATAGATTACACAAGTAATGTTATCAGTTTCTTCAGTATGTTTGGGGAGGATGCTTTCCTTCTTTTCCTAAATTTTGTTTGAAATCCTGTGTTTTGCATCTTGAGTATGTCATTATTTTCTCTTTGAGTTTATAATACTTTGCATGTCCAGGTATAATCACAGGTGAGGACAGCTGACCTCCCTTTCGTAGCAACAAAATAAATCAACTTTACGGGCAAATACCCTTAGGAAAAGGTATTTAATCCATCTCTTCCTTTCAGTTATGGGTTAAATAACAGGGCAGATTGGGTTCTATAGCCTTGTCTGGCAACCAGTCTACCGCAGAAAGTAATGGCAACCTACTGTGGGATAATCTTCTGTCCAGTTAGTCATGTCTCTTTCGAGACATGATCGCCCAAGCGTGTATCACGTATGGCACTTAACTGACTGGATCAGTTTTAGCTTTATGTTTAACTTTTGACATTACAAAATTTCAGATGAAAATAGAAAAAAAAGTTCGCTATTTTGATCTTTATTATCAACCAACAAATCTAATTTTTATGTTTTCTTTGAAAACAGTTTTACAAATTTTATTTTTTATTCGATAAAGTATTGTCAACTATTATTATTACTATGATGACTAATATTTTACTTTTAAGTCTTCTAGTTGCTTTTTATCTCCCTTTTACGCGGGTGTCGATTTTTTTTGTGAATCAAAAATAGAATATAACCTCTTGGTGAGACATGTTCTTTTACCTCAGCAAATCATAAATGCACCAGCGACTTTTACTGAGAAATGAAAACACGATTGTTTTTGATCAAAAATTTAAAATCATTCTTCATCCTATGATCGCCATATTTGTTTTTACTCTAGTAGTAGTAGTAGTAGCAGCAGTATTTTAAAGTTTTTTATTTGATAAAGGAAAGTATTGTTATCCATTATTATTAATTTTGATTAGTATTCATTTATATTAGCCTTTTCTTAACTACAGAGAAATAGTCTGAATTGTAATGAAAATCAACTAAGTTTTACTGAAAGAAATAGTAATCAAAACTCAAAAGTAATAACAACAATAATGGTTGATTATATTTCCTTTAATAAAAATCCAAAATAACATTACTAACACCAGTAATATGTTTGACGCATTTTTATAAAATAAAGCAATTATTGAATTTGCAATTAACCCTGATAAAATCTAACTTTCAGGGAAAATAAAATAAAAAGAATTTAATTTTAAACTTATCAATAAGCTCAAAAAATGCATTAAGTTACAATTTGATATTTTCTTAAAAGGCAGCGACATAAATATTTATTAACAGCTATATTAATGATTTTCTATTAATTTTAACTAAACAGAATATTTGATCCAAGTATTATTCCCATTAAAATTTAGTAGTAAGTAATCGGTGTGTTACAAAACGAGCAACAATGAAATTACAAATGCAGTATTGAAGACAAGGGAAATAACTCTGTAATTCATCCTTTTAGTTAGAATTACCTTTCTTTACCGTTGTTATAGACAACCACAAAACAAGGGTGAGGCTGATGCCTTTCTGTTGGGTGAGGCAGACTTCTTTTTTCCCCCAAACGTTCATTTAACTGTTCGTAACTTTCCCTTTCTACCTATCATTTTGCTTTTTTTCTTACCAGTAGAAACTTCATTTGTGCCACACACATTTTCTATCAAAACAAGTATTTTTTCAAAAAATGGCAGCAACAACTCGAGGTGAACGAGAAATGATGGCGAAAGCATCTCACAAATTAAAAGGTGCTACAGATCCACTGGAACGGCTTCGATTACAATGTCTTTCTCGAGGAGCAAGTGGGATTAAAGGTTTGGCCAGGTAAGAAAATTACATTTATAAACATAAAATGAATAGTGTACAAGAAAAACTAACTCTAACTCCTATTATCTTGTGATGTAGAATATTGGGAGCAGTATTAAAAATATAGTCCAGCAGAGTATTATATATATATGTGTGTGTACACTTGTTGTATAGATGTGTGCGCGGGCATACCAGTAAACTGACTTTAAATTGGAACATTTCAAATTTTGTGCTAAATCCACTTTCATTATTCAGGAATATTCCATGTAAATCTATCTGATTGCATTTTTTATTTAAATTAATGAAAATAAAAAATCCAATTTACAAAGAAGACAGTTTTTTAGTTAGCGTTTAGTTTTCTTTCAATAGTTTCAATTCCAATTTTAGGAATCGGATATCAAGGATCGTTTTCATAAACTTTACTGGATAGTCATATTAAACAAATTAGATGAATATATTACAAAAGTAATTATTTTGTCATGTAATTTGAACCGGGATTATTTTGTTTGAAGTCAGTTTTATTATTTAATTGACTTTCCATTAAGTTTTCCGGTCACTTTGAGCATAAAAGTAACATAGAAAATCTGTTATGTAATTATTTGTTTTAAAGATTCTTTGTAAATTGTTGAAATTAACCAAGAAAGGTTCTTTTGTCATCAAAACACTATTGTATTCAAAATAATTATAAATGCATGGGACTATTGTATTTTTAGCAATATATGCTCTCATTACGATTGAGCTTTCTTGAGAGGAAAATTTTAAAAACAGTTATCACTTCTGCAATAAATGCATTACTCTTCAGGAATGAATTGAGTTCTTTCGGTGACTGGCGTGTGTATACACTGCTTATATCCAACACGTTAAAATTTTCCTTCTCTTATCCCATGCGTCTATGGCTTAGCGACTCCGACTGACACCAAATTGGTCGAGTTTCGATCCCGGCCAGAAGCAAGTGGATGTGTCTAGCCACACTGATGTGCTGTGGTACAGCAAAACAGGCTTGTATGTGGATGACTAATATATATATATATATATATATATATATATATATATATATATATATTATCTCATTATAATTTAAGAACAAAGGTTTGATTTCTATTTAAATGCAATAACCGTAGGAATTACTTTCAGTTTTCCTGAACCATTTTATCTGGTTATCTGTCGGAGAAGATAAGTAATATCTTTGGAGACCCTGAGCTATGTAACAGTATTTTTATGAAGGCCAACGATATTCTCGATCTGTTATTTTTTTTAATTATTATATATCTGCCTTTTTACTTATCGATAATCAGATTTAGAGTTGGTCAGGTAAAACAAATATTTGTTGTATATCGAAGTTATAGCAACACTATCTGCAGTGGATAAAATAAAACCGATGGCGGTGTTAAAATATTTGGAGAGGCTTGATGTCACTTGATCTACAATGAACATCATCAGATACTGGCGTGCAAATTCAACGAATGAAAAATATAAGAATGCGATTGAGATTAGAATATACAGACAAACAAAATAACCAGGAGCTTTCATAGAAATAGAATAAATAAAATTATTCGAGATTTTGAAATTTAAACTGATCATAAAGTTAAAACCAGGAAATCTGATTTAGTCATTCTAAACAAAGAACAGAAGATTTGTTAGATCAGTGCATTAAAACAGCTAGAAAAGGGATGACCTACAGAAAAGATCCGCTGTTACTTATTATCTCTAAATACTATTTGTGCAAAAACCATGAGTATCAACTAGATACCTCCGCTAAATCGCTGAAAAAGCAGCATGGTATGAAGAAAAAAATCCCCAAACTTAATAAAAACGAATTTTTTCATCAAAATGTTTATGTTATTGAGAGGAAAGATCAAAGTATTTTAAAATTATTTTTAAAATCTTTTTTAACACGTACTAAATTTCGGTAAACATCTTGTTTTGATTTTAGTTAGCGGGTAACCAAATCATTACGAGATTTTACAATGGAAAATGTAATATTTCGTAACTCAGTTTTTTCCGGAAACAAACACCTTAATTTGTAAATTCTAGCAAAAATCGAAAAATTATCGGATTTTAATGAAACGTTCAGGACTTATTCACAAATGAATGTAATTATTTTTAAATTATTAAAAAAAAACTGAGTATATATATATATATATATATATATATATATATAGGAAAGAATATTAATAAAAAGTTTTGAATTTAAAAATGTAATTTTTTGAACAGTATTTGTTTATTTTTATTATATTTTATATTTCAGACCGCCCTCGGTCCTTCATCAGAAACAACTGATTTTTAAATTTGAATTAGAAACGTATTTCACGATAGCGTTCGAATATTTTTTTGTTTACATCACGTGGTGTGTTTGTTCACAACAAAAACATCAAAGACATTTTCGATAAACCACCCATAAATGCAAAGAAACAAACACCCAACCTATCAACTATCCTCACTTCTAACAAATATTTAAATAATACAAACCTATCAGGGAATTTAAAATGTGGGAAGCCTCGCTGTTTAATTTGTAAACATTTAATAACAGACAAAACATTCTCTGTACCCAACACCAAAATAAAATTACACCCACCAAACCTTACTTGTGACAGCAAAAACATCATCTACTTTCTCTTCTGCTCAATTTGCCCCAACAGTGGATATATCGGCGAATCCGGTAATAGCTTTAGATTTCGCTTCAATAATCACAAACTAAATATACGACAAAAAAATGTATACTCCCCAATTGCAGCCCATTTTAATCAACCTGATCATACTTTAGAAAATTGCAAATGTTTACTAATAGACTCCAATTTTAGTTCTACATACACACGCAGAAAGAAAGAAACATACTGGATTTTAAAATTAAATACACACAAGCTAGGGTTAAATAGGGACTTAGGTGTGTTGAATCTTTACAAATATTTCAATAGCTAAAAAAAAATTTTTTTTCAGATATTCCAAGAAATTTTTATCTAAAACAAACAGACTTTCTCTACGGACATGCCGCATGTTGTGAACAAACACACCACGTGATGTAAACAAAAAAATATTCGAACGCTATCGTGAAATACGTTTCTAATTCAAATTTAAAAATCAGTTGTTTCTGATGAAGGACCGAGGGCGGTCTGAAATATAAAATATAATAAAAATAAACAAATACTGTTCAAAAAAAGTACATTTTTAAATTCAAAACTTTTTATTAATATTCTTTCCTATACATATTAAGACAGTATACGTGGATGATCATCACTATATATATATATATATATATATATATATATATATATATATATATATATATATACTGTAATGGTTGTTACAATGTTTTTAAATTCATAGTATCACTACACAAAAAACGGTCTTTTCAACTAGATAATTCTCATTTCTAAAAAAAATCACCTGAGGATGACGCCAAAACATAATGGGCTGGCTTCGAAACATGAGAAATTTTTTTTTTGTGTAGTGATACTAAGTTAAATTTAAAAACATTGCAACAACCATTACAGTATAACGCTCTACATTTATATCGAGCACTCTTTATAAAAGTAAATGCATGAACAAAAAGGTAAATAAACCTCCGAGTTCAACAACTTAGTTACGATATATATATATATATATATATATATATATATATATATATATATATTTTTTTTTTTCTACATCTGTTAACCCCACTCCACGTAAAACAATGAAATTTTAAGAAATTGGTTTTATTAGTTAAACGCAGGACTCATTGGGGAATGTAAATCATCTGTTATGTTTTTCAAACATTTTACCTTCATTTCTAAAATTCTGCTCCCAATAGTAAAATAAAAAATGCAATAAAACTATGAGATTATTCATAAGCTTTTAATTGCTTTAATAAATAATATATATTAAGGACATTATAGTCTGAAGAAAAACATTTTCGATTAATAATGAAATTTTCAAAGACTTGTTTTCATTTTTTAATTATAATAATTTATAAAGTTTTAAAAACATTTTAAAAATACTTCAAATATTTGTTGGGCTTAAGTTATTAAGTGACGATTATATTTACTAATCGAAAATTGAAAAGTTTAATACAAATCATCGTACCTTTATAATTTTAATTTATTTTTTGTTTTTTTTATTTTTGTCTATTCGAAGTTTTTTTTTCTATGGTTATTTTCTCTGTGTATATTAAAAGGTCATGTGTTTCACGGTTTCTTCCCCTTACAGGAAAAAATTGTACAATTATGTCACTTGTGATCGCCATACTCTTACCTTATCTCGCATCTGTCGAGCTATCATCGCACTTCAAATACGCTGGGAAGGTCAGAAATTTCTACTCTGTGTTTAAGAAAGAGTTTTATTCTAAATTTCGTGCTATAAATAAGTAATTCTTGTGTAAATCAGATTAATTTAACATTAAATTTGCTAATTTAAAAAAAAAAATCTGTCAACAGATGTATATTTTATTTTTGCAATATTTTTAAAACCGAGAATTAACCTTTGGTTACAAATGTGTCGATCGCTCAAAAATGGCCGAAAAATTGAAAGATTAAAAAGAAAAAATTGAAAATTTTTAGATTCCAATCAATATAATTTCTGGTTGAAATACACCAGAGTATTTTGCAAACTGAAAATAGTAAGTTTAATCATTTAGCTTTCACTTAAAACTAAAATAAAAGTTTCAAGCAAACTTTTTAATTTTTAAGAATTCAATTATAAACTTAGTTCTCGAAAATGAATGGAGGTACGTAGTATAAACTACTATGAATTATAATGTGGGATGTTCCGGTTACTATAGTTTCACTTATTGAATAAAGCCTAGTATCCCATCACTTCTGAAGTTTGTGTTGCTTGGGTGTGCAAATATTCTGCGAAAGGTGCTCTCAGTTTGAAATCGTACGATTTGGACAACATCCATAATGTAAGATGTCCGGTTGAAAACGAAAACCGCGCAAAAAATAATAATTATGACGACTTACCCATAGGATTTAAGTGTTTTAAAAAAGTTAATAAACTCACAAATTATAAGGATTTGTAAATCGAAGTAACAAAACTGTGGAAACTTAAAACTGCGATCATCACTGTTGTAATAGGGGCATTGGGTATGATAAAGAAGAGTCCCGAAAAACATGTGAATAAAATCCATGAACAAATTAGCTACAAAAGATTACTTTTTGGAACTGCATATATCAACCGTACCGCCGTCTACATTTAAACGAAACGGCCCAAATGTGCATAGATAACTCACCTACTCACCCTTTTTACTCACATACTACAAAGGAGACGTGGTAATTAGACACTTAAAATTGCTCTGGCAAGATGATACCACGAATAATAATAATAATAAAGAAAACTCATAATATTAATTATGACGAATGAGGGAGAAATAATAATTGCAAACAAATAAAAAACAAAAATCTAAGTATTTATGAAGATTGGAAGTAGATTCCTTTCAGTAGAAGCCGACAAAGAATATTTGAGAGTAAAAAGAAAAAATATTAGAAACCAAACTCAAATGATTAAATGAATAATTACTTGTTTGGTTCCATCGCGTGTTATTCAGAATCTTTTGTAAAGTGAATAAGAGAAAAAAACAAAAAACAAAAAAAAACAAACAAAAAAAAACAAACAAACAAACAAACAAACTAGAAAAAACAAACAAAAAAACAAAAAACAAAAAAAAAAGCAAAACGGAAAAGAGGAAGAATCAGAATCATCAGCATTGAAAATTGCGTTATCTCCCTCATGAAGAACCCGAGGACTTGAGGCCAATACAAGCTGGATTTTTTAAAACTAATTACAACTGACAAAAGTTGCAAAATAATTAGTGGGAAGAGAAGTAGAGCAGCAGGAAAATTCAAAACAAAAAGCCAAAATGAGAGAAGACAAGCAACAGTGCGACCATTTCAGGGTTAGGCTGAAGATGAAATATTTACATGGTTACAAAGGGACAGCATCAAAAGAGATGAAATTAGACATTTACACGGTTATGAAGAGGACATATGAAGAGAAAAAGGAATCATTATTAATGGCGGCATAGAACAACGCCAAATACAGACCGTGTGAATAGAACTGTGGCAATCATATAAGCGAATTTAGCAAATTATCCCAGAAAGAAAACAAAAATAGGCATAATTGGACAGAGAAGATGAGTCACTGAAAACTATGTAAACGAACAGACAAATCAATGTTATATATACAAATTAGATTATGTCGGAGAAAATAAAAAATAGAACCCCAAAACAGGGCAGAACATCATACCTAATAATTGGAAACAAAGAGAAAATTTGTTAGAGTGTGGATTTCGCTGTTCCAGCAGATCAGAGAGTAAAAATTAAAGATAGTGAAAAGCTAGAAAATATCTAGATCTTGTCAGAGAACTGGAAAAAATGTGTTGACATAAAATCAACAATTGAAATCACTGTTCTTGCAGAAATTAGAATGGTCTCATAGAGGGTAGAACTTGAAATGCTAGGAAGAATAGAGCTCATCCAAGTGACAGCACAGCTAAAACCATTTTAAAAAATGAAAAGAGTTATTGACACTCATTCTATAGCAATAATCTCCAAAAGCCTAGTGTCATTATTTGTTAATTTGATTATTTTCGTAGATTTCTCTCGCTCGTAACTATTAACAATCATGTTACCCTTCGACAATTATATATATATATATATAAAAGAACATTTTCTTCCTAACTGTACTAATATATATATATATATATATATATATATATATATATATATATATATATATATTAGTACAGTTAGGAAGAAAATGTTCTTTTAAACAAGTTTTGTTGAAAAGTGTAGACTTTTTTATGTCTTAAATTTAACCATCGTCTTTTTAAAATCGTATTCATTCATACGCAAATCTGGCTGCTGCAGGATCCTGATTGGATACGAAATAGATAAATGAACGGTCAAACGTTTTTCACACCTAAAGCAGAAAGTGCCTCTGAAGCCGGTCATATGACAAGATTTAATTACTTAAGGACATTCTGTCACCGGTCAACAAAGTCAGATGGGAGACGAAATAACTAAAATATAACTTCAACTTCAAATCGACCCAGAGATAAGGTCAGGTCGCAACTTGTTCTATTTCTCCTTCTTTCTCGTGTACTGATTCATTTTACTTCTTCTTCTCCATCTAAAGACATTCCTACGAAACAAACGCTCACACATATATACGTACGTACGCATATACTCTTTCAACAATTACTACTATGAACATTTTCTTCAATTCTTGATACCCTTAACTTTATAATTGAACATTAATTTCTACGAATTCTTGTTATTCTTTCCTTTTAATAAATTCCTATTTTAACATGAAAAATCTTTATTTTTATCCTTACACTATTCCACACTATTCTACACTATTTCATACATTCCAACCTGCAACTAACCTCCTGATGATAACAACCTTCTGATAATTCTGATGATAATTCTGCACCAAACTTGTAAGTTGTAGAGAGTTCGGTTATGTATGACACTAAGCCGAATTAAATAAAAGTTAAAAACTCCCCTACGTCTTCAGATATATTCTACAGAATTCTAAATGCTCCACAATTACAAAAAGAATGAAATCATAATAAAAGGATAATACTTAGACATATTACAGCTGTAGAAAATGTACACATAAGATTTATAATTATTTACAGAAAAATGAAACAAGTAATCTAATTATCAGAAATACTATTTCTCGGCCGACATACTCACTACTGTATATATGACTAATGTTCACAAATGTACCTATTCAGCTTGTGAGTGTATCTCCATAAATAATAAAAATTTATGTCTTATATAGCTTACAAAACAAGTACTCTTTCACACAGATGTACGTCCTATTTATCCGAACAATGATATTAAACAACAGATTAACAAACAACACAATAAATATATTAACATTAGATATCTCCTTACAAATAATACCAATAATACCATTACCTCCAATAGCAAAAAATAAATAAATAAATAAAGATTATTAAAGTCATTTACATCAAACATAAACAACTATACATCAATAAAAACTAACTATATCTATGCTTTCTCCTGTGAATCAAGAAAAAAAAGCTCATTTCACATGTTTGATACAAATTACAAAAGCACTGAACTGAAAAAACTTCCTGTCGTTGGGTTTATCAATTCAATTTTAAAATATAACGAAACTTTAAAATCTTTTTCTTAAAACCTTTTTGATTTTTTAATCTTAATTGACTTATACACACCCCTGATGATGACTAGCGTGAATACGGCCTTTGATGTTTTTAAATATTCTTTTTACATCTGCAGTAACCAGGTTTATGCAATTTAGGAAAAAGATTATGAAATTTTAATATATATATATATATATATATATATATATATATATATATTATTTACATTGTTTGAACTGTTATCCTCACCTTTATCGCCATATTTACGACGTTTCGGCTGTTGTACGCTCCGTCCTTCTACTGGTGCTCGGAATTTCGAACCGAACTTTTTATTTCGCTCACTGGAGTATATCATTTTCAAGTCATTCTCTTTCATTTCCAGATGCCATGTAGTTATCTCCCTTTAACTCAACTTTCTAAGTTATTGAAGGTGTTACCAACGTAGCTCAGCTATAGATGGCATCCGGAATTAGCATCGCGCATGGAATGAGAATGATGTACCCAAGCGATGGAAATAAAGAGTTACGTTCGAAATTCCTGGTATCCGAAACGTCGTAAAACACGGCAAAAAAGATGAGGACAACAGTCTGAACAATGTAAACACTACTTTATCTCACATATATATTGCTAGTAAAGCTACCCAGTGCTGCTGTATATAACAACATAGGAAAGCAAAAATATCTCACGAAAAAGTAGCCATTGCTGAAAAATGATTCCGTTTCTGTGTACATAACATTAGTGCTTCTTTCACGAGTTTGAAAAAGGGGTTTATGAGTCCCACTCTGGAATAACCGAGACAACAAAATATGAAGAAGTCAAGCTGATGTCATAGTGCTTGAGAGATTCTTCTTATCCCTTGTTGTTTGTCAAAGCTGAAAATCAATGGGAATTAAAGTCGGTTTAATTTTGGTGGAAAGTCTGTTGGATTTATAGAAATCTTGGGAATTAACATATCATGTATACAGTTAGGACAGTTGACTCAAACATTCGGGAGAAACTGTGTGAAAAGCAACGCCCATATATATATATATATATATATATATATATATATATATATATATATATATATATGTTCCTCATATAAATTCAAAAAATTACATTTGGAGAATAGTCATTCAACAGGCCCTTAGAAACCTGTTTCTCAGCTCCGAGTAAAAGGTATTATGAAAAAAAGTTTTTTTAAATTGAATTGATAAACCCAACCACAGGAAGTCTTTTCAGCCCTTTTACTACAAGGATCCAAAAGAAAATCATTAAGGCCTTTAAATTACTAGGATTTCAAATTGAGATTTCTTCTAACCTAAAGATTGTTAATTATCTAGACATAACCCTTAATATAATCATAATTTTTTCAAACATTATCGTAAAAAGAACCCCCAGCTACATCAGCGTTAATTCTCACCAGCCCAATGCCATTGTGAAACAGATACCTACTCCTGTTAGTACTAGAATTAGCTGATTGTTTTCCAACCTTGAGATCACAAAAACACATAATGAAAACAAAAAAACTGAATGATGAAACTTCCCTTAGATGCGACTTTAAAGATAAATTATCCTATTTAACATTTCTTAGTAATTCAGAATTGTCTAAGGCTAAAAATAAACATAAAAAAGAAAAGTTATATGGTTCACTCCACGTCATTCTGTGAACTATCAAATATTAACACTGGATAGTGATTCTGAAATTAGTAAGTAAACATTTTCACAAGGATAACCCTCTGAGTCAAATATTTAATTGAAAAGCTATTAAAATTAGCTATTCCAGCACTAGTAATATGTATAACATCATCGATTCGCATAATAACCAGATTTTAAGGAATTTCTTTGGAACTAATATTAAACCTGGTATTGTACTCTCCTGCAATTGCAGATCCAACAAACGGTGTCCTTTTGAGGGTAACTGTTAACTTACCAATGTTATCCTCCAAGATAACAAGAAAAATTATAATGTCTACATTTGAATTTCGGCGGGGAATGGAAGTGAAGATATTAGTTCCATACACACTCTAAACACCCAAAATTAAAATTTCAAACAGCTCATTCCCGAAGGTATTGGGAACTGAAGAAATCTGATCTAAATCTACAAATAGATTGAAAATTAAAAGGCTCAGCACGTACTCTCAATAGTCTTAGCGATAGATGTAAACTGTGCTCAGTAGAAAAAAAATATCATATTAAAATATCATAATCAAAATTTAATTTTAAATCAGAGAAATGAATTATTTAGCAAGTGTCGACATAAAAGTAAGTTTGAATTTCCTTAATATGGCATTAACTATATCTTTTAATTCCTTCCTCTACCCCACCCTATTCCTATAAGCCGTGAATTTAAATCTAAATTTTTCCCCTTTTATAATTGCCATCCTGTTTATCCTTCTTTCAATTTAGTTGTTATATTAATTTTTTATCTAAATTTACTTGATACTGCCTGGTGAGAACTTAAGTTTATACACAAGATCCCTTTTAAGGCTACTTTTACTGCTTTACCTTGAACTCTCGTACATATCGTCTGACCTACTTCCTTCCAACTTCTATCAACTACGCATTATATCTACACCTTCTACTCTCCTAATTTTTGTCTCTTTCTTTTCTTCTAAACAAGCTTTTAATTCCGGTCACGCAAGAATTTCTTTTTATAATATCTGTTACTCGGAGCTGAAGAAACAGGTTTTTAAGGACCTGTAGAAATGTCTATTCTCCAAATGTAATACATTGAATTTATATTTGAAATAAATATTTGCCCTGTAAATTAAATTTACATCGAGGTCTCTGTTGCAACAGTTTTAATATTTAATCTAAACTAAGATCCAATAGCTTGTAATATACATCGATGTCGTCATTGCTGAAATAAATTATAACCGCCTGTGTTCCCATCAACTCTTTGGTTGATCTCTGTAAACGTCCATGAATTTTAAACTTTGCTGCGTCGATGAATGTTAAGAATGCACCTTTTTTCCCTTCTGAATAAAAGCAGTGATGACAAACCTTTGTTTCGTATGCACTTTCATATCAGTGGCTACTTTATCAAACTACTGTTTAGTTGCTATCTGTAAAAAAAGTTGTTTATTAGTTGAAAGGTTCAAGTTCTTGTGAGTTACATATCAACGTCCACCTCTTACGTCATAATTTAACAAAATAAAATAATGCTTTACCTTCGGAGCGATCATCATGTGTATGAAAAATGAATTTGAAAAATTAGGAAAAGTTTAACTTCAATAATTTTAATCTTTCTTCAAAGTTTCGTATTGATACACACCTTTTTTTCTTTTCACTTGAAACCAATGAATCAGTTTCTGATGAAGTACGTTTGTTTGTTTGTTTGTTTGTTTTCAAATATAAGAAAGATATTGAATTTGGATAATTTCTTTTGCATGATAAATGTAAATTTACTAATTAATTAATCTTAACTTTGTGCAAGACTACAGACCCAAAAATCCCAGGGAAGATCGAATTCTTAATCATTAGTAATGGTCAACCAAACTATTTCACTAACGAAGCTGAGGAGTCCGATGATAAATGTAGTTGACGAAATTTTGTTTTGAAATTGCTTTTCTAATCTTTAGGAAAAACTAAATTTTATTAAATCAGTGTCAAGTGTAATGCCAGTGTCAGTGCGATAGAAATTTTGAATGATTTGAAAATGGATCAACACTAATGAACTGATCCGTAAAGCGAACTTGCTATGGTAGACAACCATGAAATATTGGCATGACAACCATATAGATTTCCAATTATTATTATCGTTCACGTAGTAAACAGAGGATTGGTGATGAATGGATGATAACTAAATAGAAAATATGTCAGCTAAACTGATTCTTTATACACGTGCATGTATCTGCCTTCGGACAAATGAAAAAAATAATAAATGGTAGATTGGTGACTGAGGGTGAGTTTTTTTCAGCACCTTCTCATAGATAAATAAGGCAAAGCACAATTATATTTAATGTAGCTCATCATAATTCCCCAATACAATTATTAGCCAAATATTCATCAAAGGGATTAATTCAAATACAGGTTTGAAGTGATTGAAAATTTAAGTAATTATGCAAAGTTTTGTTCTTTTAACATTCAGAGGTTTGGTTTAGTAAAGGTACCTCGACTTTTCAGTATAAATTTTCAATACCTGATTTTAAAATGAAATTTTTAAAATAAATAACTTATATTTAAGGTTTAAATTAGTTTTAATTGAAAGTGAAGAGATTAAATTTAGTAATTTCAGTAAACAAAATACACTGGCGTATTTTAAAGCGAAATTATATTGATTAGAATCTAAAATTTTTCAGATTAAAAAAAAATTTTTAAAGTACCGCCATTTTTTTGATCGATCGACACATTATTAAACAGTAGCCACATTCCTGTTTTAAAAATCTGGCAAAAATAAAATATACGTCGCTGACACGTTATTGAAGTCAATTTTTTAAGTTAAAACTTACCTTTATCTGTTTTTCGTACAAATGTACTTGCTTACTCTCTGAAATATTCGCTAGAAGTTTTTATCAGTTAAGGTAATCCGCGCTACACTGCTTATCTCAAGTGTTGATTGACATAATGACAACCGGAAGTTGTTAACAAGACTAAAGTAGGGAGGGTGAAGGCGACAAAAATATACGAATGTAATTTTTTATGTAAGGGAAGACAATTCTTGAATCACGTGACATTTTAATGATAAATATCACGTGCGGCCATCCGTACAAATAAAAATACGGGCAGTAAAAATGCACACAATTAAAATGTTTTAATTATTTTAAGAATCCAGTGACTCAATCATTTGTATTAAGCTTTTAAATTTTCGATTAGTAATTGTAGTCTTCATGCATTAATTACATACCCTAGCCGAACACGTTGAGGAAGAAATTTAACAATAATTTTTAAAATTTTATATATAATTTTTATATATAATTAAAAAATTTTAAAAAATGAAAATAATTCTTGTAAAAATTTAAAAAAACTGTTGATTAGCATTCCCCAATGACTCCTGAATTTAATTATATTAGACTTATTGTGGACAAAATTCGAATTTTTAAGCATTTGTGGAAATTAATTGGTGGGGGATAACATATGTAAAAAAAATATTTTTACCAATATTTTATACAAAATAATTATTTCAACATTGATTTCGGTCAATTAGGAATAAGTCCTGAAATTTTCATCAAAATCCAACCATTATTTGATTTTTGCGAGAATTTTCAAATTAATGTGTCTTTCACTGTCAAAAAAGTGCATTGTGCAATATTACGTTTTTTTTTTACTTATTAACGTTGCGGCAATTTAGGGTTCGCACTGACGTAAGAAAAAAACAGACTTTCTACAAAAATTTCGAATGTGTTAGAAATAATTAAAATATTCAAAAAATAATTAAAAAAATCTTTGATCTATCCTCTTAATGATAATATAAACATTTTGCCGATAAAACTTTGTTTTTATTTAGTTTCGGCCTTTTCCCTTCATACTATGCTGTTTTTTCAGTGATTTTGCGGAGGTACCTAGTTTAGTTTCTACTTTTAATAGGGATCTTTATGAAGTCTGGAGGATTTTTTTTTCAGTTTTCAAAATATATTAAACGGTTTTATGTTGTTTTGTTGGAAGTTTTATATTTTGGTATACAGTTTGATTTCCTTTAAGAAGTTAAGGATATTATTTGATTTAGTCATTTGAAAGAGTTCTTTTATAATGTTTTCTTGATAATATTTTGTCCTTGTTTTACTGAACTTATGGCAACTTATGAGCATATGTTCGACTGTTCGAGGTACTTGACAGAGGGTTGTCTTAACAGCATTATGGGCTAGTGTGCCGGGGTCTCTACAACAACCATTCACAGGAATAAAAAGTAAATAGTTGAGAATATTAAACATTTATTTTATTGTCACTTCAACATAACTGGTATTAAAACATTAAAAAACATGCTGTACAGCAGTAATTAATGAACATTTGTGTATTGTTCAAATGAATCATTTGAACAATACACAAAGCTTGAAAAACTTTACTAAAAGTTAGTAAGCCACACATATTAGATGGCACAGTATGAAATTACTCCGAGCTTATAACAGGTATTTGCAGCATTTCGTTTCAGAGGATTTCTTTATGATTGGCTTGAAGTCAGTGATTTTCAGCAATAGAATGTCATTTTTCATGCACATGAGTGAAAACCAATTCAAACAATGCTGCCACATTGTGCCACGAAGCAGATTTTTTTTATAAGTTTCAGCCTTGGAGGTAAAAAAAAAAAGAACGTTCTACAATGCACATGAAAACTCTAAGTGCAATTTCAACATTCTGGAATAGTGATTTCAAATTTTTCGAAAAGATCTGTCTGTACACTGCAGGGAGATTTTCACATTTTTTATCAAGAGCCATGTAATGCTCACATTCATATGAAAGATCATCACAATTCAGGTCTTTGTTATACACATTAGTCAGATGTTCGCACGTTTTCTTTAGTTCATCAGAACGACTGATTTTTCAATTCACTGAAGAAAACAGATTTCCAACATGTGAATAAGCCTCTGCACATTTACTCAATTCGAAGATTAGCTAGTTGTCATATCTTTGTTTTTTTTAATACGTGAAATGTTTCATTCAAATTGGATGAGGAAAAATCAACAGAAAACAATATTTTTAAACAAATATAAAGTAAATTTTATCAACAAACAATATCTCAAGATAAATATGAATTACTTTTTTTGTTGTTGCGAAATGAACATCGAATGAGAAAATTATTTGTTTTAGTTAAGACAGCTGAATCGTTTTTTGTTTTGAAATGAACATCAAATCTTAGGACGATTACGACAAAATAAATAAATAAATAAATAAAATAAAATAAAATAAAGAATTACTATCAATGCTAGAATTTTAGAACAATAAAAATAATTTATTTACGAAAGTAGAAATAGAAATATATTACAATTAAACATTTAAAACAATATTGATTCAGTCGAGGGAAATTTTAAGAAATCAAACCAGAAAAGACATAAAAGATAATAATATTGTCTCCAATAGAAATTCAACAGTATTTCCAGTCAGAAATTAAAATATAGAAATGAGTTTTACCGGCGAATATATGCTGTGACTGTGCGAAAATTGATCATCGGAAGCAAGGCCAGTTCTTTGATCTTTTTCGTGTTAGCGAAATTATCCGCACGGGAACTTAACCGGCGGGACAAACGAGCCCTTCTATTTATGTAGGTGGGCGGCCTCTTAGAAGAAAGTCCGTGCCTTTTCCGGTGTCTTTTAGGTTAATTGGAGACATTCTCCCATTTTCTTCATTTGAGAACCAACTTAAATTAAATGGATTATTCTATTATGACATATTTTCAGCAATCACCATACGCGTGGCAAGTCGTACTAATTTCTATTTTTAGTATTTCCTAAAGAGGGGTTTCTTAAACACAAGTCACTTAACATAAGATTAGCATTGGGGTCCCTATGCTCGTCAGAACCCCGGGCGTCCATGCATTAAAACGGTTCTGACTTGATATATTTTGCATAATGTAAGTGTTTTATGTTTTAATAGTGCATCAAATGAGTATTTCCTATTCGGAATCTGAATAAAACTATTTCCTCCTGTTTTATTTTTCTGAAACCTGGAAACCATTCTCCTATAATTAGTTGAATACAGTATAGGTTTTGAGTTTCATATTACTTACCATTTTCTTTTGATATGTTATTGTTTTTCCTGGTCCTTATGTTGGTTGTTGTCACATTGAGTGTGTTTTTAACTAGTTTGTCTGCTGATTTGATGAGCCGATATACCAACATAAGTCATCTTATCCTGGATTCGAAGTTAACTATTTCAATATATGTTTCTAGTATGTTTAAGATGTATAGATGTTTGAACTCCTTTTTTCAAAGCTACAAGACTTGGCAAAGAGTCTATAAATATGCTGAATCTATGGTTGTTTGATCCTTTTTCTTTTTAATGAATTCACATGTCTCCTCAACGGTATGTTGTAAATATAGAAGCTTGATTTGAGAGATTAATCGTTTGTAAGACTTCCCGTTCATTGCTGCTGCTCGCATCCTCTTTGGGATTTTAGAGCCATCAGTACATACGACTTGATATTTACAATATTTTGGTTTTAGCTCGACAATCTTGCTTCTATTTATGATGCAATTTGTGATATTTTTGTTGTGTTGTATTAGTGTAAGATCTATATGAGGTTTGTCGCGTCTCCATGGAGGTGACTTAGTGTTAAAGGGAACTATGATGTTGGGGTATTTGCTTATTTAAACGAGGACTCTTGATTCGGTGACCAAAAGAGGGGACGTTCGATGGCTTGCTGGTGTAAAAGTGTATTTATTGTAGTTTGAAAGTTCCCTCATGTATCAGATTACTTGGGTTACTTGGAAGTTTTAATGAATATTGTTTTCAAACCTTAAGTGTAATAGAGGTTCGTTGGATTCTATGTGAAAGTTGTCGATAGGTGAATTTCGGGAGGCTTCCAAGCTGACTCAATCCCTAGTTCTGGATCTGTAGTAGTTTTTTCTTTCCTTTTTTTAAAGTTAGATTTATAAGTGGAGCTTTCAAAAGGAAATTGTCAAAAATAGTATAAACTGTAAGTCGACAAAGTATTTGAAGTTCGGTACAAATACATACCAGTTATCTACTTAAATCGTCTTGTTGGCAAAGTAAATCAAAGTCAGTGCATATAGAATACATATTTTTTCTTATATTTCGTCATAAGCAAGGTAATTAAGCCACTAGGATTCAAGGTCGACTAAGAGAGAAAGAAACAGAAAGGACAATAAAAACAGACGCAATTTTAGAACTAATTAAACTACAACCAAAATATTATAGAAAACATGTCATCATAGAAATAAGTATTTTGCACAAGTAATAACTAACCCAACAGTTCTTGGCCGACATAGACATCGAAAAACCTGAATGGTAGAACATAATCCAAATTCCTTTATAGTTACTTTAGTATTTCTTTACAAACCCGAAGTGAATGATAAAAGCAATCTCAATTTACTATCTGCAAAATGTCCACGAAACAGTCACAGTAATGTGTGTGTGTGTGTGTGTGTGTGTGTGTGTGTGTGTGTGTGTGTGTGTGTGTGTGCCCAACCCCGTAATTTCTGTTGGTATTTCAGGCAGCAATAAACAGGGATTTCATGCCTGTACTTGTTAATAGGTCATCAAAACATGTGTTCACAAGAATGAAATGTTCTGATCTTCTGGATGGAAGGGATATCATAATATCCTTGACAACATTCACTATAGCATGAGGGGTAAATTATGACTAGTGTTGAAAATGTTTTTCTTAATAATTTTAATATTTTAATATTATTTTCTTTTTAAATATTGTCCGAACTTAACCGGAGAAACATGCACAAGTTATTAGGTTTCGCACACTCTGAAAACTTCCTCTGTCCTCTTCATAGTTGTGATACCATAAGTTGCTACTAGTGTTCTTGTATAAAAATTATATGTAAAATATGAAAACGTTTGCAAAAAATAAGGATAATATAAAAAAAGAAACGAAAGACCACATGCTCAATGCATAACGATGAAAAATATTTTTACAATTCATAAACAGCGTATAAAAATAAGTATAACAAGTAAAAGCTGTCAAAGTTTAAAAGTGACTTACTGCTTTATTAAGTGGGTGAAACTAAAAAGATTTCAAAATTATTTTTATGTATTTGAATTAGTCATCAATAGGATTTTTTAAAACCGTCATTGTCAGTTTTTCAGAAGTATATTTTGAAAAATAAGAAAGTTATGTTACTTTTGTTGAAACTGCTCCTTCTGAGTGAATGATATGTTGTCAACAAAGTTGAAATATATGGAAGGGCAAAAAGAAATTGTGAATACAAACGGCTTTTGGCGCAAATATTTCTATAAGTTGTTGGTGATCCAATTTTATTAAACATTAAAATTATTTAGGAGCACGTTAGTATATAGAAAGCATTTAAATTTTCTATTTAAAAAGATCTTACAAAGGAGCTATTTTTATTTAAATTTTTCGAGAAATTAAATTGATATTTCATTGATAAAATCAAAAATTTTCATGAAGTTCTTTAATTTTTTAAACATCTTATTTTCGTTCCCCAATAAATTTACTTGGGTCGGTGGTTATATGAATGTTATGTGTAAATAATAGCAAATATTGTCACATTCATCATGTATATGACAGTATTTCTTATATTGTTAAACGCACAAAATTAATATTACTGTTTTGTATCCATATTTAAGTAGAAAAATACCAAAACAAAGCCAAAATATTTGAGTGGCACCAGACAATTGATTACTAGCCAATCAAATGAAAGGAAATATACTTTATTGACCGAGCATAAGCCTTAAAACAGGAGAATACGATCGAGCATTTTATTTAATGCAACCTGACCTAAATAATATATGAACAAAATTCCCATCCTACCCTAGGCTGTACCATCCATTGCACAAAGAGGGCAGGGCCAATTTCAGTTGTTGATGATTTAGACGTCCTAAAAAAAATTAAAAAAGGAGATAGTGCTGAAAGAACTGGACGATTTCTGAAACTGTTTCCGTATACACGTGCGGGATGCCACAATCTCGACCTTGAGTCATGCAGCACCATGCTGGGGAGGTGGGTAAATACCGAGAGGGCGTGCCCTGCTGACACTAGTTCACTAACAATTTCATCCACGTCATAGGCTATTGTCAATTCTACAATCTCATGTTTAACGCCGTAAATAAAGCTTTCTTCGGTACTTCTGAACAAACGCTAGGACATTGAACTTTCATTGTTTATTCTTTTAACACGACATTATTTCTTTAGTTTTGTTTTACACAAGAACATGTGAACAATTTCCATTTAAATCCATCGATTTCTTCAAGAAAACTAAGCTCAGATAAAGTAGCCTTGGCGACATTGTATGTTTTAGATGCACATAAAATCTTTTTGCCATTTGTTGATACAGAAATATCTTTTTGCAACAGGAATCATTTGTTACAATTCTCGCTTTTTTGTCACCCTATTTTTGACTAACTACGGTCGGAAACAGAAAGCTAAGATATATTTTTTAAATAAGTTATTTCGCACGCAACAATTAATCAGCTGATTGGTCCTGTCTCATCGAGACACAACAGCTGAATTCTAAATATAGAAGATTCCACAGCACAATACATTTAGTATACATACGAAACAAAGACGCCATATATTTGGACCAAAGAACTTATTCTCTTACAACATTCTTTCTCTCGCTCCATGGTCAATTTAACAGAATGCAATTACACACTCAGTATACCGCAAACAGTAGTTTCCGCCACGGACTTCCTAAAAACAAAACAAAAAAAACAAAAACAAAAACAAAAATCAAAACAAAAAATAAACAAACAAAAAACGTATTTTAAATAATTTACATATACCTTTAAAGTTAAATTTTATGTAAAAGATAATAGCTTAAAGTTAATCCGTATTAAAAAAAAACAGAAATGAATTTCCGTTTGTAAATAAAGTTTTAGGCATTTTAAAAACATTGGCACATTCACTCATCAGTCATAGAGTCGCTATTATAGATGAAGGATGAATTTTAAACTCTGTAAAATTCAATATTTGTCCTAAAGGTGTGTTTTGAAGTCAATGCATTTAAAGATTAACTTAATTTTGTAAATGTAATGATTACGTTTTGGTTAGAACAATGAAAATAACGTTTATTTACGTACGATAACCTGTGAAGTAATAAATCACAATTCTAATTTTCTTAAGAAGCATACCAAAAAATTAGAAAATAAAGAAATACAGATTGACATTTAAGCTTAAAAAGGAAATTATATTGAACCTTATAAAACCAATAGTTTTCTTTGAACTTATACACTGATGAAAATTAGTAATTACAACTTGAACTTGAGTGTTGTTTTTATTTGATAAAGGACTTATTAGTTGCAATGTGACTCACGGTGTAAATCTCCACACTTCAGGTTTGTTTTGATCGGGATATGACACATTGTTAGATGGAGGTGACGATGACACATGTGATAATCAGGTCAAATGAGAGATCCCGGAACATGGAAAAATGTTCTACTGAAGGTGGATATAAGCAATACAAGGCCACAATTTTGATTAGTCCGACAATGAGAGCAAGGCTGGTATGGAGCTTCTAGTCTCCCTCTTCGGTACTTACGAAATTGCCATTAATTTGATTGAACCACTAATCATATTGGGATCTTAGGGGCTTTTCTTCTCCCTTTCGATGCGGAAGACACAAGACCAATTGGTCAAGCTTTATTATTGGCTAGTAAACCAACACTCCCTGCTGGATGGCCGTGGTGTCTCAATCAGCAAAAAACCTGCTCTATCCTTCGTTTTGTTTAACTCCCCCGATCAGCTGCCTTCAGTTAGTTGATTTTCTAAGCGCCGCTTAGATGGGGCACAAAGCCGAAAGTAAGGGGTCCCCGGTGAGGATCGAACTCACTACTCAGTTGTCACAGGTCCTAGCGAGACAAGCTTCAGTTAGATAGTTGAACGATTGTGCTGTTTAGCCATAACTGCAACCGCCAGTCAAACACTTCCTGATAGCTTAAGAATTCTTCATACGGTGAAACTTCAAATCCATTTTGTATATATGTTCATATTCATGAGCTTAATCATAGTACCATGAATAAAGTTGTTATTTTTACACTTGTCAATGAGTGTTGTTGAAGTTAATTAACTTTATTGGCGACATTAGCTTTTTACAAGCATAGCCAAGATAAAGAGGAGTCAAGCTTGATCTTTCACAAATATTCCTGTAGGTACTAAAACAAGGTGGGGACGCCAGAGATTAACTAAAGTAAGAGTGACATTTAACAAAGCACACATCAACAGGGCCACAGTAGTATTCATTCCATAAATAATACTGAATTTCTTCTTTGAATCATCATTGCTAGATTTTTAGTATGAAAAAAAAAGAAAAGAAGAATACAGGGTGTAGTTATTTTTGCTTGCACTTTGAAAAACAAACAAACAACCTTCTGAGATATATATATATATATATATATATATATATATATATATATATATATAAACAAACATTAACTTTAGTCATAATTCTCATTTACTAATGGTCATCCATTTCACTGTAAATCTTACGCAAGAATGATTTGCTTTAAAAACGTTGACAATGGTGTAACTAAGCCCTTTCAAATCTATAAATAAAAATTCAGAAGGCCTTATAAAAATTGAGTGAATAATTTCAGACTTTCTTTGTAAAACTATTTCACAGAAAACAATTTATGTACTCACAATAAACATTTAGAATAGCATGACTGGATTATTAAGCAGAAGAATATATTAAAACCTTGTTTCTAAACGTGGCATAAATCAGTGATTAAGTCAAAATAGTTGATTAATCATGAGTTTCATAAATAAACCTCTTAACTGGATTGTCGTTATGAATCAAAATGAACATTATTTGTTGCATACTTCCAAAAAATGTTCTTTTGCAATTGTTCAACAAAATTACAGCATTAATCACTGATAATCTCAATCAAATTTTCATATTTTAACTTGAGATTAAAATATGTATCTCACACTAACGTTCCAAAAGTCAAGAGATAGGTACTTACTATGGTGTAGGACCCTCATAGAACAGCAACTCCGTGTGGTACCGAAGACTTCTGGAAAGGTGTTTAGGTATGTTGTCTCGATATGTCAAAAGTTCTATGATATTTAACTGCATTATCTTGAGTGGGAATGGGCATCTCATATATTCAATTGTACATACATTGAGCGAACATGATGGCCACTGTTCATACGAAGTTACTAGAATGCACCTCAAACCAATTGTAGACAATGATACAGTGTATCATTTTTGGGGTTATATGAATAGGTGCAAATGATCAAGAAAGAGTGCAACACAGTAGTTACCAGTCAATGACGTATTTAGGTCGACTAGCTGACACAACTTCGTGAACACACTCTACACTATTAGTCTGCACAGTGTATTATTGACAACTGGTGTCCATACTCTAATGGGGTCTCCGTCACACCTGAATACTACCATCACTCCAAAACAACTGAAATTGTAAATCATTGGCCACCGCCATACGTTTCCAGTCTACCAGGGTCCAATTAGCGACATCAGAGGCCCAGATGAATTATTCTGTTCAGTGTTATAAAGAAAGCTGAACTGATCTGCAAGATATGTGCTTGATACTTCCAGCATTGAGATTTCATACAATTTCATTCAATGTCGCTAGTGTTTGTTGTTGCAAACAATTCAAGTCAGATGCCTTTACATACTTTTAGCCCATGATTTTCATCAATTCTACTATAGAAATTATTATAGCACCCAGAAACAAAACCAAGTAAATTTTAACATTTTCTTACTGTCGATTGGTTATTGGTCACCGACTTTTATCCAACAACCAACTTTATTTACTAAGTTTAACAAAGTTGAGCCCAATGCATAAATATAGGGTTTCTGGTGAAGATCGAACTCCAAATAATATCGAATTCCAGTTAATATTGCCTGAATAAGACCAGAGAGCACAACGTCCGAAACGCCGTGAATATGGCAATAAAGATGAGGACAGCAGTTCAAGCAATGCATATCTCTAATTCACTAGTTAAAAAATGTGGCAAACCAGGCGACCACAATAAGTAATAACCCATGTATTTGCTATGTTTCCACAAGACTATAAATATATTTTCTTATCTAATGCAACGATATGTAAGAAATTGTCGTTTGAGTTTGTGTATGTTTGCTCATATTTGAAAATTTACTGGTGAAGCCAAATAGGCACATAAATGCATACATATTTTTATTTAAAAAAACAAAACAAAAACAAAAGTGAGTTTTTATTTAATTTTTAGATTATTTATGTTTATTTATTTTTTTAGATTATTTATATTTTTAGATTATTATTTTAGATTATTTTTATATATTTTTTTAGATTATTATGCGAATTACAAATTGGGGATATCAAAATAAATTACCAAAATTTAATTATGTAGGGAGTGTTTTTACAAATGACAGAATCGACACCGGAATTCGAAAGCGAATCGAGATAGCGAAAGGTGCCATCCAAAGTTGAAAGCATTAAGAAGTAGAAAATTTTCGATAGAAAAAAAAATGTACTGAACTGTTATGTAATATCGATTCTCCTATATGGTAGTGAATACTGAAAATTTTCAAGAAATGACTGGGAGCAACAGAAATGAGGGTCTACAGAAGGATACTGGGAATACATGTGAACCACGATGAACTTTTTAGAAAATCTGGAAACGAAAAGAAAATCTGGAAACGAAAAGAGCACTTATACTTTTCATTAAAAATGTATGTTTCCTAAAAAATTCAACCGAGGAAAGAAGCCTTAGAAAATTTGACACTCAGAGGACATATTGAAGGCAAGAAGGGCAGCAGGAAACCAGCGCATAGTCTATCTTGTTTAAATGGTTGGCAAAACAGGGATTAGGAGGGATAGAAAAAGAAACTTTACCAAGAGCTATAAAGGACATGAAACTCTAGAAAGTTCTGATCGTCAGAAGGTGCACGACAAATAGAAGCAGTAGATGTAGAGAGAGAGACAGACAAGAGAGAGAGAGAGAGAGAGACAGACAGACAGACAGACAGACAGACAGACAGACAAGAGAGAGAGAGAGAGAGAGAGAGAGAGAGAGCATTTTAATTCTATTTTCGGTAGATTTATTATCTCAACCACCATCACTACCAATGACAAAAACGTTGTCTCACCATTGAGAACAATTCTTCCACTTATTTCCCCCTGAAATAGAGGTGTGACATTGACGTCTAATTAGCTTTATATACAACGTTTTCTTTAGAAAGAAATAAAGAAACAATGGAAAGTCGTAATTATTTATAGTGAACTAATTAGGTACATGATGTCGTGTCATTCAAAAAGTCACTTGACTAATCTGATTTCAAACAGTCCGTTCAAAATAAACGTTATTTATCAGTTAACAAGTTAATTAATATAAAAGAAATTGCTTACTTTTGAGTCTGACAAAACTAAGCTAATAAAATTTCTATAATGAGTTTTCTACAAACACGTTCATTTATTGTGCGCATAGATTTTCTTGAGTAAAAACTATGGTAGGATAGGCTATCGTGAGAGAAATAATCATGAATAGTTCATTATCATTATTGTTACGAGGACGCATTTATATGTAAAAATAATATTAAGAATGTATAAAAAGTTATGGTAATGGATTCTATTGAGTCCTAAGTGTCATTCCAAAAAAGTTTTAATTCATAAAGTAGTCGTAACAATAGAGAAATTAGGAATAGAACGTTTTGAAGGGGCTAGAATGTTCCAGTAGAATCCAGAGAGTTCGAAAGGTTCTAGAAGCATGCAAAATTAGGTGTTAGCCCCTATAAAAATAGGTTTTGGGCACGGAGCAGTTAGTTGATAGCAGGATGGGTTGACATCTACAACTTCGTTTAAGATTCAGGATGTATATCCAGCCGAAAGAATCCCTAAGTCGACGACAAAATAAACTAAAACTTGAAACAGTTGATGTGCTGATCTCATTAGCACCGGTTTCGATTCAAGGAAATATTCCAACCGAAAGAATCTTTCTAGTCCACGACAAACAAAAACTTGAAAAAGTTGTTAAAAGGATTTTGCTATCTTATCAACTCCGATAAAAATTCTAGGATTGAGATCCAGCCTAAAGACTTTCACAGACAAAATCCGAACAACTAAAACCTGAAAGAGAACCTCATGAAACTATCTTTGTTTCTTTCATTGACCAAACCAATAATTAGTCTTTACATACGCATTTAAGGATTTCCAAAAAACTATAGTACTTAACTTCCCGCCAACTTAACTGGGCAAGTTATTTGACCCCTTCCCTCCCCTTCTCTTCCTCGTAACACTTCGCCGGGCAGTAGTAAACAATACGTTTTCTATGTATCTTGATTTGAATGCCAAACTGTATATTTGTAAATATTTTTTGTCTTATTTTTTGTGAATTAAATATTTATCTGTATTTTAACTCTGAGTTTTGGTCCATCATTTTTATTTTTTCTTATGTTACAATTAACACGTAACAATTATTAAAGAGAAAATGTTACTATATTCAATTATTCATAATCTGTTACAATACTGGTGAAATATATCAAGTGATTGGTGTGTTGAAAAGTCCAGCTTAAATGCAATTAAATATATTAAAGAGAATTTAACACTTACAGAAAGTATTTGTTATAACGAGTGTATGGTTGCAAAGTAAAGAGCAAACAAGGATTAAAGGTTCAACACCGTGTAGTGATCAATTTTCCGAATATAAACAGCTGTGTGAAAAGGTGGTAAAATGGTTAATATGTAGATCTTTAATTGCCGTAGGAAAGGGAAGGATGTTGTCAGTAAGGTCAGGTGCAGTTAGTGGGTCGATTGACCGAGGTAAGGGTTGGCGTCAGGAAAGAGGCCTGGAGTGGATTAGTGAAGTTGCGTGGTAGCACGCTTGGGTATCGCTGGCGGGTTTGATCCATCGAATTTCAAGATTGAAATCGATATTTATATGAGCCGGTGGTCCCGTGATGAGGTCGCGGTGTTAAGCCGAACTACATGTTAGTGACGTGGCGTGCACTAGGAGCCCGAGGAACATACATTTTTTAAAATTTTTATTTGGGGTTTTGCTTATTTAACGCACACACCCACCTGATATATCTAGTGAAATGCATTTAGATCTCATTGTGATTCATATGTATCGGGTGTGTGAGAATGTATGAATAGGCAAAGGAAATTATTACATATTGATTTTTTTTAAAAATGCATTTGGATCTGCGCTCGTGTAGACCTTTTCGGAATTTGTTTTGTTTTGTATTGTATTTGTGTAGAGTTTGGGAAATATTGTTAGATATAGTGTTTTGTTGTTTCAAGAGCCCCAGGCAGAAGTGGAGACGATGTTTCCTAACTGGGTTGATGAGTGTAACATGGTGGAGGTTATAGGTTGATGCAAGACAAGTGTTTTAGTCGTGGTGTAAGGTGATGAATACGAGTACAGTGGAACTTGTCCGATTTGCCGTTTTCGTTTCTGATCTGAATTACCCTTCCATTAATTTTGGTGAACTCGAAGGTACTAACCAAAGGCAGGTTAGATGTGTGAGTAATGGCTGCTTGAGGATCCACCACTTCACTACGGAGTCAAATCGACAGTCAGCTGAGTGGACAGCAGTAGGTGAAAGCCGCCCAAAGCGACCAAAGATGCAAACATCAGTAAGCAAGGTTTTGGCCTCCGTATTTTGGGATGTTCATCAATTACCTTGAGAAAAAAAGAACCATCAATAGCGAATAATATATATCATTATTGGTGCGTTTGAAAGAAGAAATCACCAAAGAAATTTAGAAGAAAAAGTGATCTTTCACCATTCGATTGCAACGATGGCAAAACTACACGACTTGCACTTCAAATTGCATCTGCATCAACCCTATTCTCTCGATCTGGCCTCCAACGATTGCTGGTTGTTTGCAGACCTTAAAAGAATGCTCGAATGAAGAAGTGATAACTGAGGCGTATTTTGAGGTCAAAAACAAATCGTTCTACAAAAATGCATCGAATTGTCAGAGAAGCGTTGGAATCAGTGTATCACCCTAGAAGGAGATTATGTTGATGAATAAAGTTGTATTTTGCCTAAAAGTTTTTGTTTTATTAGTCAGGCCCGGGATTTATTGAGTGATGTATTAGTAATAGCTTCTGAAATAAGACTTAAAATCTTAGAATATGGCATTTTCTGAGAAACAAATAACATCACACTTTCATTTTCAATTATAATTTTTCTATTTAAAAAATTGCAACAATTTCAATTATAATAAAACAGTTAAATACACTGTAAACGGTTCAAGAGTGAATCAATATTACAGTGAATATATAGACTGACAAAGTGCACACAAAGCTCTGTCTAGATCATTCTTAAAGTTTTATTATGGGAAATAATGTTACATTTCTTAGTGACCATTACAAACTTCTAAAGCTTTGGATTCAATTATGTTGGTTGGTTTCATAATTTAGATCACCAGAAAATTATGTTGATCATTCAAGGAAATTATTTAGCAGAGTTAATTTCTTCCTTAATATGTTGATTGAAGTTGAAGGCATTTGATTAGCTTTCCGAATGCCTGTCATGCCACTCCAATTCTCGTCTACATTTTTTTAGGTGCGCTTGCTTGATAAAAAGTCGCCTAGATATGGAAAATGCTCTACTTGTTCTCAACATGTTACAAATGGTAATATCAAAATGTGGTAAGATGGTATTTGTAGCTGGCTGTGCAAGGACTTTGGTTTTCTTGATTACTGTAAGGCCAAAACAATGGTAGTCTATAGCAAAGTTATTCACACCGTTGAAGATCTTTAGAATGACAGAGGACAGCGTTGTCATCAGCATATTGAAGTTCTGAAATTTGATGCGTGTGTGTTAGGCATTTTGATCAACGTGCAATGGCAGACCATAAAATGAGGGCAACATTTTGCAGGTGAAAATAAACTTGAAGACTCGATCATTCATTTTTATGTTATGGTGTTTCAAAAAAGAAATCTAATTTTTATTTTTATTCAATTTTTTTTACATTCATTTCTTTTGTTTGGAAGATCACAAACATATAACATGCCCCTTTTGTTGGCAACCCCAGCTTTTAATAAGCTCTGTCGACTGTCTGAGAAGCCGGTATTTTGATCTGACATTGCTGTGAGTGACCTCTTGCTGAGAATACAAGATCACAACGGGAGTATATTTATTTTTGTATAAAATACAAAAAATGTGGCACAAAGCCGATATGGGGTTGGTGGGTAGAGGGTGTTCTTCCTAGCTAATCACATTCATGACCGAATCATTCTTAACAATTTCTCCTTTTACCACAAGAACTCGTTCATCTTCATACAATCCTACAAACATCAGGATACCACAAACTCATAGGGGAGCCTAAAAACGGGGTAACACCCATGAGATAAATGTTTTTTTACAAATAGTTGTTTTATAAAATCTATATAAAAATACAATGATATGAAAATGTGAGGGGTGGGGATGAATGCCCAAAAACAAACTAAAATAGAACAACATATTTAAACAAAATAAAAAATGTTAGTAAGACCCGTCCATCCCACAAAATCAAGAGTGGCTGCTGTATTCCGTCAAACGGCGAAATCAAGGGAGAGGGGAGGGATAAAATAAATAATGGAATGGGAAAATCAAAGACTGACCAAGTCAAGATGAAAAATAGGGCTGAAATAAACTGGGGAGGTTGGGAATCTCAACTTGGGGCATAACAAAAGAGAAAGCCGGGCACAGGCTAGGAACGACATTCATTCACATTAACTAGGTACACTAAAGAAAACTAACTTAACCAGGGAGGGGTTCACAGGAAATCGCCCCGTTATAATGTAAGAGACTCAATAAAGGAAAATCAATACTAGCCCCATTCACGCGGACCAGGCGAACTACAGTTACCCACCTTTTGCTGAAATCTGTCGATATCAAGCGCTATCAGATCTGATCTTCATCTTAAGCTGATGCTTAATGAATCCGATCAAATGTTGACAAGAATAACGCTCATATCGCAAGATTCCCTCCTTTCACAACGTCCAAATCACACTTCCAGCTAGGGTTAGCGACGTGAGAAACACCACCCGTTTCACTCCAGTAAACAGGGGCGACACATTATCATACGCGTACGCGAGATCAATGGGCATAAGAAGATCGGGCGCGATACGAGCCGTCAACTCCAGTAAACAGGGGCGACACATTATCATACGCGTACGCGAGATCAATGGGCATAAGAAGATCGGGCGCGATACGAGCCGTCAACTCCAGTAAACAGGGGAGACACATTATCATACGCGTACGCGAGATCACGAAGCAGGCGGACAGCCTTACTCCGATTTCTCAGGCCCCTCGCATTCAAGCTGGCTAGCTTGAGACCCATTTCTAAGTGTTACGCCTTAGACACAGACTGGCCGGAAATCTGCGGGTGTCAGGACCATCTTTTGCTTCCCAAAGTAAATCCTATAGTTTCAAGTTGCCCCCGGTACTATGTATTAGAGTAAGTACTCCGAGGGCGTCAGAAAAATCGTTAGGGTCTTGATGGACTTGCCGTCCACCGAGGATATTTTGAATAAAGCCTTGGGAGGACCGTTCTCTGACAGGAAAGGTCCCTCTCTGGGGCATGCCTGTCCACAAAACAAACTTGTAAGTGTAACCATACCAAAAAATACCTATTAGGTTCATGCAAACATGGATGAAAACGTTATAATTTCTTCTAATTTTAAAAATTGCGCGTTCAAAAATTCCCCATTACGCCAGCGTTCAAAAAATCACCGTTGCGTGAGCATTCTTAAAAAAAAGAAAAAAAAAAGAAGAAAAAACGGTAAAATAAGTTATTGCAAATCGCCTAAAAGCACCACATGGTAGAAACCTACGCCGCATGGTAGAAACCTAGGTCGCGTAATAACTCGTTCATAAATGAAGAATATTTAAAAGTTCTTCAATATAATTGTATTGAATACTTTTTAATACAAATGTGTACTGGTCTAATTTTATTATAACCAAAAACTAAGTAATTAAACAATCAATCAATATATATATATATATATATATATATATATATATATATATATATATATATATATTATCTGGATTTAAATATTAATTCATTCCGCTGATTAAGGAGTTCCTTTGGATTAGTATATTTTATAATCATCAATTTTTCTTCCAGGCATAATTTGCATATATCCCTGAAGTTATATGTATATATTCCCTTCATTTTAATATCTCTTGACTACACACGAAGAAATTCTAAAAACTAAAATATTCTGTTAATCTTTTGAAATGATTTGTGAGCGTCTTTGTGGTTGCCAACACTGTTTGTTTATAGATACGTAATTTAGAATAAAGCTCATTTCGTCTTTTTGCCTTGATAAAGTCCATCACAGGACGAAACGCGTAGGCGATTTAAACTACAGTTTTCCTCTTGTCTTTATTTTATTTAACTATATATATATATATATATATATATATATATATATATATATGTGTGTGTGTGTGTGTGTGTGTGTGTGTGTGTGTGTGTGTGTGTGTCAGTTAGGTGCCATACGTGATACACGCTTTGGGCGATCATGTCTCGAGCACTCCCAACAACTTCAGGGATAGATGCAAATTATGCCTAGAAGAAAAATTGATGATTATAAAATATAATAATCCAAAGAAACTCCTTAATCAGCGGAATGAATTAATATTTAAATGCAGATAAAAAATAAATATAAAATAGTCTAGATTAATCCTTATAGTGATTTAAATTAAATTAATGTAAATTAATTTACATTAATTTAAAAAGGTGTTTATTTTGGGAAAAATCTGGAATGCGCTGTTAACATCATTTTACAGAAAATTTTTAATTTTTGTTGTTTATTTTTATAATATATATATATATATATATATATATATATATATATATATATTTAAGATTCTTTTTACTTCGGTTTTGATAGTATGGGCATTATTAGTATTAATAATAATAATAATAATAATAATAATAATAATAATAATAATAATATTATTATTATTATTATTATTATTATTATTATTATTATTATTAACCTATTCGAGAAATTTTGTTTGATATATATCATTATTATTATTTTTTTATTATTATAAGTTTTATTAGTATTATCTATTATTTGTGTTATTAGTATTTAAGATGTTTTTTAAGATTGTATTTTAGTATCTTATTTATTTTTTCTTTCTAGGAGTTATTATTTTAACGATATTTATAATCAATTACTGCTAGTGTTTATAATGTAATTTATATTAGGACGTATGATTTACAATTTATTTTTCACCATAAATATACCTATAGTTGGTATATTTTAATTTAGGAGTAGATCCCATGTCGCGTTTCTAAGAATGAATATTAATGTAATAAACATCTGTTTCCACCATAAGACGTTTATTTTAAATTATCTTAATTTCCTTTCTATCTTGATCTCTTTCATTTTCTTTCGTTCTTTATTCATTCCCCTTATTTTTAATAATATGAATATTATTATTATTATCATTAACGTCTCAGAGAAATTTAGTTTGATACACACACATAGATATTATTATTATTATTATTATTATTATTATTATTATTTCAGAGGTTTTTAAAAATATTTTATTTGAATATTTTATTTATGATTTATTTTTCACCAAATATATATATATATATATATATATATATATATATATATATATCCCATAGTCGGCATATTTTAATTTAAGAATAAATCCCATGTCGCGTTTCTAAGAATGAATATTAGTGTAATAGACGTCGATTTCCATCTAGTTTTTTTAAATTATTTTAAATTCTGTTCTATCTTTCTCTCTTTCTTTCTTTTAGATTTAATTATAATTTTAAATTTTATTTTTAACTGAATTTTTTAAATTAATATGAATTTTTAAAATAATAGAGCAGTTATTTTTTCAAATTGTATTAAAAGTATGATGTATAATTTACTTTTGTACCGTAAATATATCCCATTACATTTGAAACTAAATTTCAGAGTTAAATTTTCCACGTCATGTTTTTTCTAAGAATGCGGACGGGTGTTAAAGACGCTATTTCTCTGGATACTGTTTATTTTCTTTTTATTGTATCTCTTTTTCCTTTCTTTTTCTCCTTTTACCTTTTTTCTCTTCTTTCTCTCTTTTCATTTTTTCTGTTTTCTCTCTTTTCTTTCCATTAATCAATCGTCTACTTTTTTTTATCCTTGCTTTTTTCTATTATTTGAGTTTTTTTTTTTTAAATGAGCGAGAAACTTTTCGTAAATAACCGTTACAAATGTCTATTCTAAATATGGATATGTGAGCGTCTATGTAAAAAAAAAAATTTAGGGGATTTTTGAGGACCGACTGTTGTACCATTTGGGTCTGACGAGCCGCAATATGCGGTGAAATATGTATTACCCATCGTATTAATCCAAAATCTTTTCTAAATTATATTACTCTCTTAAATAAATGAATTTAACATCGAGTTCTTTTGAGTTCGTCTATCGGAATTTACCTGGATAGTATACCAAATGTGCTCCCTCCACTTTTTTATATTGCGATAATCAGTCTAAATCATTTTGAGATCGTTTTTAAATTATTTTTAATAAAAATAACATATCCGAAGATGTTTTTGCCACTGATTTCAAAACTGTGATTTAATTGTAGTTTTTTATTGGGTATTGAATTTTAACAAATATTAAAGTACCTCAGCTTGGTCTAGTCTCTATTGTTGATACATTATTTTACACTTACATTTTCGTGTAGCTGGATGGAAGTTCATGCATACGAGTGACACCCAATTGTTTGATATCGATATTTTGGATAGAGTTTGCATGGCACTTCTAATTTTGGTAGATGTTTACTATCTGTAATCATTAAAATGAAGATACAGAATTCCAGATAAAATTGATGAATGGGATACGAACGGAAGTCATCAGAATCGATATAGAGTTTCTTGTTGAAGTCATCTGTCTGATGATATAGAGAGTCTCTATAGAGAGTCGACTGTTCGGCAGCGATGTTAATATGGTTACTAATTTCTTCGTTGGGAGTAGTCGATGTAGAATGGTAGGCAAAGAATGCACCCGTAATATTCTTGTGGTTTAGGGTGCATGTGTTTCGGAGATTAGCTACGAACCGTTGATTTCATCGAGATACCACGATTGAATGTAAGGTAAAAAATAACAGAGGAAAGAAGCGATGAAGTGGCTTGACAAGTGTGAACGAATGAACGGCAGAACAATTGATAAAGATAAAGTAGCGTTGTAAAAAAAATATTACTGAAAGCAACAAAACACAGCAGGATGTAGGGAGCCATGGTTGTCCATGTTCTGAAAAGGCATCTCTGAAAGGTCTGTGTATAAGCTAACAAATTTACTGATTTTGAAACTAACGTAATGCCAGTCAAAATAAGCAGGCGAGAACAATAAGTTTTAATTTGTTTAAAGTTACATATTTAAAAAAGACAACATTCATGAATTCTAAGTAAATTAATAAAGACAGTGAAATTTTCTCTCGAGTAAAGCTTTGATATTTTTTTCAGTAAATTAATCGTACGCCTATTTTAATTATTCGCGGATGTTATCCAAGCAACGGTAAACGAGGTAGAGGAGGAGGAGCTTTTAAAAGAAGACAATTCTTAATGAATGATATTTTCTTAGATAAAAAAGCCGTTATTAAATATCACTTGTTTTTGTAATTTACTGTCAAAGTTTTTACATTTATTTATTTCCAAGATCTTCTATTCCTTGAAAACTCTTTGGTGGTCAGACAAATTTTCATGTTCAAGCATTCTTGAATCAGGCTTCCAGAACTTTTGAAATCCTGGATTTGTTGTTTGCCAGACTTGATTTGCAATGCTCTGAATTCAGGAGAGGCGACAACAGAAACAATAAAGAGCAACGATGATCACAAAAAGTCTTTCTATACTCCATAGTTTTGGAAAAACCAGTGTTGTAGCATTACCGACGGACTATTTTTTCCCTAGTCTTACAGTCGGTGCAAATGCTCTATCCTTGCTTTGAGACTTTGTAGGTCCCAACGTTACAAGATCAACAAGTAACTGCTCTGAGCATGTTCGTGGCAAAAATACAATGTCTTCATACACAGCAATTTCTCTGCCTGATCTATTTCTTTATTTCCAGTAACTTTATCAGTTCCTTCTTCATAATCGTACCTGTCCTTACTGCATGCACTGGAGTTCCATTTCTTTGGTACAGCATCATTGTCACCGTCAATTTATTTAATCATGTTAATTCCTGCAGAAAACTCCTTTTCAAATTTTATTTCTATATTTGTTTTCACCATATTCACATTTTGTCCATCTTTCCTTCCTTCTAGTTCTGATTTACATTCAGCATCCTCGTCGTTGCATTTCGCTTTAGTTATATATTTCTTCTGTAGGAAAATATGTAAAGATGCTGCACATTTTCTTTCCTCGAATTCTCTAGCAACAAATGCAACTTTCTAATTGAAATTCTTATTCAATTAGAATGCCAACTTTAGCTTAATTAGCTAAATCTACTTTTTTTCGTATTTCACTTCGAGCAAGGTGATAAAGCCACTAAGACAAGGATTTACTGAGAAGGAAAGCAAAGGAGAAAACAGGAGCGAAAAGTGATGAGAGAGAACAATAAAAAGAACAAGGTTAAAGAAGACAAGATGGCGAGTAACGATGCCTTTAAAATTTTGAGATCATAGTTTACTGAAAGCAAGAAGCCAGAAGATAGTTCCACAGGTGAAAAGTTCGAGAGAAGAAACTATTAGAATAGAACTTGCAGTCGCATCTAGCTATTTCAACAGTAAAATTATGAGACCTAACTTCCACTCTAGTACTACGCATGAATTCATGATTTAGGGTACCAAAAAGAAAAATTCATTAGAATAATTACCATAAGAATAGGCACATTTAGCGTCACGGTAGTGGGAAAGTGATTTTAGCTTAAATGCCTGGTTAGGATCGATAACGTTGGAGCTTGTTTGGATTTTGTCAATAATCCCGAGATAGCAGGGGCACCAACACAGACGTAGCAGGGGCGAATAGTAGACTTATAAACGTACAAGATGGATTCAAACAAAACAAATTGTCCAGCACATGATATAAGGTACAAACTTTTGTAGTTGCAGACTTAGCAATTGATCCAATATAATCGTCTCACTTCATGTCAGTGGAAAACGTAAAAACCAAGGAGGTGCAAGGACTTACTTTTCTGGAGATTAGCATCGGCCACGCTGATAAAAGACAAACATTCTTTAAAATGACTAAAAAGCAGCAGTTTCATTTGGAGACGTTAGAATTTACAAGATATGTCTTGCCTCACTTAACAGATTATAGGTCAGTTTTGAGATCAGTTGTAAAGTTATCGAACCTATCAGTCTTACTATTAAGACTGGAGTAAAAATTAAGTCAGCAAGATAGATACCTAGTTGGAAACAGATGACATCGCGAAGATCGTTGATGGGTATAAGAAACAAAGTAGGCCTAATAAAGTCCCGGGAAACTTACGTTAATGCAAAAATGATCTAAAAAGTATAAGATAACTTTCATTATATATCTAAGATTGAATCAAATCAAAACTTCATCCGGAAGCATCACAGCCCTTTAGCTTGTCAAGAAGACCAACATCGTCAAAGCCTGCCAAACGCTTTTGAGACGTATAAAGCAACAGCCCGAGAGTCGTTATTTTTATCTAAAGCTTTTCAGACTTTCAGTGATAACCGGTAACACACAGGACAGTTGGTCTGTAGATGCGAAAACCATATCGTGTGAAATAAATGAATTAGAAAAAATGAAATGTATAGAGTTATTAAGGTAAAGCAAAGGCTGCATCTAAATTGAGCTGGTATTCTTAAGTTGTAACAACAGGACTGGTACATTGGATTTGATGAAATTATGTTTTATCTCTGAAACCACGGTTAACTCGTCATCAGTTAATGAATGCTTTATTGGAAGTGTTTTTACAATCTTATAACTACTTAACACGTACATAAGAGAAAGTGCATGAAAGCAAAATGTTTTATGAAGCTTATAAAAGTAGAAATGATAACAGCTTTTAATAATTGTCATCGCTGAATCTTATGAATTTCGTGTTTTAGTTTCAATATTGGAAACAATCTAGAATTGACAGAAATACGATTAAGAGAGAAACTAGATATGGGTGATTTTCATGCAAGTCTCAATTATTCGATTATCCCCAACCACGTTCTGTTAACTAGTTGCGTCAACATGCTGATAATTATAAGATTCACAGATTCATACTTTGTTTTAGTCTCATAATCAAAAACATAAATTGCAATGCTTCCTCGTCATCTTTCTTTATAGAATATAAGTTACCAGATATAATTGCTAAATTGAAATGACAGTATTTTTCATGTGTTTACTTAATCTTATTAAGTTTGTCAGTCTTGGAGACCAGAATCGTGCAGCTCCAATTAGAGCTTTGAATATAATCAATAATTTTGTACAAACGTTTCTCAAATCGTGTTAACTATCATTCTCATAAGTTAACGACAGAATAATGTCAAATACGTTAACGATATTTGCTTTTCCAAGTGCTACATTTGATAAGCTTGTATAAGTGATCATCTACGACAAAGAAACAGTTTTAGAAAGTTTCGTAACATTTAAGGGTTAAATTTATGAAATATTCTGCTGCAGTAAAACTCATTGCATATAGAAAATCGTTAATTTAAAGTTACATATCGTATATATTTAACTAAATGTCCTTGTGGCAACACTTGAACGTTTTTGACATGGATATGTTACTTTTAAATTCGTATATTTTGGCATTTATCTTGTCTGACACTAGAATATAGAACCAGATCTTCTATACTAAAAAAGAAAAAAATCGCAATAACAGTTGCATGTTTAAAGTATTCAGTTTCTCAAATGTCGTTTCAAAATTCAAAAAATCATTTTAGTGAAAACACAGTCGCTATTTCTTTATTCTTTCAGTTAACATTTATTTCTGCTATGTTTTTCGTCATGTCTGAAAAATATTAAACTGCCGTTCATAAAATTTAGAGATTTCGTCGAATTGACAAAACCCCATAGATATGACATAATGTATGCAAATATTAATGATTTTATAAGCGAATAAAGCAAGAAGCCTCTAATTTATTTATTTTTTAATTTTTCCAGGATGTTTAAGATTATCGATGATGACTTGAACAGAAGAATTGACTATTCAGAGTTCAAGAAAGGTATCCATGATTACGGCCTCTCTCTAGACCAAGACCAATTGCAAGAATTATTCACCAGGTTTGATAAAGACAGCAATGGAGTTGTAGATTTTGATGAATTTCTAACTTCTCTTCGGGTAAGTCATTATCGTCATTTAGCAATAATCATCTAAGTACTAAAGTGTATACAATGTACGTATCAGTTTTACTCGTCAGTAAGTATGTCACTAAATTTTGTTTGTTAAGTATATTTGTGTTTGACTAATGGCACTTAAATGGATAATAATAGTTTCTAATGTAGAACTAAAGCTCTGTTTTTCTTAGTGCTTGTTGGTTTACATTGATATATAAGCAGAATAATTTCAATAAAGACAATTTATTTGGATAGTTCCACTCCTTTTCTTGTGTTAACACATCTGGTTTATTCTCCAGCGACTTAAAGATCTATTTCATTCTTAACAAATCATACGTATGAAAAATCGGTAGAATAGATCGACAGAAATGTTATAAGGAACAACACAAAAAAGCTTGAAATTTAATTTTCTCTTTTTGTGCAGCCTTTTTGCTACCCTGTTACTGGTCAGTTCAGTTCCTTGTCATTCACTATTTCTTTAAAATTACTTAATTTTTATAAAAGGAAAATTTTTTAAATATTGAAAACAAAACACTGAAATCCAACTATTTTTTAAAACTGTTATGGAGTATTATATTCTGTTGCTGGAATCCATTCCTATTAATTTTATGCCTCCTTGTAAATTTGTTCCGCAAACAATATTTGGTGGACTTATGTGAGTTCGAGGAAAAATGAGTAACAAAACATGGAATTCCAGCAAACAACGAATAAAGTTGAAATTATAAAGAGTTCAAAGCAACGTGTCTTTTTGTTTTGCAAGTCAAAGGAGAACGTGGAAGAACATTTCAAATACAGCGCCGGTTGTGAATACCGTCAGACAGAACGGGGAGGTAATTCAACGATTCTTGCTGTCTGCAAAATCTTACTGACTGTAATAAACCTATGGCTATGAATCTCTTTGCTTCCCAACTCTCTACTTTCAATGATTTGATGTTATAAAGAAAATGGACTCAATATTTATTTTTATTTAAACGAGGTGCTTCCACTAAATCGCGAAAAAAAAAAAAAAAGAAAAAAAAAGAAACGCCATAGTTTTAAACTGAATTTTTAAAAATGTAAAAGTTTTCTAGAAACTTTTATTTTAGTTTTAACTGAAATCTAAATGGTTAAATTTACTATTTCCCGTAAGCAAAATACTCTCTGGTTTATTTCAAACAGAAATTATATTCATTGGAATATAAAAGTTTGAGATTTTTTCCAATTTTTGAATGTTGCCGCCATTTTTGAGTAATCGACACCTTTATAAACAAAACTTAATTCTCGGTTTTAAAAATCTTGCAAAAATAAAATATACATCTATGACACATTATTTTTGAAAAATTAGCACATGTAATGTTAAATTAATCTGATAAGTATTACTTATTTATAGCATGAATTTTAGAATAAAACTATTTCTTAATCATAGATTTGAACTTTGACCTGTTCGCGCCTTAAATCAAGAACTTGTGGACAGGTAGTTGATTAGAGATAAAAGTATAAGAATTATTTCTTATAATTTTAGCAGAATAAAAGAATTAAACACGTAATTTTAGCAGAATAAAAACATTATTTCATTTACTAAAAAACAATTCTTTCAACTCTAGTAGAATATGAATTTATCCTCGTAGGTGGTATAATTTAACCTCCTTAAATTTTCCCCCTGTGTTCAAGGGAAGCAACTCTTCTCTCTAACGCGGTGTTCACCGCGGCAAAGCAAAATAAGATTAAAAATGCGTGTGTCTCAATTACAGAACTATTTATTACAACATATAAAATTAGAATACATAAAAAGGTTTTTACATTTAACATGTACAGTTCAATAAATGATTAGCAATAGAAATATATACAAGAGAACTGCTAAAATTACAGGTATTTTAACGTCAAAACTGATCGCGGAACATACAATAAAAATATTGCGACCAAGTCACTAATTAGCCAAGAGGAGAAGTGAGAGGTGTGCTTTACGAGCACAGACATAAAGTACTTACGAGAAGGTGGAAATACAAATGGCGTTCTTTTACATTCGGGATGCTGACAAGACAAAGTTCCCGTAGCCGAAAACTTCTTTCTTCAGAGACCGACGTTTCCTTTCCTTTTCCCTCGTCTTCTTTAGAGTAGCTGGTCAACCAGCACTTGAAGGGTTTCTCAATCGCAGCAACAATTCAATATGGAGTCGAATATTTAAGGGACTACAGAATCTACAATTAGGCGATTAGATTTGGTTAAGGAGATAACCAACGATTAGCCAGGCGAGTGTAGGTTCTCTACATCGCAAAAAATACTTCAACCATTATATTCCGTTAATAAGGGGATAAAACACACACTTTGTCTGTACGCAGATGAGTAACGACCCTCTGAATGTACGCCTATATTTTCATCAACTGCTCAACAAATTTGTAATCAATTTTCAAATTCGTATATTTTATCTGTTTAGAACAATCTCACATATCTAATATTTTACTTTCGTCTAAGCTCTCAAACACGGATTTTGGAATAAAGAATTTTATTTTTACTTTATTCTAACTATAATGCAACAGTTCATTATACATTAAGAAGTCTGTACATATTAGATTGAAATTGATTACTAATGGAATATTAATGATTAGTTTTTTCAAAATTTATAAATACCACGTTTCAGTAAACAACAAACGGGTAATATTTCATAATGCAGCACTGGGTGAAAGACAACAGAAACAAATCAAACGTTAGTGATTAATTATTGTATTAATATTTAATCAAGAATACGATCATTCTTTTACTGTTCCGGATATATCGTTATTAAATTATTAATTTCAAAGGCAGGGAAATTTTTGTTAGTAGAAATTGATTTTGTGGAAAAAAAAGAAAAGAAAAAGCTATACAAAAAAGACATGTTATTTAGCTATTCTAGAATAGTTCTATAAATATCTGTTTTAAATTGAATTTTAAAAAATAAAAACGTTTTCTTGAAGCTTTTATTTTATTTTTAATTGAAAGCTAAATGATTAAATTTAGTATTTCCAGTAAGCAAAATACTCTGGTGTATTTCAAACAAATCAATTTTGCCTACAGAATTTAATTTCTTGAAATTTCATGAGTTTACGTGGAGGTAAGGATAACAGATATGAAAAAAATATTTTTACCAAAATTAAAAAAAAAAATAATGATTTCAAAAATAATTTCATTCATTTGTGCATAAGTCCTGAATGTTTCATTAAAATCCAACAATTATTTGATTTTGTAAGAGTTTCCAAATTAATTACGCAATATTACGTTTTCCATTATAAACTCTCGTAATGATTTGGCTCCGAGCTAAAAAAAAAAAAAATGAAAACAAGATTTTTACCCGAATTTTGAATGTGTTAGAAAGAATTAATTTTTTGTAAATAATTTAAAAAAATACTTTGATCTTTCTTCTTAATAAGAACAAACATTTTGATGGAAAAAGTTCGTTTATATTATGTTTGAGAGATTTTCTTCATACTGTTTTTTTCAGCGATTTTGAAGGTACTTACTTTTAAAAAATACCGGTTAAAACTGAAACAAATGCATGTAGAGTGTGTTGTTGTGAGTAACTGATAGTTGAGTGGGGATATGATATATTTAATACTGTTATGAATATTAGTTATAGTCTTTTGGTCGCATGGGATGTTTGATCGAACAGGAGAAAATAAGAGTAGTCTATATACAGCAAACATTTTATTGCCTTAGCAAAATAAAACACTTAGCATATAAAAGATGGAAGAGGGAAGAGTGTATATGTTCTCATCCGTACGCATGGTGTGTGCGTAAAATACTATTGAAGATGTCGAGACATCTTATATTTGGAGAAGATTTTCTTAAATCACCAGTTTAATGAATAAATTTGTCTACGTTGCTGTGTGCACGTGGTTCACTGGGCATTTTTTTTCTTTACTCTAAGGTCAGCGTTACTGTTGATGAGCCTATTTTTGTCCTATTATTTCCATTCTTTATGAATATCTGCTTCGTGATTTTATTTTTTACACATTTTTCGTTGAAACATTTTCATCCTGCCTGCATTTGTTCCTTATTTATTTATGTAGTGTCTTAAATTCTGTTCATTGTGTTGGCATTATTTTTTGTCTCCAGTGGCGATTCTACAGTGTGTGTGTGTGGGGGGGGTGAGAAGCAGAAAGGGCCCCCCAAATTTTGACTGGCCCTTTGGTTGCACCGCCCCCACTTTTATAAGCTTTAAAATTTATGAAACTGATCAGTGTTTCCGTTTTAGATAAGAATTGATCTTCAGCACTTTTCCCTATGCGTTTTCTTTTTCATTTAGCTTTTTAAGGACACACACCTGTTTGAAAAAAAAACAAAAAACAACCAGATAAATTTGTTTTAATCATATCACACCGGGCAAGGCGGTAAGGCCACTGATGTGCAGGGGGCTACGTAAGAGTGAAAAGATTGGAAAAGAGAAAGCCGGAAACCACATCCTAAACAGGGAACAAGGGATGAGCCTCTACACCTGTTCAATAGACGTGGGTGGAGTGTGAAACGGGTGATAGTTCAGTCTATCTACCCCAATTGAAGAAAATAAATAAGGAAAAGTGAAAAGATTGGAAAAGAGAAAGCCGGAAACCACATCCTAAACAGGGAACAAGGGATGAGAGAAACAGAAATGCTGTTAGAGGTGGGGGAAGAGACTTAATAGACATATTTTCATATCTGAAGGAAGACATTAATTAGAAATAATGTTCCCAACTTAATATGTAGATAAATAGGCAGTCAGTGCTTTATGGCCGAGTGAAAAAATTGGTCAGTAAATTTCTCCAATCTACTGAAGAATTTCCAGACGCAGAAAATCTATGTCGTGTAGTATGAAAAGTTTGCTCCCCACTCCTCTTCTTCGGAAAAATATCGCCCCCTAAGTGTCCGCCTCCCCACTTTCAGAGTTCCACAACCGCCACTGCTTGCCTCCTTTCCATTATGTCGAGAATTTCATCTGTCATTTTTTTTCTTTGTCTATTTTTCTTTGGGGTGATCTCGATTGCTGATGTTACTAAAGCTTCTTTTAATGCGTCCCACGTCGCTTCCATTTTCATTTTGTCCCTTGCTTATCACACAGTCCATACATTTCTCCTTCAAATTTTGGGTAGTTCAAGACTGTCGTATTGCAATTTGAATGCTATCGTAGTTGCAAGATTAAAAAAAATATTTTATTTGGAAGACTAGTAAAAGCACTTGGAGCAATTTTTTTGTCGATAAAGATATGTTTTGCAGGGTAAAACTGCATCCCTGAATTCTCTTGTTGCACATGTCGCAACTAGTCAAGTATCCTTCCCCCCCCCCCTTTGATAAATCTTTTTTTTTCATCTTACTGGATTGCTATTCGCCAACCCTCCGACAGTCAGTCAGTCAGTCAAGTGCCATACGTGAAACACGCTTGGGCGATCATGTCTCTTTCGAGACATGACTGACTGGGCGGAAGATTATCCCGCAGTAGGTTGCCATTGATTTCTGCGGTAGACTGGTTGCCAGCCAAGGCTATAGAACCCAATCTGTCCTGTTATTTAACCCATATCTGGAAGGAATAGACGGATTAATACCTTTCCCAAGGGTATTTGCGCGTAAGTGAAGCAATGGATTCAACTGGAATTCTAACTCGGCTCTCCGATTTCTCGTTCCGAGCCGATATCCACTCCACCACAACAGTAGCATACCCAAACACACACATATATATAGCCTGGCAATTGCGTTTAAGCATGAAACACTGCCGCCGCGGCATATTGACTTCAGTGTCCACTTATATTTGCATACGCTCAACCTCTAATATTGAGCACTTTAAAAACACAAATATAGCATACCTTAAACTATATTTTTATCACCTTCCCCCCACACTATATGACCACTACTACCACAACGAGATTTCAAGTCCAATATTGTACTAGAAAACTTATTTTCAATATGTCTAATGTACATTCCAGGACTGAACAGGCTATTTCCTTAAACTTATTTCTAACATTCTTCTAACATTTATTTTGGCTTTTAAAGAAGAGGTGCTGATCTGCCATGTCACAAATCAATACAACTCCCTACCTTTCTCAAAAGTAACAGAAGAACTTAAAGTGGACAATGTAGACATTAAAATAAAAAATCATGCAAATTCGACAGGACGGTCAATTGTAAACTGTACAGAGTACAATTTAAAGCACGATCCAAATTAGTATTAAAAGCGTCAGATCTGAAAGTTTCTGAACAAGTCCTCGTTCAGCATTTCAACTTAAGTATCGTCTTAGATAACTTAAGAAAAAAAAAATGTCTGGCGTACGATACCAGCAGTTGGTTATTTCTTTTAACTTATTTCTAATATTATTCTAACCTTTATGTAAGCATTGCTGGCTATAAAGATCATTCCATATGGGAGTAAAAATATCTTTGTTTAATTATTTGTGTCAAACGGCACTTCAGGGAGACGCACACAATTTGTCCTCCGATAAACAAAATTCAATTTGTAGCCTTCTATTTCACAATGAGATGGAATGAATATAAATTTGGATATCGATTAAAGTCGAGTATTACGCATCTAGTAGTCACCAAAAGTTGCTATCGATTCAGTGAAATTGAGATTCTTATAAAGTTAGCGACTCTTTTACTCGTAAACCGTAATTATTGAACTGAACTTTTGTGTAAAAATGACTGCTAAAGATATTCTATTACTATTTATTTGTTGAAGTAAAATTATTCAGAATTGTATTTGCCTAACAGAGCGTATTTCTGAGGACAACCTCCCTATTATAGCTACCTAAAGTGAGAAAATCTTCTGCCCAGTCAGTTAAAACAGTTACTTTTTTTTAAATAATCGTATCGCCCCAAGCAAGGCATTATACTGCCACTGTTGTGCAGGGGATTACAAAGTTATCAGAAAGAGTGACGAGAATAAAGGGGGTGTCAGGAAGCGGGTAGGAAAGGGATGAGAATACCGCAGAAATGAGATGAGAGCATGAGAGAGAGGATGCAAGTTAGTTTTTTGTTTATCCAAGTTCAGGTGTGAGTATTAAATACTGTAAATCACTGGCCCCAAGCTAAAGCTAGTAATTGTCTGAACAAGGTCTTTCCATAAATGCCTCGTTATTTTTTTTTTTTTAACGAGGCATAGAGTGTAAGGGTTTTTTAAAGTTTCAAACTTATTTCCATTTATATTGATCCAGTTTGTTTATTTCATTGTTAAGCTGTTTGATTTAATCGAGTATTTCCGATTATTTAACTGGAAAGAGTTAATTTACGTATATGTCGAAAGTTCGGCGTACCAGTGTATGGACAGTTGGCTTCGAACGGGTGGAAAATTGTAAACTACAGAAACTAACTGACAGATAACGCTGAGAGTCCGAAGAAATTCTGGTTCGGCATTTCAAGTTCTTTCAACCTTTATAAATAGCAAGTAGGATTGGGGTAATCGCAGAAGGGTTGGAGGGAGGGCAAGTATATGATTAACTCAGAGTACATGTGCTAGGGTAAAACTGAAAGTTATTTAATATTAAGTTTCAACTTATGAAGCATTCGAACTAAGTGAAAAAAATCTAACATAGAATTACTACTACAATCACCATAAAAGAATTAACAGTTACAAAATTTATTAGCAGTAAAACGATACCACATAAGTTCCAATAACTAAACGCATCAAAAGCGAAACATGAAACATTACGTTCGGAGAGGTTAGAAAAAGAAATTCAAAAGTTAAAATAAAAAATAAAATTACTAAATAAAATTTACAGGAGGAAAGTGTGTAAATTACTTGTATTGGGATTAAATCTTAACTCAATTGGCTGTACTCAAAATTTGAACTTGCCATTTTCAGAGTCAAGTTTTATTTGATGTATTGGACTGGCATCGATGTGAAATTACATTTTTTTTCTTTCATGGCTGGATGACACATCAGAACTTTGTAAAATAACCACGCCGACAGTAGTAATTCTGAATTACTTTATTCTCGTATCAACAAGGTTCAAAACTACCCCCTGACCACTTGGTCATTTATTTATATAAATCCCGAGGTAGTAACTTTTGTCCTCCACTGTCTGCCTACGGAAGTCCCCCATTATCTAATGAGACCTTCCATTTCTACTCTACAACCTTCTCACTATTTCTCTTTTAATTGATTGCGTATAATTATCGGAATAACAATGAAATTATCTTTTATGTAGTATCGTTTTATTTCTCGATTAACTGTTTCTAATGAATTTTTTAAAGAGGTGACTGGATTATCTTCGGCGTGAATAAATGTTCCGTTTTTATTGAGAGAGAGAGGGGAAAATGTTTGAATATGAAAGCTTATTCACCACACACTGAACGGCAACTTACTGTGGGAAAATCTTTTACTTAGTCATGAATCGAAAGAGACGTGATCGTCCAAGCGTGTATTGTGTATGGCGTTTAACTGACTCAGTAGCAACAGTATTTATAACTCACAAAGTCAGTATTACAAATAATTATGCTTTTTAATTTTAAAAGAAATGTTTAATTTATACGTCTAGAATCCTGTACAATGCATATGTATGAATGCCATCAAGTGTATAAGTTAAATTTCACTCTATTTCCCAATCAATTCTACAGTGTGAATAAAAAAAAAACGCGCCTGATTTCTGTTTTTACGTTTGTCAGTTGATTGCTTTCTATTTGTATCACAAGACGATAGAAATCAACGAAAACGACGTCTTTATCAAATTATTTATTCGGAAAACAAATTAAGAAATTCTTCCAAACTATTTTATTCGCTATATTTAAATACTAAAGTGTTCTCCTTCGTGATCAATGTACAATTGCATCCGAGCATGCACAGAATGTCACACACTGTGAACGGTAATAATGGCACGGTAAAAAATGACACAGGTAAATTTTTTTTTTTTTTTAATCATTTCACCCCGAGCAAGGCAGAAACGCCACTGATGTGCAGGGGGTTACACAAATGTAGAAAGATTAATTAGAAAAGAGTGAGGAGTACAAGCTAGTTAGAAAGGAACAATAGAAAGCTGAGAAAGCAGGTGCAATGACAGATACATGGGCGGAGAGAACGTGAAGATTATACAGGGGAGGGGAGAGAGCTAGAGTCCAGTGGTTAGTAGGTGAGTATTAACTTTGCTTTTAAATTTCTGGAGGTCGTAGCCGTCAGGAAAGCAAGAATACGGGAGTGAGTTCCACAGGCGGGAAGTGCGAGAGAGGAAGCTGCAGGAGTAGAATTGTCGTCTGCGTTTGGCTAACCTGACTGTAAATGGGTGGGACCCAGTTGCCAGTCTGGTTGCACGGGTAAACACCTGTTGAGGAGGCATCAGTGACTTAAGCTCATCCGAGCAAAAGCCATGAAAGTATTTATAGAAGAGACAGAGGGAGGCCACATTTCGACGATGGGAAAGTGGCTGCAGACGAGTCGCCAGATCAGTACTTATCACATTACAGACTCTCCTTTGGAGCTTGTCAAGAACACCGAGGAGAACGGCAGGGGCACCTGACCATAAATGGCAGCAGTACTCCATGCACGGACGGATGGTTGACTTGTATATATGCAGGATGGATTCAGGTGGAAAAAACATCCTGGATCGACATAATGACCCAATCTTCTTAGCAGTATATTTTGCTATGGATTCAATATAGTGCTTCCATTTGAGGTCTGAGGACAGGGTAAGTCCGAGGAGGCGTAGTGTATTACTCTCCGGGAGAATCATCTGGTCCATGCTTATGGGAGGCAGAAGAGGTTGCCTGTAATGGTTGACAGACAACAGCTTGGTCTTAGAGGAATTGAAGTTGACAAGCCACTTCTTGCCCCAGTTCACCACAGAGTGTAGATCCCGCTCAAGGTCAGCAGCGAGATTATGTCTGTCCGCCACGACAGGTTTCTTACTGGAGCGGGAGTATATTGTAGTGTCATCTGCGTAGATGCCTACTTGGGACTTGATCTCATCTGGGAGGTCGTTGATGAAAATAAGGAAGAGCGTTGGGCCCAGGATAGAGCCTTGTGGGACACCAGCATTCGTGCTGTAGGACGAAGAGGCACGCCCATTCAGAACGACCTTCATTTTGCGGTTATTTAAGAAAGATTGGATTAGGTCAAGCAGGCGACCGGTAATACCATAACCGCGTAGTTTGCATAGGAGGCCAGGGTGCCAAACCCTGTCGAAAGCCTTGGAGATATCCAGAGCAACCGCGCGAGCCTCGTCAGACTCATCAAGGGCCTGTAGCATGTACTCCGTTACAGTTGTTAGCAGGTCGGCTGTGGACCTGTCAAATCGGAATCCATATTGCCTGTCGGAGAACAGTTTGTGGGCGGTGAGATGATGAACTATTTCAGCATTGATTATAGCCTCGAACACTTTCCCGAATATCGGTAGAAGACTGATAGGGCGATAGTTGGATGGGTCCGAGGGTTCACCACAGTTCTTAAAGACAGGAACGACTGAGGAGAATTTCCAGCATGCAGGAAAGCAGGAAGCAGAAAGGCAGTAGTTAAACAGTTTAGAGAGGACAGGGGAAAGTTCAGGGGCACACCTCTTAAGGACTATCACCGGGATTCCATCGTCTCCACACGCCTTATGGGGGTCGAGTTTTGAAATTACTCTGGATACTATTGTCGGGGTAATATATACGTCGTGCAGTTTGGCCTCAGTTCTAATAGGGAAGTCGGGTGGGTGCACTCCGGACGAGTCGAATGTGGAGTTGGATGAGAATCTGCGGGCAAAGCACTCAGCTTTCTCCGCAGATGACGTGAGAACATCAAATCCATGGATTAAAGGAGGTATTGAGGATTTCCTATTGTTGAGCACTCGTTTACAAATCCTCCAATAGTCCTTGGAGCCGAACTTGCGGTCAGCTATGTGCTGTCGCATTCTCTCAGCAAACAACTGTTTGGCGTCATTTAGGGTTCTCTTGCACTCACTGCGAGCAGATGTGAACAGGCGCCTATTGTGATCAGTTGGCTGTCTCCGGAATAGACGGAAGTAATGGTTCCTGTGGGCAATGGCGGCTGAGCAGGCCGGAGAGAACCACGGAGAGGAATGAGGTTTTAAGCAATACTTCCTGGTGGGTATGAAGGCATCAATGCCAGCTTTCACCCATGACGAGACCTCAGAGGCACAGTCATCAACTGATAGGTCAAACACTTTTCCCCAAGGGACGTCGCAGAGGAAATCGCGAAAGGCATCCCAGTCAGCTTTTTGGTAGAGGTAGGAGGTTCTATAAGTAGGGGGATCCTGGGGGGAGTGAGATTGGAAAGAAATACTGAGGGAGACTACAGCGTGGTCGGAGTTGCCGAGAGGGCAAAGCTGCGAGACTTGACAGGCATCGGGTGCAGAGGTGAAACATATATAACATAAATGAAAAATAGGAAAAATTAAAAAAGAATTAATTCAAACCAACTTTTTTTTGTCAATAGTGTATATTTCAATGAACTTATATTTTTCCAATTTTGTCACTTGTGTCATTTTTTCCTGTTTTTCCACATGTGCCATTTTTACCGGGGCCATTTTACTGTGCAATTATTAACTGTGCCATTATTACCTAAATTCGTGGCATACACGATCGTAGAGTTCGATATTAATTTCATCAAGCTTTCCAGTGATTTGAGTTTACACTTTCTGAATGCTACAAGGTTTGTCACGAGCCTCAAACGCAACTAAAAAAAAAAAAGGAAAAAATCTGGAGAAATGAGGGACTTGACAACCACTCAATCGATCTACTTTCTGGGAAAAGTTTTCATTAAACTATGTCAAAATAATGAACTAATAAAATTACTAATCTTCAAGACAAATATTAACAAAATGACTTCTCAGAATGTGGGCTTTACTTTTGGCTCATCCAGCATTTCTTCTAATAGAGATTATATTTTTTCTAGCTCAACATTATAATGACTGTTTTTCTTAGTAAAAAGCTAAACCTGATTAGATGTAAATTTGATTCAGATTTATTTTTTATTTTCGTCCAATGATTACACTAAATTAATCTAGGACGTAAAGAAGTTAAATGAACAGCTTGAAATCAGAGTACTCATCAGAGAATTAATCAATTTTTGTTAATGTTTCTTTTTGTTTCTTTAAATCAGCCACCCATGTCTCAGCACCGTAAGAACCTGATAATGAAAGCCTTCAGTAAACTCGATAAAACGCACGACGGCGTCATTACCATAGAAGATCTGAAAGGAGTCTACAATGTAAAGCATCATCCGAAATTTCTCAACGGTGAATTTAGCGAAGATCAATGTTTGCGGCTATTTCTTGATTCTTTTGACTCCGATCAAAAAGACGGAGTGGTACGTAAACATTTTGACGAATTATAGTTCTCATGAGCATATTTGTTTTCTTATGAGTATATTTGTTTTTTTTATGAGCATATTTGTTTTCTATCAAATCTGATTGTTTGTATTCTTCTTCTTCTATGTGCTATGTCCCTTCAGGATGTAGGCGATCATGGCTTTCCAAGTCTCACTCTTCCTGGAATTTTTAGCACGCTTTCTCCACCCAAATCTCATTCTGCCATCCACCTGCTCAGGCCCTTCAAATATGTTATCCGCTGCTTTCCCCTGTCTCTCTTTCCCTCTATCTGATCTGTGAGTATACTACAACTATATTTTTAATTATGCTGGATTTCTAAATGATATTCATTGAATAACAAAGATTAAAGCTCAACAATATTTTTCACCATCTGTCAGCAATAAATATAGGTAATTCTGTATTACATAACAATAATGATACTACGATTGTTGAGCGTAAACATCGCAAGTGAGTTAAGATTTTATTTAAATGAAACGATTTTATATATAAAAAAAAGAATAACTAACTAAATAAAGAAAGCATGAAAAAGTTTGTAAGAGTCGAAAAGTATTATTTTATACGGGGAAGATTACTCAACAACGAAAATAGAGCGTTGACATGGGAATAAACACTGCATGGTGTTTGTCAGTTTCACTATGGTATGGTGATCACTTAATGTGTGGGGAGCCAGGAGATTGGATAAACTCAAAAATTCACTTTGTTTCTATGGTTAAGAGCGTTTAGTCTTAACCAGCTCCTTTAAAAAATATCCTTTTTGTCATAGTTGTTTTACCGGCGTGCATTTTAATAACATTTGTCTAAATTGGTGTATTTCTCTTATTAATTCGAACAACGATTATGAAAGAAAATAAGCAAAATTTCAACAAATTAAAATAAAAATGCATCTAAAATCGAAAAAAAGATGTGGAAACAAAAAATGTAGAGTAAATGATCAAACGTATTAAAAATTAGCCGCAAACTTTTTTTTACTGAAAACTATTCATTGAAAGAACTTCGATCGTGTAGACCAATTCATTGAGGCTGACATCAATCAAATTAAGATATTACTAGAGAATAATCAACCTTATATGAGGCAAGATATCGTTCACATATTCAAAAATAGCGTTCAGTGAAAATCATGTACTTGAAAATAGTCAACGTGATACAACACAAGAGATCGCCCGCCTATTCGAAATATTCAAATCAAATGATGAAAATCATACAGATTGGTGCAATTTGATTATTTAAATTATTTTGATGTGTGACTTTCATATAAACATAAACTAATAAACAGATCAATCTACTGGGCTTTAGTTATGTTCTATCTGTGAAAACAAATTGTGACGAGTAATGAGAAGGAAACACTTTGCAGCAACGTGGAGCTCAAGCGATCGTGTACCAAGCAAAATGAACCAAAGGATGGTCTTCATTCAAAGAAGGTAATGCTATATACATAGTGGGACTGGATACGAGTTCTATGTTATGAGTTCGTCCTGAAGAACTAATTAATTAAAGTAAGTTCCTAGTGATGCGATGAAAATTGTGCGTCCGTAATTAATGAAGAGCAAGGCAGTTATAATCTATCAAGATACCAAAAAGCTTTTTGGTTAGATTACCAAAAAACTTTTCTTTGGGAAGCCACTAAAAACACTTGGAGCAGTTCTTTGCTAAGAAAGATAAAACTTTCTGAGGAGATAAAATTTCTCTGAAAGATGACAGACAATATTGGAACAAGATGGTAAAAATTTCGTTCAATAAAATGAATGTCGACATTGGAAAAAAGAATTTTATTTTCAATCCGAAAGAAAGTTTTGATCAACCTTGTTTCATTTAATTAAATTACAGTATATTGACACTTAAATCATTTTGGTTCTATTTGAAAGATAACGGCCTAAAGTTAATCTGAATCAAAAGAAAAATTAATTTCTATATAAATAAACATTTTTATGCATTTTTAAACCATTGCCAAGTCTTTCACCACTCATCGAACCGCCATTGCATACGAAAAATGTAAACAACAAATTTAAAAGTATCTTTAAAATTCAATGCTCGTCCTAGAGATGTTTATTATTAAATTTAAGGATTAATTTACTGCATTTTCTGAAAGTAATGCTTATCTTTTACTTAAAAAGAATGAAAATAACGTTTTATTTACACAGGGGAGCTTGGAGGTCAAAGGATAAAATAAAAGCTTTGTAATTCTACCCTTATTCTAAAAAGCGCACAACCCCCCCCAAAAAAAACCAGTACAAATAGACTTAAAGAAATAGAGATGACAAGCAGTCAACAATCAATAATTTTTATTTATATTTAAAAATAAAATTTCTTTAACATTATATAATCAACAATTTAAGATTTGTCTATACTTTTCAGATGAGGTATTTATATTGGTTGCAATGTTCGAACTGTTGTTCTCAGCTTTATTGCCAATATTCCCGACGTTTCGGCGTTTACGCCCCGCCCCGACTTTCTTCCTGTGATTGGAATTTCGAAACGAACCATTTGTTTTGATCAGTGATCATTTCAATCTTTATTCTCGTCCCGGATGTTTTAGTTATCTCTCTTTTACTCAGCTCTAAGTTTTTTTTTGTTTTTTTTTTTACCACTTTTGTATCCAGACATTGAACTCACAAGTCTTTGGGTTAAGACACTTGAGGAATATGAATATGATAATAAAGATGAGGACAACAGTTCGAACAATGTAAATAACTTCATGTTGTTGTATTTTTTTTTTTTTGTTCTATACGCTTTTATTAAATTTAGTATAATGAATTAATTGGAAGATATTAAGGCGCTACCAAAACAAAAAATATATCCTATGTAATTTGCGTTTAGATTGATGTAAAAAAAGAAACATTTATTCTAAGAGTAAATTTTAGAAAAATTACAGTTAAGTAAATTATTCTTTTATACGAATGAAATAGTTTGTCATAAATCTGAAAATTTTCTTAGTGGCGAGTGGAACAAATTATGCAGAAAAATATGACAAAGTTTTGTTTTAAAATAATAAAAACTTAAAAGAACAGCTTACGTTTAATTACTGATATACGTTTTGGTTTTTCTTGCATTCAAGAATCTGTAAATAAATACGAGAAAACAGAGACATGTGAAAAAACAAACACAAACAACTGTACCAATGGATCGGAAAACTGCTTTTAAGACACAAAAAGTAAAAATTAACTGAACAGGAAATATGAAATGAGATTAATATCATAATATTCTTTCGATGTTCAATACTCGTTAGTCATAGCGAGATATTTATTTAATAAAAGAAACTCTTGTGGCAAACAAGATGAATTTCAAAATCGCACTGAAAAATAATTTTTAAAAACAAATGTTAAGTGTAGATTTTTTTTCTGCAAAATCTTAAAGAAAATAGTGGGTTTTATTAAATTATTCAAACACCAAATCTAAAAAACAGTTTTTTAAAAAAGATTATTGAATGCTTTTTGGTAAGATAAACGAATTTTACGTATGTTCACATTTGGTATTGCATAATTCTTTTACTGAAATTATTGTCATGTCCACTAAAACATCTAATACAATAGCTATATAAACATTAAAACACGCCTAAAATATAAACCATTAACACGAAACAAAGCGCTTACATCTTAAAACACACTAATTAAACCGTACAATACAAAACCATAGAATACAAATCAAAAAGATTAATCATAATTTAGGTAAATATCGCGCAGACGTAGTAGTAGCAGAAAAACACGCGGTACTTTGGGGCCAATTATGATTAAATAAAATAATATAATCCTGGAGCCTGTCTTAGAAAAAATGTATAAATATAAGGAAATCTGGATAAAAAAGGAGACGCACAAATGTCACCAGGGTCTACATCATTCTAGTAGATGATATTCAAGACTCCATTCACGTCTTTACGGACAAGCAACGCTCAACTCAGCACAGATCAAACGACAAAGAGACTGCATCAGACTACGGCACCACTGTCCACAGTAAGAACTAAATTCTACATATCGCCTTTATCCGCGTTACTATTACACACGCAGACTCATACTGACTCTTTTACACAAATATGTAACTACATTTCACTGTTCTCACATACGTACGCAATACAGTTTATATTCGACCCAAGAAATTTACTTACAAAAAAAAAAACACAAAAAAAAAAACATAGAAAAGAAAAAAGTAAATTACTCATTCCATACATTTGCCAAACTTGTTGTATAAAATTAATGTTTTTCTTTATACTACGTTGTCTTTTCTTACTAAATTTTATTATTTTCATGAAATAAATGACCGAATTGTGAACAGAACCGCAACGTGCGTGTATATGGAATCTCGCAACATTGCCTTCGGAGATGCCAACCAGCCATAAGAAGACGTGCTGAAATAATATTCACACAAAAAAGAATATACAGAAAATCAAGAATGAATTCAAGGGATAATCCACACACTCAAATACCGGAACAAATTATAACATAACACACGCTAACAACAACCTGTCATTAAAACAAAAATAAAAATGAAACCAAAATATGATATATTCTCATGAATATAACCTCAACACCAAAATATGATATATTCTCACTTTTATAACCTCAACACCAAAATATGATATATTCTCACTTTTATAACCTCAACACCAAAATATACATAAAATGATGAATATTTACATATAACAAAATATGTAAACTAATGAAGTTAGCAACAAAAATAAAATGATGGTATTGTTAATAAAACTTGGCCTTCTCTCATTTATGGTCACGACCACAACTAAACCATACTGGTCACTCTAAAGTTTCAACTATACTATAAAAATATAGAGTTTGACATTTCAATTTAACCGAACTTCACTTAACATAGTATTTTAAAATTGAACAAAAAAATTGCAAATGTAGATGGAAAATCTTTTAAAAATGAAGTAATTCTTGTTTACGTCTATTTTCAGGTTACAAAAGAAGAATTTTTGAATTACTACAGTGGTGTGAGTGCTTCTATAGACTCTGATGCTTATTTTGACCTAATGATGCGGTCAGCTTGGAAACTGTAACAACGGCGATGACACTGGAATTCATCGAGCAACAGAAATCCTTGACAAAACAAAAAAAAAACAAAAAAAAACAAACAAAAAAAACGGAAGAAATAATTAATGAAAATATTCCTAATTCCTCATGACTCCCCCAAACACAGAGAAAAACAAAACTCATCATTGCTTGTTGGTTGTAAATCTTCTTATTTTTATTTAATTAATAAGTCTTAGATTTTTAATCTTCTATCACTTTTAAACACACGGTAAAAATCCATGCGTGTTATTTTAACACGGATATAATATTTTAGGAAGAGTTAGACTAAATTCTTGATAAGATATGAGTTTTCTTCGGTATCTATTACTTTATTAAAATTAAAAAAAAAAAGACACACCTTCCTCAGATATAAGTAGAGTTCTGTATATACCTGATAAAAATAAATTTCTGACTAAAAGTAATTTTAATAGACTTTCTCATTTAATACTCAAAGAAATCTTGATGTCGGTTACGCACTTTTTCTTAGTCACTCATATATGACCGGATTTCTTAAAACATAGAAATGAGAACCTATCGTTATAAAAGTTAACTTGTCCATTTAACCCGTTCATTAGTGTATGTCTCATACCCGATCATGCAGAATAGACTGTGCACTCAGTGTCCTTTCGAGGAGCCCAGGTGCAATGTTGACTTGAAGTACGACCTCTCGACCACCGTGTGCAGATTCACGTGACTGGATCAACGACATGTGGGTTGTAAGCGTGGAAAAGGGTGCATGAAAGAAATATATGAATTCCCAATCCAGCGATAATGTAAGACCCAAGTTTCGGATGAGAGGTTATGAGTCTCCCCAACCACACCCACACCCACACCCACTGGCTGATAGTATGGGATTAAATTTTAAAATATAATGTTATATATAAGAGATTAAATCTTGTGTTATTATTTAGTCACAGCATAGTGATTTCATTACAGTAAGTTCTATTTTAGAGAATGTATTCCTGGTGACTTATATGTGCCAAGTAAGATTTTATTTGATACTTATAAGTATTCTTGATAATTCTTTGCTGGTCAATTAACAATTTTACTTCGTAAAGTAAATTAATACATTCTAATTTACTTTATGAGTAAATTTGTTAAGTTGAGTTAAGATTTTGCAGATTTATTTACGCCGAAAATTCGTTTATATGATTCAAGTGGTATGACTGCATATAATACTGGTTTATACTCGGTACATTTATGCAAGTTATTATTTCCTGTTTAATGTTTATATTTTCTTTTTCTTATGTTCTATTTTGATGTTCTCAATCGGTTATAGAAATTATGGATGCGTGTCTGTAACGATCTATTCCTGAATACACGCTGAAGAAAACGTTTCTATAATAATTTAATTCATTTGTAAATAAATCCTGAAAGTTTTATTAAAATCCGACAATTAATGTGTATTTTGAACCGCAAAAGGACGTTAAAATTTTTCTAGCTAAAATAAGTCAATAATAAAAAAACCCCTTTGATCTTTACAACATAAAGATTTTGATGATAAAGGTAAAAAAATAAATAAATAAAAAGCTATTTGTTGAAACGTTATTTTTTTTATTGAATACATTCAATACAATGCTCTATTGTTATTATTAAACATTATACTTATTTATTTACATCTACTGGACTTAATTTTTGATAAATCTTGTTAGAAAAATATGCGTTCTCCGACAGAATTCGGACCTGCGTCCACGAGGTGAAACGGTCACTAGATCCGACATGCCTTAGACCGCTCGGCTACGTGGCACTTCCTGATGGAATTGAATAGTACTTTGGCACATACACTTCTATGTGACCGAGCGGTCAAGTCAGATCTAATGATGGTTTCCCCCAGAGGGCGCAGGTTCGAATACTACCGGAGGACACATATTTTTCTAACAAGATTTCTCGATATATTCAAGTCGGTAAATGTAAATAGATAATGCTGTTTATTAACAAAAACATTTACTCAAATATGAGTATCTATGAAAAAACAATGACGTTTAAACAAATGAACTAAAAATATGTTGGATTTTCTCCATTTCCTATGATAAATTTCAATAAAAACAGAAGGTGCCTGTTAGATGACATAAACTGATATGTATGAAAAGTACAAAATAAAAAGTCATAAATTGAAAAACAAAATTCAGAAATTTCATCATAAAAAAGAAAAAAAAATCCTATCTATTTCTTTATGCGTTACTACGACTATTTGAATGTATTCTGTTTAATTGAACGCAAGTTCTCAATGCGTTGTTTTCTACACATGAATTATGATGTCTGCTCGTATGGAAGTGTTTTTCTTTTCAAACGTAATTCTTTGGATATCAAATATGCTATTGTTATTCAAATTTTATACATCGAAATAAAAACTCTCAGAAAGTTAATGCTCAGGCATTCTTTCTGGAAAGTATTTTAATTAACTTAATTGACCTGACTGACTTGCTTGATTTTATGGCATTTTAATGTTCTGTCATACAGCGTTTTAGAGTAGAATAAACGTTTTTGGTTAAAAAAACAAAAAACAAACTAATATTATTTTGCATTATTTTCTTAGGGTTTTAAATAAAAACACATGGTAATTCATTTATTTAAGAACTTTTGAGAGGAGAAATTATTATATGCCTTTCTCTTTGGACCAGCATGCTCAGCTTAGATGTTACGCTCACAACGTTTCGACCGTTGTATCTTCAGAACTCTAAGTGCCTATCGTTTTACCAGGTAATCTCTGAGTTTTGGGTCGAGATCTTTATTCAATCTACGAAGGGTAGATTTTTCTCATCCCACTTCCCATGCTTTAGTAATCAAAATACGGAAAGTTTATGAATTAAAATTTCGTTAATACTTATTGATAATACGTTTATGTCGCTTGTCCGTTTCTTCTACTGGACAAAAATATGTGACTTTTCAGCACTACCAGACTCATAGATTGAAGTCACAATTGTCAGAGAACCAAATATAGTGTATTAAAATATACGCATTTCTCTGGCAGTAATTAGTTCATTATCCGGGTGCGGCAGTGCTGTAAAGTCACATACTTTTATTTATTAGAAGAAATGACCAAATAAGATAAAGGTAAATAAGACTAGCAAGTATTAACTTTATGAGTTATCTCCCCTAAGTAGAAAAAGTGAAATGAGAACAATCTGACGGATTAAATTAAAAATTCCGAGGTTACCGAAGTTAAACGACACACACTTAAAGAAAGCCGGAGAGTACAACGGCGAAAATATTGTGTGCATAACAACCAAGATGAGCATGCTAGACTAAATAGCAAGGTATGACCATTTTAAAGATTATTTTGTAGCATATTATTTCAATACATAATGATATAATCTTTATTTCTGTATATTTCTTCGAGTATTTCCTTCGATATATGAACACTTTCAGTGTCAGTGTTTCTCCATTATTATTTTTTTTAAATTTAAGAAATGTAAATGTTCTGAAACTATAATTTAACATTTTCCAAAAAATAAATTTTTATTTTTACTCATTCAAGCAATATTGTCAAAAGATTATGAAACGAATAAATTATGATTTCATAACCAAGTATTTGTTTTCAGTTAATTTTCCATCAAGATTCTTACGTTTCTACAATTGTTTCAGTCAATAGCTAAAGTGTAATGACGAATGGGTCACTGAATGGGTCACTGAATCAACCTAGAGATTGATTCTTCACCCCATCCCGAACACTTTCTGAACAAATAATCGCACCATTGAATGAACAGATGTCAGGATTGTTACAATGGCGATGCCCAGAATTACGATTTATTTTCAGGAAAACAACAATTCTTTCATCTTTCATAAATTTCATGAGAAATGATTGATACTGACATGGTTATATGATATTGGGAATTTCCCAATTTTAATTGGTAACAATATTGTGACGCCGGCGAGATGAAAGGGACACAAACACAGTTATAAAAAATTGTATGTTGGAAAGGAGAGAGAAAAAGAAAGAATAGTCTCTTGCAAACAGTCGGGTTTGCGGAACTTATCTTTAAAGATGTGTCCTTTTAGCAGTCTATATTTCCTGTGTCGTTCCTGTGTCGTTATGGCTGGGTTGAAGATATAGAGCCTTGACTTCTGTGCTACAGTTGCTGTCAAATCCCCTCACTTTAATAAAATAATTAGACTTATCCTAGTTATTTCCCTTAGATTGGTACACTTTTGTTATTCTACTCGTTTGGAAAATTAAAAAAGTTTCTGAGAATGATTCTAGAGTTGAGTTTTTAAACTTAACTGGCATTTGTGTTCTTGATTTAATAGTTTGTCACTGCAGCTGAGCATTTTGCCTTTCTTGTACTGTTGAGGTTAAAAGAGTTTGTAATAGTGTGGTATGTTGGGCAGCCTGTGACTTTTTGGTGCTAGCAAAACTCATTCTAAGGGTGTTTATGTTGGGATTGAATCACTTATGGTTGCTGATTTTATATTTTTAATATCAATCAAATTTGAATTGGATATTACAAAATGGAAATCGGATTGCTAAGACGATTTTTTGCTTTGTTAAATCAGGTTCTTTAATGGCCATCAACAACTAGATTTTTTGGTGTGCATGTGTGGGGGTATAATTGATCTTTATATTAAACGTCAGACATTTCAAGATGAATATAAGGCGTTCGACATCACGAAAACTTGTTAGAGATGCTCGACAACCTCGAAATATCCGGTAAAAACATTAGAGTTATCAAGACTCTATACTGGCTGCAAACCTCCTGCATACGGACAAGAAATTAATTCATCCCATATACAAAAATAGAAAGGGATGTAAGACAAGGGTGTCTTCTCACCGGATCTATTCAACATGTACAGCAGAACAATTCTGAGATAGAAGCTCTCCCAGGATTTTTCATTAGTGGCAACAATCTAAACAATGTAAGATACGCAGGTGATACAATGTTGATAGCAGACACGGAAAGGAAAATACAGGACCTCCTACAGAAGGTTGCAAGAGACAGTGAGGAGAAAGAGCTAAGCATAAACTTCAAGAAAACCGAATGCATGGTCATCAGATAAAAAGATGTCCCCAAAATGCTAACTGCAAATCGGGGACATTAAAATCAAGCAGGTACAGAAATTTAAATAACCTGGGAAGCATTCTGACCGAGGATAGAAAGTGTGACAGTGAGATCCTAAGGCGGACGCATTTTACAGGCTAAGCAGAGTATTGAGGGACAGGAAGATTTCGTTGGAGACAAAGGAAAGAGTACTGGACTGTTATTTGGTATTTGTCCTATATGGCAGCGAATGCTGGACAATCTCCTCAACGATGAAGGAGAGCCTTGAAGAAATGTGGTTCTACAGAAGAATGCTGAGGATACCATGGACTGAACATGTGAGAAACGACCTTGTTTTGGAAATGCAAACGAAAAGGAAACTTATACTTGGCATTATAAAAGGGACAGCTGATGTTTTTGGGACACGTAATGAGGAAGGAAATCTTGGAGAACCTAATAGTCGAGGACGGATAGAGGGAAAGAGAGACAATGGAAAGCAGCGCGAGACTTACTTGACAGGCTTGAGCAGGTGGATGGCGGAGCGGGGTTTGGGAGAGATACCAAGAGGAAAAATATTAAGAGTGATAAGGGAGAGGGGAAAGTGGAAATCCATGATCGCCTATGTCCTGAAAGGACACGGCGCATAAAGAAGAATTAGAGACATGAATGAATTTCGCAAGATTTCCTTGAGAACTTTACTAGTAGTAAATGGTGAGTTTCTGAAATTTCAAGCCTTACTCACAAATAATGTTCAATTTTCCCCCGGCTAAATAAAACTGTCATGCATAATCAATCAATGTTGGATCATCTGGTCCCTGGTCGAATGAACTAATTTATTTTTTTCATTCCTTCGTTTATAAATTATCTTATTAATGAACTGATATCAACGGTGGTAACATCACACTGAAGCATTCTTTTATATTTAGATTTGAACCATATAATCTAATCTAATCATGTAAGATTTTGGACTTACGCAGTTCTGGGCTTATTTAACAGAGCTTCTTAATATGGCTGTCATAGGAAGTGCACATTAGCTCTCCGATTGTTTCAGTTAACTTTAATAACTTATTTAAGAACATGTGAATGTACGTACTCATATCTAGAAATATTTGAAATTCTTATGTATTCATCTGGTTATTTTCATTGCATACAGTTCGCATTCTTCTGATAATAGGATATGCTCTGTGGTGGTGTATAGAAAAATTGGACATGCCATTCTTGAACTTTTTCAAAAGCTGAATCCGATATTGATTTTCTTGAAGGCTCTAAAACTTGAATGATGAACATTTAATGTTTTTCTAATAAATCCAAATATGATCATATCATCCACCAACTCAAACAAATTTGGGATTCTCCAGCAGATTTAATCCATCTTGAATTTAGAGAATGTATTCAGATTCTGCAAAAATAAAGTGCGGATGCTTAAATATGTACCTGTCAAATGGTGCAGAATACAATTAATTCACAAACCAATTCTTCATGCTAATATCCATTCTTGACATAGACTCTAATGAAATAGTTTCCTACGTATTTGAAAGGTAATAACTCATCTATTATTTTGGGTTGAGTTTTAATGTTTTTTGTTTAAGTTATTTGAGTCTAGGCAAAGTTTAATTTTAGCCAATACATTCTTAGATGTGGTTATCTTGCAGGTAATATAATAAAAACAGTCTGTTGGCAAAAGTGATTTTTTTAATGCGTTCTTTTACCATTTTTCCTAATTTAAATAATATGAAAATATGCATTGGAACAGACTTTGTTGGATGGAGTATTGGATATACTTTGCCACAAAAGACCCAAAGTTATCAGAACAGCTTTTATGCTTTTCTTGATATTTTCCTCGTCCGAGCTAACTTTCACTCTATTTTTGTTTAATTTAATCTAAATTGACCGGGATAATATCAAGTTCCTGTGCTTGGCTGCATACAAGTATAGCGGGAATACCTGGTATTGCATTCACAATATCAATATATTGCTATTATGGATCTCCGTTTATACAAAACTTTGGGGAACGCAACGTTAACATTTTCATTTCTAATTCGAGTTGGCCTTTAAATCAGACATAAATGGCAACAGTTGTAGTTGGTCTGTTGTAAGGACACACCTACATGCTCCTGTAATTTTTTTAACTTATATGTTTAAACAATTATTTAGTGTAAGTTCATTAAGTAGTTTATTTGGGAATATGTAACAGTATGAGACCTGAGGATACAGTCGATTTTGAAAGACATTAAAACTACAGTGGATGTTTTGAAAGGGCTAAAACGAAAATATCAATTCCCACGGCTACAAAAAAAGTGTATTCAATTATATGTATGAGGTCTAGATAATTTGAAGGCGATAACCCTGATTTGACTAACGGTAGAAAAATTCAAAAGGTAAAAATAGCCCACATCACAATCACAAAACTCGGTAAATGCCCGTATGCGGAAAATTGAGGGGATCCCTCAAAATGTGTATATACCAAAATTGGGAGATTTCATGTGTAAATTAAGATCGAACTATTATATAATCGGAATTGACCAGTTGGACTGAATCATAGCTGGGGGAAGAATTTGGTAAAAAAAACATTTATTCAGGTGCGCAGTATTCGCTAGCCAGTTGGAGCGAGTGTGGGCTGGTCACCAGTTAAAGAGACTCACACACAGTCATTATCAGTTATCGGAAGCGTTGTCAGAAAAAGGCACCAAGAAGAGTTTTCAGAAGTCAAATTGAATCGTAGCGATCTTCAGCAATCCAGTGTTTCCATATTGTTGTAACTGATATTTACACTTGCAGCAGCAACGCTAGTGAATATTGTTGATATCAAATCAAACCAATTTGTTATTACTTATAAGAAGAGAGTTAGATGATTTGTTAGTAGAAGTTATTTGTAGAACTACTGTAATCTGACTACTACGACCAATTTGGTCTTGTTCCAGAGATCAGGCAAATTTGTCGGATGAATCTTTTCCAGGATCCAAACAAAACGTGAGCTGGAAAAGACCTGTAGAAGATTGCTGAATCAACTGCCAGCTGGAACGAAGAAATATCGATGCAACCTACCAGAAGAAATGATTGAAAGTGATTAAGAACTTAGTGATCGTGAGCCGGAGAGTTGTGGTATTATAAACTGGTACCATCATACATCAGGATACTTCACCTGACATCGGTGTTATAAACTGGTACCATCATACATCAGGATACTTCACCTGACATCGGTGTTATAAACTGGTACCATCATACATCAGGATACTTCACCTGACATCGGTGTTATAAACTGGTACCATCATACATCAGGATACTTCACCAGACATCGATGTTATAATCTGGTCCCGTATCAGGCCAAACCTTAACAATAGGGGCTATAATATAAATTGCTTGAGCTGATTGTGCCCATGTAACTATATACTTTGTTGCAACAGATCTTCCTCTTCGCTTTGAACTTGGTGGAGTTGCTGCTGTTATTTCTGTGCATGCATACTCTAATATAGCCATCTTTATTTTTACCAAAATATGCAGATTTGATTTATTCTTTGCTTATTGCCTCCACACCAATAAGATTTATGGAAGTTGTTCTTGAATTCCTAAAAATTTAACTGATTTACTTCACTTCCTTTTTTGTCAAAGATCGTATTCTGTTGCAAGATTTTGAAATATAACGATTGATTTGTTCTGCTTCTCCAAGCATGGGGAAAAACCTAAACCAGTCAAAGTTAAATCACCTAAACCTCTTAACATTTTTTTACTAACATCCGGAGTATTCGTACCAACTTCTGTAGTGTTGAATCTTTCCTCTATGAAAAGTCCCCCGACAACCTAGTGCTCTGTGAAACTAATCTCAACCCCTCAATTCCCTCTTTTAACTTCTCGATCCCTTGCTATCTTCCCCTCTTCAGGAAGGATTCCACTGTCCATATGCATAGGCTGGAGGTTTACGTTAGTGAACACTTCCCTCTAGCTAGGCTGACGAAATCCCACACATGTATCTCCGTCTGTCACTTCTCAGATCGGTTAGCTATCTTTTCTTTCTGTACCGTTCCCTCTCCTCCCCCGACTGCTCCCTGCTAGATAGCATCTCTGACAATATAGATAAGGCTACTTTCGCCTACCCATTCGCTCACATATTTGTTTTCGGAGATCTTAACGCCCATCATGCTGCCTAAAAGACTCTGTTACTGATTCAGCTGGCATTCACGCCATGAACTTTGCTATTTCTCAATCCCTTACGCAACTGGCGGATTTCCCCACACGCTTTCCCAGTATCCCTTCAGGACACACTTCTCTACTAGATCTATGTTTCTCCTCTGTACCTGACTCCTGCCAAGTCTCGCAGCGTTGCCCTCTCGGCAACTCCGATCATGCTGTTGTTTCTCTTAATATATCTCACCACTCTCAATCCTCTCAGGAGCCTCCTACCTACAGGATCTCCTACTGTTACCAAAGAGCTGACTGGGAAGCGTTTCGCGATTTGCTATGCGACGTCCCTTGGGGAAAAGTGTTCAGTCTCCCAGTTGATGACTGCATCTCTGAGATTTCTTCTTGGGTGAAAGCTGGCATTGATGCCTTCATACCAATCAGGAATTTTCGTCTCAAACCTCATTCCTCCCCCTGGTTCTCTCCTGCCTGTTCGGGTACCATTGCCCACAGGAACTACTACTTCCGGCTGTTTCGGAGTCATGCATCTGACCACAGTAGGCGCCTATTTGCCTCTGTCGAAGATATAGTTACTCTAAGGTACCTCCACTTTTACGATGAAGAAAACAAAACAAAAAGAAAAAAGCAAGAAGCAGCATCAAACTTAATAAAATTTTTATCGTCAAAATATTTATATTTTATTACAAGAAAACATCAAAGTATTTTTGTTATTATTTTTTAAGCACGTTCAAAATTTTGTTTAAAAATCTTTTTTTTTTCGTCAGTGATCGACGTAATATTTACGATGGGTGTTTTTTGTGCTTTTTTCCGTTGAAAAACATATTGATTTGAAAGTTCTTGCAAAAAATCAAACAATTGTCGGATTTTAATGAAACTTTCAGGACTTATTCAAATGAATTAAATTATTTAAATTTTTTTTTTTTAGAAAATCTTGGTAACAATATATATACATATATTTTTTAAAATATGTTGCCACTTTTTGAAATTTCCGGAAATTAAATTTTCGTCAGAATCTTTCTTTTATTCTTTAAAAGCAAACCTTCTTGGAGAGTGTAAATAATCAATTCTTTTTTTTTATTCAAACTACGACTAATTTCTCAAAAATCTGCTCCGAATCGTAAGATAAAAAATGCAATAAAACTATAACATTATTTAATTAGAAAAGCTTTTAATTGATTTTATAAATAAGATTTATTAAGAACAAGAAAATACTTTTGTCGATGAATAATACATTTTTACAAGAATTGTTTTCATTTTTTAGAATTTTAATCATAATAATTTATAATAAACAAATATTTTAAAATTCTGCATTCTTACTTTCATCCGGTTAAATCATAAGTGAAAACTTTATTTACTAATCAAAAATTGAAAAGTCATTTTGCACCAAGATTTTTTAAATATTTTTTTAGTGTATAAGCATTCTGATTTTTGTAAGTACAGTAGTTTATATATGACATTATCAGTTAAAAGTCATGTTTTAAGGGTTGTCATTCCCTTAAAACCAATAAAACAAAGCATTCAGTTAGAATTCGAAAATTTTTGTAAATTCTGCTCTATCATATTTAGGTTTTCAATACGTCAGGCTGTCAATAAATCAATCAACAACGCATCAGGAAAACAAGACTCCATGGATAAGAAATGCATGTATATTACTGTAACAAGATAAAGTTTAGTAGAAAGAATTTATTCTTCCCAAATTTTTCTCCCGTTAACGGGCATTATCATATCAGTGATATGACATCAAATCTAACGGACAGAACGGAAAGGAATGGTTGAAAGGAAAAACGAATGATGAACGCTTGTTCTTAAGGAGACATTTATATCTTATGGCACACACAATATTATACATATACACGATTGTCTAAATTTGAAGAAATACATATCACATATATCTACCACAAAGCAAAGTATAAGAAGGAATAAAAGGAAAGGTCTTAAATATAATTTGAAGGTACTTTTAATTATGGCTCCAGATTTAAAGGGGCAAGATTTATCTATATCTTAGCGAGATACGGCAGGATTTATCTATATCCCAACGGTATAAGGCAGCATTCATCGATATCCCAGCGAGATAAGGAAGACTTCATCTATATCCCAACGGAATAAGGCTCCATGTGTTGGTAAGCTGCTAAAGGAGGTAGATTTTAGCTTTAGCCTCGGTCAAAGTAGTCCAGGCAGAAAGAAAACAACCTTCTCGTTTGGTTACTGTCCACGAATTGTTAAATTGACTATCGCTTGGGTCACTGATGGAGTGTTGTCACGAAGCAGCTGTCATGTGATCCATGTGACTTACCTCAACCAAAGAAAGATAAGAGCTTTCTTTATCTCAACACTACATTTTATGCTATAAGTATTATTTGTTTCAAATCAGATTAACTTTAATTTGCTAATTTTCCTTAAATAGCATGTCACAAATATATATTCTATTTTGGCGCAATTTTTAAGAACAAAAATTAACTTTTGTTTATAAGTGCGTTGAAATGTCCAATTTCAATGATTTTACTGAAAGTAATATATATATATATCGATTCCACTTAGTATAATTTCTAGTTGAAATACACCAGAGTATTTTGCTTACCAAAAATAGTAAATTTAATCCTTTAACTTTCAATTAAATCTAAAAAAGGGCTTTTCCAGCTTGAAAAATTCACTTTAAACCTTAGGCATCGAAAATTAGTGGGGATATCTACTGCATGTCTTAGTGTTAGCTTTAGGGTTTTTCAGAGTATTAATCCTTATCTTTGTAATTGATAAAACTTACCGAATTGCAAATTTCCTATCCTTTATTGCCGTTATTCAAAAATAAAACCATGCTGAATTTATTGGTTTCTTATGTGTTTGAAAGTGGCTTATCAAAAATGAGTTTGCGTTTTTATTTAAACATTTCGTAAGAGCTGCTGACAGCCTTAGAAGAATATGGCATAGAAAAGATTACCGACATAATAAACGAAATTTATAGCAGCGGAATAATACTAGACGACCTATGCAAGTCGATATTTATAGCGCTGCCGAAGAAACCTGGTGCAAACGAGTGCGAACTACACAGAACTATCAGCTTAATGAGTCACATTACAAAACTGATTGTCAGAATCCTGATGAATAGAGCGAGAAGCAGAATCAGGCCAGAGAAAGGGCAGGAACAGTGCGGGTTCGTCAAAGACACTGGAACAAGGAACGCCATATTCATGATTAGGATGCTCTCTGAAAGGGCATTACAAATGAAGAAAGACTTGTACCTATGCTTCATTGATTACGCGAAAGCATTCGACAAAATACGACACAAAGAATTGATGGAGATGCTAGGCAACCTCGACATTTTCGGCAAAGACATAAGAATAATCAAGAATCTCTATTGGCAGCAAACGGCCTGCATACGGACAGGTAACGACCTCAGTAGATACACAGTAGATACACAAAGATAGAAAAAGGCGTAAGACAAGGATGTGTCTTTTCACCGGATTTGTTCAACCTATACAGCGAGAATATTTTGAGGAACCTAGATGACACGCCACAACCTGAACAATATAAGGTATGCGGACGATACAGTGCTGATTGCGGACACGGAAAGGAAACTACAAGACCTCATACAGAAAGTAGCAGTGGAGAGTGACAAGAAGGGCCTACAAATAAACTTTAAGAAAACTGAGTGCATGGTCATCAGCAAAAGATACAACCCAAAATGACCAAATACAGGTGGGGGATAACAGAATCAAACAAGTACAAGAATTTAAGTACCTAGGAAGTGTTCTAACAGGAGATGGAAAGTGCGACACGGAGATCCGAAGGCGAATTGGCATGGCAAAGAAGATGAGCAAAATACTAACACACAGGAAAATCTCAATAGAAATGAAGAAAAGAGTGCTAGACTGCTACGTAATGTCAGTTCTTCAATACGGCAGTGAATGCTGGACAATATCATCGAAAATGAGGACAAAACTGGAAGCAGCCGAAATGTGGTTCTACAGAAGGATGCTACGGATATCGTGGACTGAGCATACAAGCAACGACGAGGTGTTAGAAAGAATGGCAACAAAAAGGAAATTGATGCTGAGCATTAGGAAGAGACAACTGAAGTTCCTGGGACATGCAATGAGGAAGGAGAGCCTGGAGAACCTGATACTGACTGGTCAGATAGAAGGAAGGAGAGACAGAGGAAGGCAGCGGATAACATACTTGCAGGGCCTGATCAGGTGGATGACGGAACGGGGGTTGCCAGGAGCAACAGGAGCAAACATACTAAAAACCACAAGGGATAGGGAGACGTGGAGAGCCATGATCGCCTACGTCCTGAAGGGACAGGGCACATAGAAGAAAAAGAAATATCACCAAACGACATAAAATTTAGTCTTATCTTAGTTATTTCCCTTAGTCCATTTTTTTATTATTCTATGACTTAAAAAATGATCGACGAATTTAAGACAAATGAATACATGGCATTCTTGTGTAAACATGCTTCCAAACAATTAAGCTTTTTCTATCAGTAGCCACCGTAAAGCTATTTAAAAATCGTTATGTAAAGTCCGTTAAATGAATAACAAACAATTAGTGATTCCTTCTATAGGTATTATTAACCAGATGTCATATTCCAGTTTCACCGATTATTTCGTTGATGCTACCAGTACGGGACCTGCACACTCAGCTCATTGAATATTTTGAACTGATATATTCTTAATTAAGATGGAAAAAAGAGAGGAAAAGAAATAAAATAAACGAATTTTAACGATAGAATGCAATACCTGAAATAACGTTTTGCTAAAGGAAACACAAATAAATAATATTGTTTCACACTGTACAGAATAATACACGTAAATCTGTAGTCAGTCCCGATAAAAATAAAATGAAATATAAAAACAAAATATATAAGCAAAAATTAAAAATAATTCAAGTTAAAATATAGCATTTGCACTTTCCTAACTTTTCTTTCTTTCTTTCTTTCTTTCTTTCTTTCTTTCTTTCTTTCTTTCTTTCGCTCTCTCTAAACTTCTCACTCTATTCTTCTCTCTCACCTAACGAGAAGGCAACCCTCAAAAAAAAAAAAAAAAAAAAAAAATGAGGAAGAAGCAGAAAAAATGAACCCGGCCGAAAAACGCCGGAAGTTTGCGGGACTAATTTGTGAGTGAAAACTACCAAAAATCAAAGAGGCTCCACGCTACTTCCGCTATATAAAAATACGAAAAAGAAAGGAACACCGGAAAATAAATAGAATAATTTTGACTGATCAAAAAGATTAACACAAAGCGACTTGTGATCAGCTGAGACTGAGCGTCGTGTCAGTAAGCCTGGAGATATAAACTGACAAACCCCAGCACACCGTAAAGAGTGACGGCAAAAAAGGCTACCACTAGAGAAACCAGCCGAACGTACCGGGTGAAGTAGTTAAGAGATCATCTGTTAATGATATTTTATTTTCTTCTTAGGATCAAGAAAATCATAGTAGAACGATACTGCCCTATATGTAAGTTAGATACTATCACTCATAGAAAAGAAACGGAATTTCTCCAGACTGTTCCCAAGATCCGCCTTAGAAACGAACATTTCGCCACACCGAATATCAAACGACTCACTCTAAATTAGATAAATTAAAATTTGTTATTTATTAAATAACCTTGAGATCAAGTCTTTTTATTTCCGAAGTTCCGATAGAATAAATACCAAGAATATCCTGGCACACAACTAGTCACAAATCCTTCCACGTATTATATTTTAGATATACTAATTTTTTATAATCAAGGAGATTTTGCTAAAATTATTGTTGCACAGAGTCTGTGAATCTAAGATTAGAATTTGATTTTGAGATATGTCTAAATTTCGGCAATACATGACCTATTACGAATGTCGGTAAAAATACGGTATGGTAGGAGTACCCAAAACATATAAATGAACGCAAAAGTCTCCTGATTCCAGATCTAGTTCTGAAAATATTCTCCTTTTTTTCTCAATCGTCGTATTAGAGCATCCTTCCTCGTCGTAGAATTTTCCCGACTGCTTTCTTAGTTTGTTCGTATTGCTACTTTCACTTCATCATCATTGGAGAACCGCCGTTCTCTAAATGATTGCGGCACACAACAGTCGGATGATGCAGGGTCATGAAGTCCTTCGTGAAATTAGTGAGCATTCGGAGAACACGCTTTACACAGAGCTTTGAGTAGTTAATAGCATAGTTCACTATAATTTTGCAATAGTGAGTCTTCTGTTAGCTGTAAAAAGATCATCAGCCCATTTAGTCTTATCCTTATTCACAGTAGCAGATGGCCTGCCACTGTAGGGTCAGTCACTAAGGTCATTTCTCCATTTCCTATAGAACTGACTCATGCGCCTATTACGTCTACATCAAATATCTGCAGCACTTGCTTTAAAAAATAAAGAAAGTCTATTATATCGTTTTGCTTTCTACGTCTGTCCATTTTTGAAAGAGGATAATGAGAAGGAAAAGAGTAGGTGAATAATTATTTTTTTCTTCTGACCTTCAAGATATTTTAGGGTTTATAATTAAAGTCCCCGGAGTATTTTAACTTATGTTAAAATAAGAATTAAATAAAAAATAGGTTTTACTTTTTGACTCACCTTCGTACAAAAAATATAGAGAGAGATTTACAAAACCATGTATAGAAAATTATTTTAATATATTGCGAGTGGATCAATTTTGAGTTAGTTTTAATGAAGGCGAAACCATGCGAAAATGTATTCTATTCTGTTGTGTTGACGAATGCGCTTTCCTTTAAAACCTTTCTTTCTTTCTTTTTTTCTAAACTTCTCTATATATACTTCACTTTCACCTAACGAGAAGGCAACCCTCAAATAAAAAGACGAAAAAGCAGAAAAACTGAACCCGGCCGAAAAAAGCAGGAAGTTTGCGAGATTATAACCTACTAATTTGTCAGTGATATATGGTGTAAATATCAAATATTGGTAACTCATTGTCTATTCTGGGAATAATTAATACAATTGGAGATGAAAAGATGTTTCCAGCCACTTCAAGTATTTTATTCAGTAAACTATTAACCAGAAATTTAAAACAATACTCACAAATTTTTTCGAAATGATGCAAGTCTTGGGGAGGAGAGCAAAATGACAGCACTTTGTCATTCACTTGAAAATAAATTACAATAAGTGCTATTAATGTATTTGTATAAAAAACGGTTAAATGTGCTCGAGAAAAATTCTTGGCAAACTGGAAGCATGCTGTTATTTGAAGAGAACATAAGAAAGTTGTAAATTATAATTCCTATTTCATAAGTAAAGTTTAACAACGTTTTGCATTTAGTATGTTGCGAGATGCTAGTATGTTTGAGGATAAATAAATTGCCATTGCGTAGTGGGAATCAACACTTTGAATATGAGTATATGAGTTGACTAAACTGCGTTTTCAGTAAAAGACGTCTCGCAATTCAAATTTAGCCATTTCATTATTATGTTTTTTGCTTAATATATGATGATTTCTTTTGTAAAAATTGCCTTTATCTTTTTTTTGTTTTAGGGACGATAAAACAGTACTACTCGTAATAAATTAATCAGCATGAAGTAATTTATCTCCGCTGTAAACATTGTGAATTACCTAATTTGACATGTTACATTATATAGAATCCATAGCTAAATCCGCTGCTAAGAAAGTCGGTTCTCTGTGTAGGGACAGGAAGTTTTTTCCGCCTTAAACAATCCTGCACATATATAAATCTACCATCCGCCCGTGCATTGAATACTGCTGCCATATCTGGTCGGGTGCTCCTACTATACACCTAGGTGTCCTTGATAAAATCCAACGGAGAAGTTTTAAGTTTTAGATCCCGACTTGGCAGCTCAGATACAGTCACTTTCTCACCGGCGCAATGTGGCTTCCCTGTGTCTTTTCTACAAATATTTTCACTGATTCTGCTCCGATAAACTTAGCTCACTGGTGCCCATTATATATAAATTTACTCGAGCCACAAGATTAGAAACTAGGTTTCACACTTTTACTGTGATACCAATAAATTATAAACGTAACTCTACTCCAGTAGCTTCTTTTATCGCACATTCCCTTCCATTTACATGGTCCCCGACAGCTACAATCTCCAAGATTAATTATTAAATCATTTCTTACATTTATAAAAAATTGCAAAAAGAAATCAACTTATCATCAAAACGAGAACAAGATCCATTTTGAAAAAAATACTTTGAAATTCAATCTTTGCTTAAACAAAATTTCAAAGAGTGAACGAGTCTTGCTGGTAAATAAAATTATGTGACATTACGACAATTCATTCAAAGTCATTTATGTTGTTCACAATAACTTATCAGGTGCATCATGTTGAGTGGGTTTGAGATAAAAAGAAGAAACCATGTTTTCTTCAGGTGAGTTTCATTTATCATTGTCATTCATTTTATTTGTATATACATCCCCCAAAACTACCATACGAACGCGGGTGTACCTCAAGGCTCTATCCTAGGTCCTACGCTCTTTCTGATCTACATTAACGATCTCCCCGATCCTATAAGATCCCAAGTAGACATGTACGCCGACGACACCACAGTTTACTCTTGCCTCGATCAAAAATCTGGTGTGGGTGACAAAGCGAACCTCCCTGCCGAGCTTGAGCAGGACCTCCAATCCGAAGTGGACTGGGGTAAGAAATGGCTCGTAAATTTTAATGCTTCCAAAACGAAGCTGCTATCAATTAACCATCATAGACAATCGCTTCTACCTCCCATTAGCATGGAACAGGCTAGCCTCCCTAAGAGTAAAACACTACGCCTCCTTCGCCTCACACTGTCGGCGGACCTCAAGTAGAATGACTATATCGAATCCATTGCTAAATCTGCTGCTATGAAAGTCGGTTCTCTGTGCAGAGCCTGGAAGTTTCTCCTGTCTGAGTCCATCCTGCACATATATAAATCTACCATCCGCCCGTGTATTGAATACTGCTGCCACATCTGGTCGGGTGCCCCTGCTATTCTCCTCGGGGTTCTTGACAAAATACAACGGACAATCTGTAATGTGATCGATACCAACTTGGCAGCCCGACTGTAGTCACTCTCTCATCGGCGTGATGTGGCTTCTCTGTGCCTCTTCTATAAATACTTTCACGGATTCTGCTCCGATGAACTTAGAACACTGGTGCCCCACTAGGTATGAATTTGCACAAGATACTAGATTAGCAACTAGGTCCCACTTTTTTACAGTGAAACAGATAAAATGTTACCGCAATTTCTACTCTAACAGCTTCTTTTCTCGCACTTCCCGCCTGTGGAATTCCTTTCCATATACTTGCTTTCCCGACAGCTACGATATCCAGGAATTTAGATGTAAGGTCAATAGACACCTCCTAACACACTAACTCGCATCCATTCTCTCTCTTCCCATCTACCCAACCCCCATCTTCCGTATACTCATCCATCTATCACCCTCCTCCCGACATTTCCTAGAACTAACCACTCTTTCTCATCACTTTCCCCTATGTTAACCTCCATAATGCGCAATAGTGGCAGTGGAATGCCTTGCTTGGGGTGAAATGATTAAAAAAAAAAATTAAAAAATACAGGATGCGATTGATGAATTGTCTGAATTACACAGAAATGAAAATAACACTGACATTTCATTTTAACAGATAATAATCAAGGAGTTACAGTCTGGGCAGTTAGGTAGCCAGATGTGGTTGCAGAAATTGTCAGACAGCCATGACTGGGTTCTCCTGCTTGTGTGACTTGGTGTAGAGTCCTGTTGACAAATATGGGGTCTCTCAGCAGCCACTCTCTTGACTCAGACACCTGATCAAGGGACTTGGTGTAGGCTTCTGTGTTGAGTCTGAAGCCTTATGTAAAGATAAGTAGAGGCATAACATCACCATCACTAGTGATCACTCCAAACACCTCCCGAATTCCCATTCATTTTTTTAAGTTAATTCTTAGCTTTAAAAATAATGCAAAAATAAATATACATCTGTGACAGGTTATTTTTGGAAAATTAGTAAATTTAAAGTTGAATTAATCTTATTTGAAACAAGTATTACTTGCTTATAGCATGAATTTAGAATAAAAGTATTTCTTAATCACGGAGGCCATATCTTTCTGACGCGTGAAGTGATTTATGACAGTCAGACAAGCTAAGTATGGTTTACCAGAGTTTATGAAATCCAAATGAACGTTTCGTAAGGGGAACAATCATTGAAACTTTTAATATGTCTCTTTTGATATCTCACAGTTTTAAAAAATGGAGAAGTCTACTAAACAGTTAAGCATTATCTTAAAAATTTTAGTGCGAAATTATTTGAATTAAGTTTTTCAATTTTAGATTTGTAAATGTGGTCTTTGTTTAATAACTTAACCAAATACAGACAGTGTCTGGAAGAAATTTAAAAGATTTTTGAATCTTTATAAATAATCAAAATTAACAGAGAAAAGTTACAGTAGAGCATGCCGTTTCCAAATTTCTGGCGGAGTGAGTTGGGTCATGGGATTTTTTTGCTCACAGATGGTGCCCAACTGACCCTACTATACTTTGCAGTCGACAAAATAAAAAAAATAAGCAATGTGCATGAGTGAAATTAAAAATATAAAATAGCGACAATTTATCCATCACACACTGCACATACAAACAGGCATAAATACATGCAGACATATAATGATAATGATAATGTATATCTTAACATCAGATTTTTATTTAAACAGTTTTTTTTATTAAAAGCCACAGATAAGCTTCCTTCTAATCATTTTTAGTGTTTTATTTTCTCTTATTTTCATACAAGGTAATAGATGCTTTGTTGTAGTAGATAGAAAACTATAACATTCTATTTTTTGTTAGATTTGATCTATGATTGTTGAAGGCGGTCGAACATATAAGCACAGACAATTTTTACACACCCATTTTGCTTTCACCTCCCTCTTTCCCTCTTTTATATCACATGAAATTCATCATAACCATTGCTCGGTATCACCACAACATCACATGAAGCCATTTTATGGTTTATATCACATGAAAATTCTCATGTTGCCTTTTAAGAAAATAAGAGAAAATCACTAACTAATTATCAAATCAGACTTTGTCTGTGACCTTTAATAAAATAAAATACGTGCGTGTACTTGTGTGTCATTTTCTCGAAATCTTAGTTTCTAAATCAGCAAATACAATTCAGCTTTGAAAATTATGTTTCACATTTCTGTTTGTGTTTACTTGATACAGCTCACGATACCAGGTTGAGTTATTGCCTTTCGAATAAATCAAACAAGAAACAGAAAAAGAAAGTGTTGTCGAATTCCCAAAGACATACATTTTCTGTTCACGGTTTCATTTACAACTAATATTGTGCTTGCTAATTACCCGAGATAAAAATTATTCAGAGATTTCCAATTCTCACAAGTTTCAAGTGTTCATTACAATAGGTATAAAATTTTCCAAAAGGTCCGTATAATACAATAGAAATAATACATTAAACTTAATGAAATTATTTTGTACGGAATAATTTTATACGGTAAACTTACCTTTCTTCATAGGATTACACGCCAGTGAACAGCACTGACTTTTCAATCTTGTATTTGTAAAATTTACAGAAAGTGAATATAGAAACTACGTCACGACCGACAGGCAGTATTCTTTCTACCAATCGAAAGTAATAAAAAATATATTATGCCTAAAATGACATCAAAACAGAGAAAATACCGTAATAAGCAAAATTAGGGGTGCGTATTATGCACAGCTACAAAATATCTTTAAAAATTGCCGTTTTATAGGTCGCTTTCAGTTGCAAAATAACTACTCATTGCAAACATACGACAACTTGACAATAATATTAGGCGATTGCAACCTCATGAGGATAACAAATACAACAATATGTACCTAACAATGCTCACAAATGTAAAATAAAATAAGAATAATCATAAAACTAAATTAGAATAATATAGGTACCTCTGCTAAATCACTAAAAAACAGCATAGTATAAAGGAAAAAGTTCCTAAACTTAAAAAACGAACCTTTTCCATCAACATTTTTATTTTATTATTAAGAGGAAAGGTCAAAGTATTTTTTAATTATTTGTAAAAAAAAATTTTAATCCTTTTTAACACGTTCGAGATTTTGGTAAAAATTTTGTTTTTATTTTCGCTGGCCAAATCATTACGTGAGTTTACAATGGAAAATGTAATATTACATAACTCACTTTTTCCGGTGACAACAAATTAATTTGGAAATTCTTGTTGTCGGATTTTAATGAAGCATTCAGGACTTATTCACAAATGAATTAAATTTTTTTTTTTATTTTTTTTTTTTTCAAGTTCTATATGTACATTAAAAGGTCGTGTGTTTCAGGGTTTCTTCCCCTTACCGAAAATATCTGTACAATTACGTCACTTGTAATCGCCATACGCTTATCTTATTTGTCAATCTGTAAACACATTTCAGTTACGGTGAATAGGTTAAAAAAAGTCAACTCTCTGTTTAAGAAATAGTTTTCTTCTAAATTCCAAGCTATAAATAAGTAATACTTGTGTAAATCAGATTAATTTAACATTAAATTTGCTAATTTTCAAAAAAAATAATGTGTCACAAATGTATATTTTATTTTTGCATGATTTTTAAAACCGTGAATTAACTTTTGCTTACAAATGTATTGATCTCTCAAAAATGGCCGAAAAATTTAAAAATTTAAAAAAATCTCAAACATTTATATTTCAATCAATATAATTCCTGTTTGAAATACACCAGATTATTTTGCTTACTGGAAATAGTAAATTTAATCATGTCATGAAAACTTTTTTATTTTTAAAAATTCAATTTTAAAAGCTAGTTATCGAAAATGAGTTGAAGTACTTAGAATAATATTATTCTATGTTTAAAATCATTTTTCGTTAAAAACTTACGGCTATGCGACGAACTTTGGGCGCCGCCATATTGCTTCTGCATGATACGTTTTAGTTGAGACTACCGGAATATAAGAAAGTTTATTTTGGTGGAAACGGATATCAGTAAAACGACCAAAAGCTAAGCTAAACGACCTGTAGTTCGCAGAATTATCTCGAAAACAGACCTTATTTTTAACTAATCGCATTCTTACTCTACAACACCCCTGGTTAAAATATATTCAAAAATAAGTTACCCCAGTGAATTCAAGAGAAAAGTTTAAAACAGATTAATGAGTCTGCGCAGTAGGCACAGTATAGTTTCCTTTTAGAATCATGATGATCGGAAATTTTGATAAATATCTTCAATTACAGCTTGAATAAGAGTAAAAAACGCTGGCCGTAATGAGATTGGAGCGGTGCAATTTATAGGGTTTGATTACCAAGCAAGGGATGCGTATTATGCGTGAGTAGAAGCATTTTCCCACAGTTTCAGCGCAATTTTAGGGATGCGCATCATGGATGAAGGTGCATTATGCTTGGAGAAATAATGTACTCCTCACAATGTCAATGACCCAGAAATAATTAATGAACAAACTTTTATAATGATATAAACACTTTTTCCCGGAAAGAACCGTAAATTGCGTCATTTGGATAGTTGAAAAACATTGTTCCATTCAAGTAGTGATTTACAGTTGTGCAAAAATTGAATATTGTTGTTGGTTTGTTTTAGAGCGACAAAGCTTATGAACGGATAATGGGCAGGTCACTATTTTGGCTCAATCTTGTATTGCTATTTCACAGATGATTGGCAAGGAAAAAGCAATATATATTCGGTTTCAGTTACAATTTTTCACCTTTCAACATTGTAAAACTGTATTGTTTGGTACTAACATTGAATGCAATATGGCTTTATTTTCCTAATCGATTAATAGTAGATTCGGAAAGTGAATTGGCAGTGATGATTATCATTTTTATTATACTTTATTGAACCAGCGGAAGTTATTTCAGATTTCAATGTCGCACTTTCCATCCTCATTGTTATTTATTTTTAATATACATAAGAAAATCATGTTGCTTAACTATAGGACTTACATAGTTTGGTAAGGTTAGTCTACAGATGCCTGAATATCTAGGTAAAACTATATTTTTGTTAACTTAACAGTCTGTAATATCTAGGGGAGCAGTTATACAACATTAACAATGAAGAAAAAGTCATAATATTTGTTGAATAATCAAATTTACTCTGTGTCATTAATTTGACTTGCTTATATAAAAATTTAACAGCATAAAAATATCTAAATGACTTGTCTTACACCAACAACAGAAATACATTATTAAATGTAATACAATTACCACACTTTGAGGATTGGTTTAACATTCTTCTATGTTAATTTTTGTTCATGCTTTCAATAAGAATTTTTAAAGTATTTGTATCAATTGCATAGTATTAATTTTCACATCACCACAGAAGACATGTACTGAAAAGTCAGGTTCAATTATTACAAATTGACTGATTTTGTGTCATGGAGACTTGATGAGAAGAAGAGTCTCTGTCCATCTCACTATACCCCAGTAATTTCTATAAAGAAAATTTAATTTTCCCTCTATATCATTAACGCTGTGGAATCTCCTCTTTTGTTTGCATTCAAAGTCATCAGATCTAAAACTCTTTTAAGGGTAGAATTCTACAGTTGAATTTTTCTGAACTCTCAATGGCGTGAGTGAAGCTAAATATAAGGGATAATTTGGTAAAATTCTAGGTATTGCACCTACTTGAATAATTGATTTTTTAAGGCTAACAGAAATTGTTGTACCAGTTTTCTTATCAAATACTGATGTTTCTTGCCGTGTCTTCAGGTCGAAATTGCAGTTTACATACCTAAAAATGAATTCAAGGAACAATTACAACCTATTTTTAAACACTTGTCACAGTAGTAAAAAAGAAAACAAAAAAATTGCAAAAAAAAAATGGAGGAAAGTTTCAAATGTATTGGGGAAAAATTGTCATGTAAAAAATGATGTCCATTATCAAAAATTTGATTAAATTGATAAATGATTTTGTAGGTGTTCTAAAATTCAGTAATAAAATTCAAAATTATTTAAAAATATTAAAAACATGTGCAAAACAATATGCAAACTGAAGCAAATTTTAAGTTTACATATGCATATTTATGATAATTTTTATGGAAATATTTATTACAAATAAAAAGAAGGTTTGTTTTTAAATGTCCATTAGAAATAATTATAAAAGGTTACTTTAAGTATTTGTATAGGAAATTTTCTTAAAAAATGATGTTAATTTTTATCCACATAATTTAATAAATATTTTAATGGTAAAGGCCGTCTCATTACTTTGTTTCAATGCATCATGAATTATAAAGTCTTGAAATTAATTTAATCATTAAGTCTTAATGCTTTTTATGAATAATCTAAAAGAAAATAAGATAAAAGAAATTATTCACTTTACTTTTACTATTTTTGTTTGGTTTTCCCTTTTGATAGTACATATCCATGCATCTGATAAAAATCCTTATATTTTGGAAATGAAAATACATTCAGTTTTTAGTTCATTTTTATAATATCCTTTGCATTTTGGGACAGCACAACCATACGGTATATTTTGTAAATTATGTCAGTGAAAATATTTACAAAACAAATATTAAATCAAGCCGAATCAAGAAAATTTAAACAGTAAATTTTAATGCCATTAAAATGAATCTGCTCTCTGTTAACCATCATAGAGAAACATTTCTGCCTACCATCAGAATAGATAATGCTAGAGAACAACAGACTGCGTCTCCTTGGCCTCACTCTCTAAAATGCGATGGACTACATTGAATCCACAGCTGCATCTACTGCTAGGAAGGTTGGTTCACTGTATTGAACCAGGAGGCTTTTTCTCGTCAAAATACATTTTGCACGTTTATAAATCTACCATTCGTCCGTGCATTGAATACTGTTTCCATATCTAGTCGGGTGCTCCTACTATTCATCTTGAGGTTCTCGACAAGATCAAAAGGAGGGTCTGCTATATAATCGATTCTTACTTGGCAGCCCGCATTCAGTCACTTTCTCGCTGACGTGATGTGGCTTCCCTGTGTCTTTTCTGCAAGTATTTTCATAGCAACTGTTCTGGTGAGCTTTTTTTGATACCTCGATCACGTATATTTACACGTGCTACTAGACTGGCATTAAGGTCACACCCTTTCACTGTCGAACTAGTTAAATGTAACCACTAACCGTTCTTTTCCCCCCTCATCTTTGTGGGACTTACTTCTATTTGCATGCTTCCCTTATAGCTACAATCTCCGAAAGGTTAAATACAACATTAATTGCCATCTTTTATCTACTTGATTCTCATCTATCTCTTATCTTTTCTTCGACATCCCATGTACCTTTTTTATTCTCTCAATGTAGTTTCCTGCGCATCGGCGGTATTTCTGCTTTGCCTGGGATGAAATGATTATATATATAAAGACTAATGAAACTATTTCTCCAAGTTTATCTTACATGTTATGACGTGAGCACATAACCCCCCCCTGCATCAAACAGGCCTTCTATCTCGATAGTTTTGATTAAATTTAAAGTTGGGGGTCATGCCAGATAGATGTTTCGCAAATTACTAAGATTAATATTTTAATCAATGAATTAGAGAAGATTTTCAGAGCAAAGACAAATGCCTATCAAATATCAATCTACAATTTATATCCACTGCTTTTTTTAATTTTTTGTTTTGTTTAAGAGCCATTGTTCTTTTCCCTACAATTTAAAGGCATCAATAAACCTAAGGAAAACCACCGTCATTTTTCAATATATTTTTTTCTCAATTCAAAAAAGTTTTCTTTGTTAATAATATTAACATCCAACCGGCTTTAATTTCTGGAGACTCCTCATATATATATTTTTCTTGCTTAGGTGCCATGTGTGATGCTCACTTCGAAGATTAATGTCTCTCTATCTTAGACAATTTTAGGCATATCTGAAGATGACTTCGGTAGACTCTGTTCTTTTCATTTCCTTATGACACACGTTGCCGTTCCCTTTCCAGGTGACTTTGCAACGCCAAACACTCTAATTCTCCTTTTCAGATGACATGATCAAAGAATCGAAGCTGTCTTTCCGTGGTGACCGACAGCAGTCCCCTTTTCACTTCCAGTCTTCTTAAAAAAAAAATTCATCAACCTATCTATGCATGATATCAACCGAATACTTAAAAACACATTTCTGTTGCTTCTTATCTACACACTCCATAAAGCCTAAATTGTCAAATAAAAATCTCTTCAGATTTTCCATAAACAATTCGAATCAACTATATTTCTTTTCCTTTCCTTAATTATCGGAAATTGGTTTCTATTTATACATCACAGCAATCGAAGATGAAAAACAATTCGGCTAAATCAATATCCCAGTCACAAAAAGCAACCAACTGTAAAAAAATAAATAAATAAATAAAATAAAAAAAATAATAAAAAAACAGCTTTACTAATACATTTCTTTTGTTCTCTGAATTGCCTGCTTGTGCCAGTGATCAAAGTTAGACTGGTTGGCCGATGAATAGCCAAAATATTTATTGCCATGATTGCAATGTTAAGCAATCAGATATTCATTTCTCTTTCCTTCTCCTTAACCTTACTGTCCAATGTTGTTATGTATTCTTTTCTAAGCTTTGAATCTCTGAGGGTTCTTTTAACTGCGTCCATGACAAGTTGGTTTAAGCAAACGTGAGCCATTCTCCTACGATCACGTGCCTCGTGCACCCTTTTTCCCCCAATATTACCTCCGCCCTTATGCTTCTCATACATAAATAATGAGTAAGAGATGCAGCGTGTTGACACAGACAGCTCTGAAGTGTGCCTAGCTGCTTTGTTATGCCTGAGGGCGATGTGAGTTATGAGAAGGAAGAGGAGGAAGTAATAAAAAAAGAAGAATGTTGATTTCAATCTGGCTGGCGAAAGAATATTTATTAAAAAAAAAAAAAATAGAAAAATGGCACAAAGCATAAAAGGAATGGGTAGGCTGGTCATTTCTGGTTTAACTCTAACTTAACTAGTCATATTCACTGACCAAAGCATATATTAAATCCTTCTACGACAATACCTCATTGATACGGAAAATACATCTGTACGACAATTATCAAAACAACGCGTATTCTCTATAACAGGGGTTTCCAAACTAAAGTACATGTACCCCCAGTGGTACATTTTTTTTTTCAGTAGGTTAATTGACACCGAGAGAATAACCACTACTGTACAATTAAACCTGCTATTCGAGCACTGTTGTTTTTTTTCCATCAATATGGCTTTGTGAGTCAGTAATTTCAGTGTTGTTAGCAATCAAATTAAAATACAAATCAAAACTCAAACTTCTGAGCATAATCTTGGTTGTGCTATTGTTAAAGTTTTCCCTCGAATAAATAAGTTTGTTACTAAAAAACAAACACATTCATCTCATTAGTATTGCTTAGTTTTAGTTATCGGTACATAGTTTTGTGTATTTTTACTTAGTAATAATGATTATTATTGATATACAAATATGTAAGAAGGATCAAACTATTTTATAAATTAACTACGTTTAATTCACTGGTGTTATGATTAATTGACTCTATTCAAAAAGACTTCATAATAAAATATCAAAATTTCAATTTCATTGTTTTTTTTTTCATCCACAATTTTTAAGGGTACACAGAAATCTAATAGAATGCCAAGCGGTACAGAAAAACAAAAAGATTGGAAACCCATGCTCTGTTATCACCTCGCTTGTGAATATTCACAAGGGAGGTGAAAAGGACTTTTATTTGTAAAATAATAAAATAACTCCATGATGAGATGAAATATACAATGAAAATGTTAGAGTGGGACAGTCCTTATGACTAAATGCTACAGAAAAGAAAGTTAACCGTTCGAAAAAGTTCCGTATGAACTTGTAGAAAAATTAAAGTAAACCCGAGGAAAAAAAATGATCTCACCGTTTCTGAGAATTATGTCTTCTATCACCTAAAGAGGGAGTAGGAGGGTAATATATGATGGGAGACTAATGAACATACACTCACGAGTTAACCAATTTTTGGAAAAGATAAATACTTCTACACTAAGTAGACGTAATTCCTTTAGTCACCCTTTAAAGAAAAACACGAGAAATATATGTTTTTAATAAATTCAAAGAGAAATGTAATAAGGTTAGTCTGAATCTTACTAAATTAGTAAGTGTGTGTATTGACGGTCCTCCAGTTATGATGGCTAAAAGTGAAAGATTCATTGAATATCTAAAAAGAGAATCCACAGCTCCAAATACACTGATTTATTTTCATTGCATTCTGCATTAGCAACATCTGTGCAAAATATAATATTTTAAATAACACCTTACAAAAGGTTATAAATATTGCGAGCTATAAATGTCATGGGGAATCGTCAGTTTCGAAACGTGCTAATGACAGATGACGAGGTAATTAGTGTAGATTTGTCCTATCACGTAAAATATACGTTGGTTATCGGAAGGACACCGATTGATCAATTTTTTTTTTTTTACTACGAGAGCAAATAATTGATAATATGGGGCAATGGATATAGACTTGGAATAAGAAATCGAGGACCCGAGTTCGAATTCCAGATGAATTCCTTGCATTAACTTACGAGTAAATACCCTTGTGAAAGGTATGGAATATTTTGAAGAGATGGCATTAGAATCCACAGCTCTAAAGCCAACTCTATGGCTGACATACGTTCGTGGCACCTTCATCCTCTGGTCACTCCATAAGGAGGTCCAGATGCTACTAGACCATGTTAACTCAATAACAACATCAATACAGTTCACTATGGAAAAAGAGAGTGACCACAAACTAGCATTCCTAGATGTGATAATAACTTGAACAGAGGTGGGGTTCAAGATATCCGTATACTGCAAGCCAACATACACCGGACAATACCTCAACTTGAACACCCAGAACCCATAAAACTGAGCAAAAGGCATAAGCGGCGACCGAGAGACATACGAACAGAAAATAGTCAGTATAAGCAGTAATCTAGAACGTAACAATTATCCAGGTTACTCAACTACAACTCCAGCAAACATGCAATGGAGAGTGCATGAGGATAACAATTCTCAGAAAACAACCTCGGTCTGTCTATCCTATGAGGTTATCGAAGAAAATACAAAGGACTTGTGGTCCATATAACATCCGGACAATCTTCAGGAGCGTTTCTGCACTTCGCAGGTACCTTTTACTAGTAAAACCCCCAAAAGAGGAGGACATGACTAAGGGCTGTGTGTACGCCATTCCATGTAGTAGAAAGGTAAGCCTACAAGAACATAGCAAAGCCATAACACGAGTGTTAAAATTGCAACATTAGCTCTGGTAAAAATACTATAGAAAACTATAAACATAAAAAAATACTAGAGAAAACCATTAACATCAAAAATTGCAATTTGAACTCTGGTAAAAAATGGTTAATAAACATTAGGTTCATAAGTCCCAGAAATTTAGTTGTTCTTGCCCTTAAGAACACATGGCCTAGTGGATATAAACGTTGGTTACTTCCAGTGATTTGTATTGAACTCACAACAAAGAGTTGTGAGTTCAATACCAGGCTACAGCAGTGGTGAACAAGTAACTTAGAGAGTTCGGTTAGAGAGAGATAACTCATGACTACTAAAAGAGGTTTAGCACAAGGAATAAGAATGATATAGACCAGTGATCGTAATAAAGGGTTCGGTTCGAAATTCCGAGCGTACAACGGCTGAAACGTCGTACAAATGGCAACCAAAATGAGGACAATAGTCCGAATAGTGTAACTGGTGTAAATACTACCTCATCTCATAAATATAGAAAATATTGAACAGAGATGCATTTAAAAGAGACCTTAAGAGGAACCTCCTCTGTGAGGAAAGGTCCCCATTTCCGGCTGTTCCATTCTTTCTGACAAATAGGAGAAGTTTCTGTCATACTCGACCAAATTTCTTTTTTTCCTCTTCCTCTCCTCCCCTCTTTCCAGCGAGGAGGATCGAAGTGGAAGCATTTCCTCTGCCTCAGTGCATAGTTCCAGCTGTGGTAAAATCACCGGCTTCAGTGGTTGTTGTTTAGGCAACACAGCCTTCTTTGGTGGAACATCCTGCTGGGGAGAAGGGTCCCACCTCACGACTTCACACGCTAAAGCTACTGGGAGCATGGCCTAACTTCTCTGTTTCTTTTGGTGTTTATGGTGTATCTGGTGTTAGAAGTGGTGCTGGCTTCTTTCCGGAGCATGCCTTTGACAAGTGCCCTGTGGTACCACAGGACCAGCAGTGGGGATGGCGACCTTCAACGATGATATATGGAACGGCCGATACAGTTAAGTACATTTGCGATGTCTCTAAAAAAATTCTTTCGGTTCATTGTCACCATCTTGACAAAGCGAGTTGATGTACATGGGTATCCCGTGTAAGGTAATACGGTGCCCATGTATTCGGTTTGCAACCTCTCCTATTTCGTGGTGAGAATGCTTCTGACCAAAGACTTGGCTGCTTCCAGATGGCATTAGTCCGACGTGCCAATATTTTGGGTTCAATATTGAGGCTCTTTAGGGTCTCTTCTATCATATCCCTGCTGACTCCGGATCAATGTCCTAGACTTTACGTACATTGACAGCAGGAATATGATCCTTGGTGTGACTACCTTAATTACAGAAGGCATGGTCAAAAGTTCATTACCTGAAATAAAGTCTTTATACTGCTACTTCAGGCTATTATAATATTTTGTCTACCTCCCAGGCGATGAGCTTGTGGGCCCCAAATGCTAAGGCGACTGAACCATTTTGACTGGAGCTCCCACCACAGTATACACAGGCAAGAAGTGGCATCACACATGAAATGAGAATGATATACCTCAGTGATCGTAATAAAGGGTTCGGTTCGAAATTCCTAGCACCTGAAGACGGTCGGATTGTATAACGGTCGAAACGTCGTAAACATGGCAGTAAAGATGAGGACAATAGTCCAAACAGGGTAAATAGTGTAAATACTACCTCATCTCAGAAATATAGACAAATACAGACAAAAATTTAGCAAAAACAATCACATAACCCAAAGAAACTTGGTAAACAAACTAAACGATAAAAATAAACAACTCAAGAAAATAATCAAAACTCAAAATTAAATAATAAAAATCAAAAACCAAAATCAAAACCCAAAAATTAATTTTAAAAAAGTCCACAAGTCTTTCGCAAAAATAAACCTCGCCGGGAAGCGCAAAAGCAAACGTCTATCTCGCCAGGTAAAACGTTGCTCAAAATTTAAGTTAGAATGAACAGTTTAAAAATGTATTCGTTGTAAAAGGCTACTAAAAAATAATCTGGGACAGATTATATATTTATTATTCAAAATGAACAATTGTGGTACTGAGTTTAGAGAGATGATTGGGGAGGCTGGTTGACGCTATCATACACCTAGATAACCAGAATCATGACACTTTCATGCATTACAATTTGCCCATTCACCACAAGAACTCATCTATCATCATTCAATATGACCACAATATCGCATATAAATCGGGAGCCTATAAAAACCCCATGATATAGAAGCTTAATATATCCAATAAAAATATATAAACATTTCCATGTTGAAGTGGAAAGGGACAAAACCCGAAAAACAAATTAAAATATAAGAAAACCGACAAACTAAAATAAAATGTTAGTATGGCCAATCCACCCCACAAAAATAAGAGAGGCTCATTTACTAAAGGAGAAAAAATGAAAGTGGTGGGATGGGAAAGTCAAAAGACCGAACCAGCCGAGCCGAGATCAAACGGGACAAAAACAAAACTGGGGAGTTTGAGAATCTTGACATAACCAAAGAGAACACCGGGAACAAACCAGCAAAAACAATCACTCATATTAACTAGTCTACAAGAAGAGTCTAGCTTAACCAGGGGGAGGGACCCGACAAGAAACCACCCTGTTGTGTCAAAAGGGACTTAAAAAACAAAAATAAAGGCTAGCCTCATCAGTCGAATCAAACTTGCCACTTTTACCCACCTTTCGCTGAAATATATCGACACCAAACGCATTCTATCACATCTGATTTTCATTTTGAGCTTATACATAAAAAATGCGAGGGAATCTTGCGATATGAACGCTATTCAATAATATAGTCCGGTTTACAGTTTGACATAACCCAGTCCCGATCTGCCTTGTATCGAAGTCAGAACGCTACGTTCGGATGTGTGTCAACACCAATTCTTAGTTTGTGTACTTGCCACCGTATTACTGTTAATTTGCTTTGCATATACTGTTTACTTGCTTGAAATCATTTTATTTTGTCCTGTGTTATTGTCTCTTTTTATTACAAACTTTGTTAATTCTGTTTGTTGGACAGTTCTGTTATTCTGTTATTTATTTTACATTTGACCATGGTTACTCACTTTACAAAGAAAAAAAGATGATATGGCGGCTTCTCAGTTTATCTTCTCTATTTCTTACTTTACCATATTACCGATCGATAATAGCTAGAAGCTTAACATACAATCATCTGTGGGTTCGTTTTTATTTCGTTTTATTTCCTTACCGAGAAGAGGAAAAAGTAAAATCAGAATTAGGATATCTATCGCCATCCCTGCACCTGCTTCCATTACCCTTCATTATTATTCATGGCAAATAATATTTTGTCCAAGCTATTATAAGCGATCGATATTCAGATGGTTCGAGAGAGATATTTGCTAATTTAAACTTATTAACAAAATACCACTAATGTAGGGCACTCACTGTAGTAGTAATGATTTGTGTGACTATCTTACAAGCCATTATTTGAAAGTAAAGCGCCCTTTTCTTGGCGTTTTTAATATTTCACAACCTAGTACGAAAGTATACTGAAAGTTATCGATCCGATTACAATGCCCTTCAAAAACATCTTATCATTTAGTTAGATTTTGGAAATTTGATCGGTTTGAGAATTATTCAACTTGCCCTGATCTTATATATTGCACTTATTGCACTTATATACAGGATATAATGTCTTGTCGTAAGAGACCTAATAATTTTAAGTTGTCTAAATTTCATTAATGTGCCATTGTCTATAATAAAACTTTTTTTTATTAATATAGTTTTTGTTGCTTTTTATAGCTAAAAGCAATACAAAGAAAATGAAAAAAAGAAATAATAGAAAATATTCCTTTCTTCTATAGATTACTTTTTATAAGCATTTGCACCATGCCTAAACTTTTATGAGTTTAAACTTTCTTGAGTTCTTATCAGCTATTGCCAATTACTCTACATTCATTGTCTCTTTGTAACATTTTGTATTTTGTAGTTTCCCTGCAATTTTTAGTAATTTTGTACAGTTAATAGTCGTTACAGTTCGCCATCATTTTTTAAAATTCTTTTGGTTATATTATCGGAATTGTTTGCGATGAGCTCTTGTTTCTGTTAAAAATGCAAATATTTGATTTTTGTTCAATAACTTCTTTGTCTTGATAAACAGGATTACATATTTAAGAATGCTTCACAAACAGCAATATATATTGAAAAGTGATTTGTAAATGATTCGCCTTGGTTGTTGCAAAAATTCCAACTTATTAGAGATTGTATTGTATCAGTTTTCATTAACCACATCGTTGCAGTCACTCATTATAACTGATTTTTTTATTGAATGCAACATGATAGTATAATTATTTTCTCTTTATTGTATTTTCTTTCGATTTGTGTCTGCATGTAATATTTTAGTTTATATTTTGGCTCTCGTTACATCAAATATTTTAAAGCTAATAATTGATATTTAGGTTCTTTTATATTCATAGTCTTTCTACTACTACTACTACTACGACTACTACTACTACTACTACTACTACTACTACTTTTATCAATAAAAGGTGGCAAAATTAAGGCAGAAAAGCATGTTGCCCAAGTAATTATTAGCTTACAGGGTGCGATGGGTAAAATGACACCATTTTATATTTTTAATTTCGCTCATGCGCGTTGTTTGATTCTTATTACTGCACAGTATAGTAGGGTCAGTTGGGCAGCGGCTGTGAGAAAAAGAGTACCATAATGCAATTCACCCCACCAGAAATTTGGAAATTTGATGTACTGTTTGGTATTCGCCCCGGAAGCTCCAATACGAACATTTCAGGGTATTTGGGTGCCAATCTGAGGACAGTGCAGAGGATTTGGAAAGTATTGGTTGAATGCAAAGATGATTACGAAAGTACATCAGCTCGGTAAAATCACTCTGATCGTTCTGTTAAGAAAAGAACTCCTGAATTTGCTGGTGAGGGCTTCAGACTTAAACACAGAGGCGTACATCAAGCGCCTTGACGAGATAGTGCTTCCCTCTGGATTAAGACGGTGACTACTGGAAGATCATATGCCTGGTAACAGTATTCTGCACCATGCCACACAGACAGGAGAACACAGTCATGTCTATCAGATAATTTATGCGACCACATCCCCACCTAACTTCCCAGACTGCCATCTCCTTGATTATTATTTGTGTGGAGAAGTTGAGCGAATGAAGGTTAAAATTTCTTGTAACATCAAAGATGAAAGCACTGATTTTGGCAGCATTCACCAACTTAAACAAGGAGAACGTTCAGAAGAGTTGCAGGATATTCCGAAGTCGTCTGGAGGCCGTGATAGAAGTAAATGGCTGTTTTATTGAATACATATACTCTTTAGTATTTCAAGATAATTTTTGCAATTTTGGTAAGTATATCTGTTAAAATGAGATGTCAGTATTATTTTAATTTTTTCGTAATGTAGACGGCAATTCATCCATCGAACCCTATATATATATATATATATATATATATATATATATATATATAGAGAGAGAGAGAGAGAGAGAGAGAGAGACTGAGATAAAGAAAAAGATGTAGTGGCTGTCTGAAAAGTAGGGTTCAAACATTTATTCTTGAACATGTTCATTATATACAAATAAAGAAAAACATTGTGCAAATGCTGCCACCGACACAATGCTATTTTTCCGTGTAGTCACCATCAAAATAGATTCCTATTAGAGCCTGAAATCATGTATATTCTCCTTGAAAAATGTGTCGTACAATGACTGGAATTAACCTTGTACATAAGTTATGTATCCCACATACATACATGCACATACTTATATACATGAACATATACATAAACGTACAACACACACACGCGCGCACACATTGCGACGTGATTTTCATATAGATTTTACAGTGACCATACGAATAAACCAGTTAATTTTCAGAGAAACTATTTTATCGTACTAATATCACCCTTTCTCTGTCTGTATGTGTGATCTTGTATACGTTTCTGTATATGCGTAGATATACGAGATACGAGAGGGCGAGAGAGAGAGAGAGAGAGAGAGAGAGAATCTGGTACTCAACTATTTCAAAATCGTGATTTTTGAAGAGTTTGAAAAGCATTTTTCTTATTTTGTCTTTTTCCCTTTTGTTATCTGGTGCTCTCTTTAATCCATCATAATCCGTGGTTGTTTACGTGGATTATTTCACTAATTTCGGCTCCGTCAAATGAGCCTTGTGGTACATCAAATGTACCTTTTTTGATTTTTTAATCTATGCTTCACCATTGTGAAATAGTATGGATTTTTGGCATTGTAGTATTGTAACATGATCCCTGGCTGTGTCCAGTCAGCTTCCCTGACCTTTAGTCAATTATACCCACGCTGTGTTTTTGATCTCAGATTAGCCAAACAGGACCACTTACTACCACCTGATGAGGATAGTCTAGACTTGCGAGGGATTTATATATGATGAAAACCAAATTCAAGACCGTAACGATATGGTTTAGAGTTACATATATATATTTATATATATATCGAATAATTACAAGATTACAAGCAAGTCAAAATAAGTGACGGAAAAGAAATATCAGTTGACTGGTATTTCCGTAACACAATAATATTCGTCTTGTTATATTTTTACGGGACAATCAGTTGGTTGAATTTGCAATATTTCGATCGTCTTCCTCTTATTTCTCGCAGCAAGCGAGTTTTCAGGTTTTTCACGTCTCTTTCTTTAAGATTCGGGAGCCGACTCACCAAATTTTCTTAAACAGCATCCCAACCAGTGTGGAAAAGTGGTGGATAAGGTTTCCATCTCCCTCCCGGTATAACTTTTACCAGCTCGAAATAAAAACAATTACATTTAACCATCTCGACTTCTAGTAGTAAACACACTCCCTCTATTTATCTGTCTGCTCTTATCAACTGTCCTGGTAACACAGTACACAAGAAATTTTCAAAGCCTCATTTTGATCTAGGGTCACCCATCGTAAAAACTCATTGACAGATATTTTGTCTCGGAGCACTTTGATGAATTCGCTTAAAAATGATGCTGTACTCAGTAAACTTCGCATCTGGGTTTTTCTCTTGTTAAGATTTCGGCTACTTTTCTCGAGGAAAAATAATTGAATTCTCCAATTTTAGAGAAATCATTTCTCATCTTGAATATCAGCCATCTGAAAATAGGGTTACGATATTATATTTATATGATAGGATGGCATATCTATGAACAGTTTAGCGAAGTGAAGCGTCCATCAATTCTTTTTCAGATATTGATGGGTAATTTTTTAAAAGTTTTATTTTATGAAAGTATATTTATTTTTGTTTTTAATTTTTTGAAACCAAGAAATACAATCACCAGTGTCTTTCCACTGCTTGGCTTGAGTAGCAATCCTTAGTAAGTTACACATATGTTTTTTAATACTAGATGACTTATCTTACTTAACTCAGTTTTTGTTGGCTATATGATCCGGTACTAGGGACTATCGGGAAAATTATCTTTATGGTCTTTTATTGTTATGAAATCATGCTTACTGGTCAAAATTTGTACCGTCTTGTTTAAACCCAACTTGTCTGTGATCTGTTTTATTTCCTCCTATCAATGTAGAAGTTTGGTGCCCTTTTGTAACATTTGGTGATTTCTTCATTTACTTTTTCTCGTATTCCTTTTATGAGTGGTCGCGGTTTTCCATTGTTCTAAATGTTTGTCTGGAATTTATATATTTTTGCTATACCCTTGCTACGTTTACCCGAGAAAAGCGTAGAAAAATGTCCCACTAAAGGACTGAGTCAACAACTATTCCGATGACAAACAATGTTAAATCTTATCTGCTTCCTATGGATGCTACACCACCATCACCACATCTTTATATATTACATCACGTATACGTTACCCAGTTGAATCGAATTCTATGAGTGGGAAAGGACAAAATCAGACAGTATACTATTGTCTGTAATTTTTTAAGCTTTATGTTCGTACATATTTCAGGTATTTAAAAAACTTGTCATAGCATTATTGCTAACTTTTGTTTGGCAATAAAATAATATGATTAATGATATTAATGACCAATGATAATGATAATGATGATATTAATGACCAATGCTAATGATAATGATGATCGATATTAATGATAAACTAATGATGTTTGTAAGATGCAGTAATGATAGTCCAAAGAAATGATGACGTAATTCTGTTTCAAGTCACTTTGCAATAGACGTTGTCAATTTAAGAGGATAGCAATTATTGGTTTGTAGTAATATTCAAATAGATTTAAGTGACGCAATATAAATCGCCAAAAATTAGCATTATCAATTACATTGATAACATATAAAACTTGATTATTAAAAAAACTTGTTCTTTTCGACCTCACGAGTCATTTGTCAAACAAAAACATTTAATTATGCCGACGCACTTTTAATATTTCATTATTGAACCTCACATCTATATTCGATCGGCACTTTATTAGCTTGCAAATAGATCGACCAGGAAAAAGAAAAAAACTTTAATATTTAAAAATTGATTACTAATTTTTGTTATAATAATTATATCCTAAATATATTACAAGAATGAAAAAAACTTATTTTCAAATAGACAGAACAAGTAAACACTGGAAATGAAAATTATCGAATAATTTCAAAGGAAAAGAGACCAAAAAAGTGTGAAAACAGTGAAAAAGAGTAAACAAAATAAAGAGAAAAATAATTTTATAATCTTTTCATAAGGAAATGACAAAGAAGGACAAAAATGATGATGAAAGCTGTTGTTTTTTTAAATTGAAGTGAGCAGACGATGACGTGGATTCTCATTCAACTTTTGGAAGATTTTAACAAGTTGAAAGCGATCCTGCCGTGTAAAATATAACGTTCAAACTTATTAATAATAATTTAACTTTCTTCGTTTTGACAAAAGGATTAACACATAAACACAGACACATGCACATAAAGGCGTATACAGGCATATACATAACACATCACTCAATAAGTCCCGGGCTTGACATATTGATGGCGGCATTGGTAAAACATCCATATGACTTTTATGAATTGGCACGTGACAGAATTTGAGCCTAATCGGATTATTAGTTTACAAATTACAGTTCTTTAAGTGAAGCCGTGTTGCAAATTTTCAAAACAATGGAAAAATCCAAGTTTCGTGTGTTGATAAAACATTACTTTCTGATGGGAAAAATACTGTTCAAGCAAAACAATAGCTTGATAAGTGTTATTCGGACTCTGCTCCGTCGGAAACAATGGTTAAGAGGTGATATGCTGACTTTAAACACGGTCGTACAGACACAAATGATGTTGAACGGTCTGGTCACTCAAAATCGGCTGTTGTCCAGAAAAAGATAAAAAAAAATCCACGTTTCTTTCATCCATGTTTTGGCCGATCGTAAATTGAAGTTGTGTGCGATAGCAGAGGAGTTGAACATATCAGAAATCAGTGTATTCACCATTTTGCATGAACAATGAGAAAGCTGTGTTCAAAGTGGGTTCATAGTTGATAAAAAACAACAACGCGTTGACGATTCAGAACTCCGTTTGCAACTGTTTCAACGCAACAAAAAGTTTTTGCGTAAATATGTGACAACGAATGAAGCATGAATCCACCACTTCAATCCGGAGTCAAATCGGCAGTCGGCTGAGTGGACAGCAGCAGGTAAAATCTGTCCAAAGCGACCAAAGACGCAAACAACAGCACGCAAGGTTTTGGCCTCCGTATTTTGGGATGAGCAAGATACGTTGTTTATCGATTACCCTTGAGAAAGAAAGAACCATCAATAGCAAATATTATATAGCATTATTGGTGCGTTTGAAGGAAGAAATCGACAAAAAAACGGCCACAAATGAAGAAGAAAAAACTAATCTTTCACTAAGAGAACACACCCCGTCACAAGTCGATCGCAACGATGGCAAAACTACATGAATTTGCACTTCGAATTACTTCCGCATTTTTGTTTTAATTGTATATATAATTCTATTTAAGTTTACTGACATCACTCATATTAATCACCGCCATTACTGTTATCCTTCTTCTCTTCCTCATCATCATGATTATCATGATTCTCGGTGTTTTCCACCATCATCATGACCATTTATTTTGCGCATCAATCGAGCGGTCCTTTTACTTTGAAACAACCAAGAAAACCAAATATTTACTCTGAATAATAATAAAAAAACAACAGCAAAAAAAAAAATCCGAAATGATTCTTCCATGTTTTGTTCCCATAGAAACTTAAGCAGTCTCGATATCTCTGTCTCCCAGAAACATTGTCATTGGTCAACATTGTTTTTTTTCCGATCATCAATATCGATCTTGGTCTTTTGCTCATACTATCGATATTGATCATTGCTGGTTCTTGCATGAAACTCGCTGTTGATTTTTCTGCCACTTTAAACCTAAAATGAATAAATAGCATGAACATACTACCGTTAGTTTTGACTATAAGTCACTGTTAGTGGTTTAATAGAAATTGAGAATTTACGAAAGTACCAAAATTCTTAATGAAAATCCAGATCATTCTTAACGACAGAATAATATGATATAAAGGAATAATTCCAAGAACATCAACGAACACAATAGATTTTTAAATGTTCTCAGATAAAACGATACTAAACTTATGTCAAGAAATATTTAACAAGAATGTACACACGTGTAAAGTCGTTCTAACATTTCAGACGAAGCATTACCTTCATTATTAAATTTTACAAGTGTTTCTTTCATCCTTTTCAGTTGATTTTTATCATAACTTTCGCGTCATTTCATATTTATTCTGTTTTATATTATTCCTTCAGTTAGCTGTGTGGATCAGAAATAAAGAATAAGCCTCCCACAGGATTTGAACTCGTATCCCTTATTTATGAAAGTTTCTCTTACCGTGAGGATCAATAGCAACAAAAATAAGATTTCAAAATAACAGTCAGGATACCGATGTTTGCTTGTCACTTATCTGATTATAGCCGATGGGGCACTGAGTCATGTCTATTCATGGATGGGATAGTGTGGGAGAATCATGGTCGGCTGTCGAAAGAGTTGTCATTTTTTAGATTTCAAGGATAAGCTATGGGTGCCACATATCACATAGATATATTGAAACATTCTCAGTTGGAGACGATTCGAAAAGACTGGGTTACCTAACCTGAAGATATTTCTGTGTCCCACCTGCAAGATTTTGAACGAGTTTATGAACTTTCGGCGCCATGTCGCGCATATTTGGCTGTGATGCATGTGCTTGGTATATCCTTATCAAATCTTATTAGTCTGGGTGTCATGATCGGCAAATTGGGATTTGTACCCCAACATTACATTGTTGGCATGCTGTTTTCTTACTAAATAATAATAATACTTCATCTTAGAAATTCATAAAAGCTAAAACTGTGGTATCTTATACTTGTAATGTAAATAAAGAAACCATTTGGATCGGTAATGGATCGAAGAAAAAATGAATATAGCTGTATGGCTAATTTGGCCAACACCCGTTGATTGATTTTTTGTAGTCTAATTGGTAAGAAGCTGTAACGGTAAGGTGCACTTCTAAATAAAAGAAAATAGAAAATGCGTTCAGATTTCCTGTTCATGTTTATTCTATATTTTCGACATACGTTGCTTATTCTGTTGCAGAATAAATATAGAATGATTGGACAGTTGTGCTAAATCAAATAAATAAATACTAGCCAAAGATTAAAAATAAAAATCTCAGTGAGATGAAGGGAAGAATAGACAAAAATATCCCAGAAGAAGAAGAAGAAAAATATTCAAAGCTAAGATTTTAGAAACCTAGACAGCAAAACGAACAAACTGATGACAATGCTTTCCACTTCAGAAATGAGACTCACAGATTTTCGGTAAAAGAAAATAGGGAAGAAAAGGTTTCATTAGAAACTAATATTGTATCAAAACTATAATTAAGAAGTTTGAATATGATGCAAAAAGAGTTTTAAAAATACCATTTATAGTTGAAGACTTCAAGTAAAAATGAGACAAATATCAGGAAACGCAGAAAGAGAAATAAAAATGAGGTAAGAAAAACGATTGCATGAACATTTAAGAAGACAATTTCAAGGATAGTAGATTAATTGGGATTTTGACATTACAATGTCAAGGCAAACTAAAGATAAAAATGCGTCATTATGATGAAAGTCAAGAAATTTTGATAATTTCACCACAAATTATATCAAGAATTTTTGTTTAAAACGCAGTAGAAATATCCCCCAAAAATCAATAGAAATATTCATTAAGCTGTTAATACGCTTATCAAAGATCGATCTGTACCAGTTTGATCGAAAAGGTGAAAATATTCTGCCATAAAAAATAATCTGCTTCATAGAGTTGAAGAGATGCTTGTATGTCCATGTTTGATATTGACAAGTACTGGATGACAATCTTCTACACTGGATTTCCACCAAAAATCAAAGAAAGAAATCAGACTTCTTCTTTCATCTCAAAAGATTAAAAGCTATTTTATCTTTGCGAACTTGACGTCCGGTGTAGCGTGTCGGGTTCAATAATCCATTTTGCGTTTATACATAGCGCACAGTTCGATTGACCTTCATTTTTACTTCCAGCCATTTTACAAGCAAAACTACACACAAAAAATCTGTGATGTTTTTGATGTTATCAAGGACTAATCATGCTTATATTCGCCAAGAGAAAATGCATTTTACATCTATGATATCTGCAACCTGAAGCTTATCTCTGAAACAAATAATGAACTGTTAACAAAAAATATTCTATTCAATTTGGAAAATTGTATGAAATCAGGTTTATATGCGATAATGAGTGCCATTAATCATTTCACTCAACTTCCAAACGTTCACCATTTTTATTATCGTCACAAAATTTTTTATTTCGTTCCTTCTCTTGCTCCAATTTAATAACCAAATTAATCATAGCTTAGGATGGCACAAGACTTAATTAAAATGAGAAATGAAGATAGTGTTGCGTCAAAGTGAGAAAAGCCTGACTGGCGTGAAAAATAACATTAAGAACCATATTTACTAAACTTGGGAGAACACAAGACTTAATTAAAACGGGATAGGTAGATTATGTTGTGTCAAAATGAGGAATGCCTGACTGTCTTGAAAATTAACATTAAGAACCACATTTACTAATCTTAGTTTAAGATGGCAATAGGCCTAAAATGTACTGTGTTGCATTAAATTGAGGAAGGCCCGACTGCCTTGAAAATGAACATTCAAATATTTTTTAAAATTTTTATCTAGTTAATATCGACTTGTAGCACTGGTGTGATAATAAACGCAAAACTTTAAGCCAATATGTGAATCTAAAGATTTACTATTATCGCATTAATTGCGGCAGCAATTCTTGTCCTTCACCGTTGATCCCCGAACTGCAATGACAGAAATTCATATCATTTGCAGTAGCTAAGTTTAGTCTGGCAACGAACTCATAACGCTTGCTTTGACTGTTTAGCTAGCTAAACGTCGCTCTATACCAGGCGCCCAAACATCACATTTATTTTCATAAGTGTTTTGTTGGTAAAATAATTTGATTAGCACATGAAGACATTGTCTTTATAACAAACTCTAACTTTTACGTAATTTATATGGCTTATTAAGCATAAGGACGCCGTGCTTATTGGCCTTGTCGCTCAGAACCTATCATGTTCTACTTATCTTCTTCCTGCTTCTTGGCACCTACCAAGAAAACTTTCCGAGGGATTCCTTTACCAAAAGCATATTTTGCGCTGTCTATCTACCTCGCTAATTTATTGAAAAAAAAAAAAAAGAAAAAAAAGCTGGTTGTTGGAATGAAACAGTTTCCCGAATCTCGTAACCGCGGATTCAGCAAAGAGAAATATCATGACGATGAGAGTTAAGGGATTTTAAAATCCAAGAAAACTTACGAATTTTTTTGTTGAATAGTTATTTATTTCGTATTTAATGTTAGGGATTGTTTGATAGCTCAAATAAAGTACGATGTATATTTTTTATTGATCCTGAATGCGGTAACTAAATGTCAATTTGATCTCTTTTCGTCCTCTTTCTCCCGAATTCTATTCCCCTAACCCCGTTCTGTATATATATATATATATATATATATATATATATATATATATATGTCCGTGTGTGTGTATGT